>CM028910.1:22999317-23259317 GCA_016801845.1 Polydactylus sextarius
CGTCTTATCCGTTATCCATCATAAATTTTTGGCAATTTGCATTGCCAAAAATTCACCTTGTCCTATCCTTTTTCTATAATAAAAGGGTTTCATCTCGTCACAATCATTTTCAATGGAGAGAATTTGGTTATTTGCGAAATACGTCACAAAATATTTGTTTTGTTTAACGAATAGTCTGGTCAAAAGATGCAAGTTTTGATGTATAATATCTCTCAGTGCAACTGACAGTCCTGTCATTAACAACGTTCAAAGTTTTTAATAGAAACGACAGACGTTTCAGTGAAGACACTGTGTATTATACTGTGTGTGTGAGGTGCCTGTTGTGGCAAGAAATAACATACGTTGGTCACTGAAGTTTGGGTGCAGGGGGAGTGGGTGTCTGTCCTTGGTCCTGGACCGTCTCACTGCTGCTGGGGTTTCATCTGACACATCAAATAAAACTAAATAAATAAATAATCAAAATAAAGATCAATGAAATCTAAGTCATTTATAATTATACAAGGCTCTCACTAGACATGTCTTAAAGTGTAGTTGAACAGCAAGTGAGCTCTTTCAAAAGCTAAAATTAGTTGTTTGGGTTATTACAGCTTCTTATGGAAGACATAAGCATTACTGACTGTCAGGAATTTGTTGACACTTTTGAATAATATTTTTTTAAAAACTTACCGTCTGAGCCACAGGAACCAGGCTCAAAGGGGCCTCCTCCTCCGAACTCAGTGACCAGCTGGATGGGGTGATCCAACCAGCTGTTGATGGATGAGAACAAATACATTAAAACTCATACAGAGTGGACAGTCTAGTCCATCTATGACAGTCTAGTCAGCCTATGTCTCCATGTAGACACGATGTCATGTGTAAACATTCATAGTGTGTGTCAGTTGAGATAAAAAGTAATATACATTGTTCACTTGAGACTGGCGGTTGCGGGGACGTCTGTAAACCAAAATCCACACAATTACATATGTCTGTTAAAAAAAGTATTATTAACATTATTCATATTATGATTAATAGTATAGCTTCTTTTAAAAAATATAAGCAGGCATCAGGTGAAACTTTATAATAGAGCCTAGAATAGATGTCAGACAATTTAACTTCTTGTGCTTGGGAGGAGACTTGCAGTCCATAATGCAAGACAGATAAGGAGAGACTTCCTCCATAGTTATCCATAATCTCCATATCTCCATAATTATATTACAAATCCATTTACAAAGTTTGACTTTTAAAAAGTAGCTCATGTTAACTGAGGGTTTCATATCAACACACAAGAAATGATTGAAAATTAGAGTTTATATATCATGTGGATATTTTTCTTACACCATCTCTGTCTCTTGTCTTTTTATTCATTACTATACCTTAACAAATATTTAAGTACATTTCATACAGTAAATTAAGTACATTATCTTGATATGATGATATTTTTTACATACCCATACGAGCCGACTTGCGGTGGTATTCTTGGCAAAGGAGGACCTGGAAGGATAGGTCTTCCTTCAGGCGTGGAGGGAAGTCGACCACAAAAACTTGTAGAAAACAAAACATGTCTGTTATCAAGTGACATTTTCATTCAGTGACCAAGTCACATGCATATTACAATAAATATACATTATCAGACGCTCATACATTAAATCTAATTAGAGTACTCCATGTACTTCTACTGTTGCTAAACTAGCAAGAACAACTAAGACATGAAACACAGCGTACCTTAGGCCAACGTCTCCTCACAGCAGTGAGGAGTTTGGCATAATCCACGGCTGCCTCGTTGATGGTCCTGCTGGCCGTCAGGCTGTTGCTGGGAGCCAGCATACAAAGAGCCTCGGGGGTCCGAGGCAGCACAGTGTGCACCACCTCAGTCCAAAGGTCCTGAGAGGCGCACGCTCCCAGGGTTGACATGATGCCAAAGGAGAGGTTTCCCTCTGGCATCACGGCACAACCATCTACAGTGGACCATAGATGGGAGTCTCCCACAATCAGAACGAACTGCAACAACAAAGACCATTTCTTTAGCGTGAAAATCATTAATCCCTACCAAGATCAACAACTTCCTTCATAAACTGGACAATAATAATAATATCTTCATGTCAGAAGACTCGAATGGCGGTAACCAGTACCGTGGCCTGTGTAGTAAAGGACAAAACAGAAAAAGGTCAAATTTAATGAACCAGGAAATGTCCTAACAACAGTCAGTGTTTTAAATGAATAAACAGTACAGAAAGTTTAATATACCATAAATGAATGCATATGGATAATTGCTGAAGAATTAATTTATCGTTTAGGGATAAAAGAGGTGGACACTCAGGTGCATGAACTTCGGCACACACATTATCTGGGCTCCAGAAACGACTGGCTGGGGGTGACAATTAAACCAACTGATGACAGATAAAATAATGTGTCAAAACACTAAAGGTGACTGTGGGGTCATATATGAAAAAGCTCCTTTTTCTATTTAATCAAGGAAGTTTGTTAAAATCTATATTTACGAAGTAGATTTTTCTAACTCCATACAATAAACATTTAATCACAGATTATTACAAACAATCAAACAAACACAAGGAGAAATGTGGTTTTCCCTGGACAGAGAGTAAATAATACTGTAATCTGAATAGATAGATAAATATATAGCCTTCAGCTTTAATGTCCTTGTTCAGAAACACACCAAGAGTTTGAGCCTAGCTCCGTCTAAAGGTAAGTAGCCTCGTTAGCTTTTCATGACAACAATGACAAATGTCGCGCTCGGCATAAAGGCAGTTAGCTTTTTATCTCCGCTTAATGTTCTGTTTAGATACAAACCAATCATAGATCATCAGACAGTAATATCTTCAT
The DNA here is from genome assembly GCA_016801845.1 of Polydactylus sextarius. NCBI lineage: Eukaryota > Metazoa > Chordata > Actinopteri > Polynemidae > Polydactylus > Polydactylus sextarius. The sequence continues at coordinate 23,002,138 of CM028910.1, forward strand.
GGGTTTCACAGCTGGCCTTACTGTAAACATAAAAAAGGCCATCTTAGAGCAGTATCATTCAACTGATAGCCTGTGTTCTACAGTACTTTCTCACGCGCGGCATACGTTAAATTATCACAGTACATTCTTATTCACGTGCCTCAAACGTTAAATTAACGGTGGATTTGACTCATTTTAAAGTTATTGAATTTGTGTCATCAAATAGACAGCAAATTATACAACATTATACATTACACAATTATACATATTATAAAAGCAATAGCTAAATAAAATAACAACATGACATCAAATATAACATTAGAAGCTACACTTTATCTACTCAAAATCAAAGATTCCGCTGAAGTTACAGTTTATCTATTAAACGGTCAAAGCCCTGGCTGAAGTTCATCACCCCTCTAACATTAAACTAAACTCTGTGAAACTACCACAGAGTCTATGGAAATTAATTAATACAATATAGATGTGTCATTGCTAACATTAATTAAACATATTCACTGTCTTTAATTCTGCTTTCATTACGGAGCTGATCGCCAACGTACCTGTCTCTCTCAATCCAAACAACAACTGAGGAGGCAGCCGTCATCTTTCCGGCTGTGCATGTTCCAGCCAACATTCTGGGCAAGTAGTAGGCACTTAGTACTACGCAGTGCGTACTAAGGATTCGGATGCAGCCTTGATATCGTCAAAATACCCACAATCCTCCACGGCACATTGATAGCGGAAGGGAAGCAGCAGCTATAGTCATTTAAATACAAGTACTTTGTTTATTTTATGGGTTGTTGATGTAAATTTAACCCAGAACACAAACATATGTTGTTAATAAATTGCTTGTTTATGTTTCAGTTGTGATCACATTGCTATTATTGATGTTTACAATAGTTTAGCAATTAATTTATTCATTATCTTACCCCATCATACCAGGACTAATGGTTTATCAACTGCGTGTGACATTACACATATGAATCTTTATAAATGTTTTTAATTTTTCTCTCTCTCTTGACACACAGGCACAGGTTAGAGCTCAGATGCTTACATAATACACAGCGCACAGAAAAATACAACTTTTGTCTTCAAGTCATGTTTTTATAGTGAAAAGAAAATGATGAAATTTGATATGATTACATTTTTCATGTCAATTATCCTTTTTCCGTTATTGTTATATTTAGTCACACTTATTTTCAATGGGGATAATTTGGCACAGTTTATTATTATTATTATTATTATTATCATCATTATCATTTGGTCCATTTTGAAAGTATATAAAGACACAGGTGTGTGGATCTTGTGATTAGTTGGAACTACTGCTATTTATTCAAAAAGTAAAAGAGATATCAACACATTTTTTTTTCACTATAAGCTCTACAAGGCTTTAGTGAACACATTGATGTCATTCTTTTGGTCCTGGTGTCAAAAATGTCAAAACCCCAGTAAGTTAAAATAATAATAATAATAATAATTTCTGCTTTTCTTGTTAAATCTCTCTCTGGAGCCTATTGGTCAGTTGACCTGTACTCTTGTCACTTACAGGCTGCTAATTCAAAAACTATAAATGTCATTGTTTAGTTAGAGACATTGTGTGGAACACGACAAGTGTGACCACAACTTTGGAGAAAATCATAAGAATAGAGTGAAATTTGTGGCTGTGAGCACCATGTAAAGGAAAAAAAAATCAGAGAATTTCCTGATAGCCTGTCCACTCTGGCCTCCACTGTAGCCTAAACATTTTGAGCAATACACACCTTTTTTAAGCTCTGATTTTTTCCAAAATTGATCATGGTCATTGATCTGTGACTGATCAAAAAGTATGCAACATATCAAAAAAGTTGAATGCCACGTCAATAATCCAGAGTTGTGTCTATATTTTAAAGATTAAATGATGTCTCTAGGTGAATGTATGCCAGAGCAGTAGATGTTTGAAAAATACAAAAAATTCCTATTCTGAAGAAAAAAATAATAGCATAGCAAGTCCAATCGAATCGCCTGGTTTGATGTGTAATTTTTTGGTTATTTGAAATCAAAAAATGTAGATTAAAAAGAAGAAGAAACACGGTGAAAAACGATATACTCCCTATATCAGTATAGTTTTGCAATGGGACAGTAGTTTGCACTGTGCAACACTGCATCACTTATAAGAAATAAGAGGATGAAGTAAATGACTAAAGTGTAACAAAAGATGTTTGAAGTGTCGGTGCTTAAATTGACTATGAGGAGGAAACTTCTGGCTTCTGGAGGAATTTCTTCAGGTCATCAAGCATCAATTCATGGAGATGTAAATGTAAATGTAACTATGAATACAGTTATAGACACAGATGCAGCCCTGTTCTGTTTTTCCACACGTACAACATGACTCATTTGGAACCCGGAGTCTCGTCTTCATCTCGTTTTCTCCCATCGTCTCTTTTTCAGAGCTTCAACACTGAGTCTCAACTCTGCCGTGACCGGGACTGCACTGAATTTTAATGGTGTGCAGTGACTCGACTGACATAAAATATCTGATCATTTCCACCATAAGCAAATGAAGCCTGTTTATATTTCCATTATAACATCATATCCTTATCAGATTGTTTAAAAATCTGAACGTATCTCAGCCAATAGATTTTCTGCTTCGCTGTTTGATTCCATCTGGTTGCTCTCGTTCTCTCTCTCTTTCCTCCTCCTCCTCCTCCACACTTGTGCGAAAATATCACTCAACCCTGGAAGGATAAATCAGGTACAATCTGTGCCTTAGATAAGGTGTAATAATCTCTGGACCAGACCAGCTCTACTACTTTTTTTTTTTTTGCCCTGCAGATACACAGACATCAGGGTTTATGATGCACAGACACATACTGCTGCTCTCCAAATTCAACCCCAGTTTCATAAACTTTTACCATTTTCATAAAGTCACAGATATACTGAACCCTGCTAAACACACCTGCTGGTAGAAGAAACATAAGGAACACAAGTCAAAGGGAATAAAAGATAAATATGAGCACCAATAATGAAGTGGAAAAGGTTAATCTGTGCACAAGAGCCTTTGCAAATATTCATCCTTCTGTGAAATTTACCTCTCCTTGACCACAACTTGACATCTTTCAAGGAAAATAGCAGTGATGCAGCTCTTATAGAGATTAAAGTGTGAAGCATTGATTATATCCTTTTCATCTGTTTCCAAGGTTTAATATTCACATAAAACTATAGATTTTTAGATCCTTAAACTGTTTGTACTATATTTTAATGTTGTGCGCAGCCAATAAAGATATTCCCAAGAAGAACCTAATTCAAGCAGATGTTTTTTTTTTTTTTTGTCATCTTAATAAGTCTGACAAACTCAAATGTTCTCTAAGATGGAAAAAAAAAACTGTCAGCTTAATGGCTCCTGCCGTACGTTGATAAGTGCCGCGGTGTCTCCTGCTCTGTGGAAGTCGGTGGATAAAGGTGTTAAAACCTTTGTGTAAAGTCACCGTGAAACATACCCACAGTGTTTTTATTTCTCCCCTTTGAAGTGAATTGACATTCAGCTCAGGATTTTGTTTTGGGGAAAAAAAAAAAAAAAAAAAAAAACTATCTGTCTTCAAACTGCTCCAGCGTAAAGTTGGAGCAGCGCTCTCGTCCTTGAGAGTAACTTACAGACTGTTACTTCACAACATTGCCTCAACTAACGATTATTTTTATACATATATTGATTATTAATCAGATGAAAATCAGGCATCACCAAACGTTAAATAAATGAACGTTTGGTGATGCAGCAATGTGCAGAGAATAAACTGCAAATCTAAGTAATATCTATTTTTTTCTCAAGTTTGTGTGGTGAAGAAATGAAAGATTCGCATAAAATCAAATCATTCAACAATCATTTAACTCTACAACATCATGTTATACTCCAGCTTCTCTCTGACCTCATTTCAGATAATTATCTTCAAATATATCTACAACTGTTTCCACCAGACTGTGCCTGTTTATGATGATTTAAACACCAATGAAACGAACAGAAATAACTTCTCTTATTTGAAGGTTTCAATGTAAAGTGCAAGCATACACTAGCCTCCTCTGCTGGGACATTATCCTCATAACCATATGTCTGTTTAACTCAGTAGTGGTGAAGAAACGGTATAAAACAAATATTTAATCAGGGTGTCCCATGCCTCTGTTGATTTACGACACATTTGTGAAATTTGAAGACATTTCCTGTTTAAAAAAAAAACACTGTTTACTTTGATGTTAGAAATCTGCCCCTATCATTTAGCTTGTTTAGCTTCCTGGCCAGACTCACTGCTACCGTCACACCTCCACTAACGCACTAACAATTTGTTAGCAACTGACATTACCTAAAGACCTCTAACAGTAGAATATAGGTAACATAGACCAACTAATCCATTATTATAAAAGTTGGCAACTAATTTAATAATTGGTTTAATTGATTAGTTGTTGCAAACCTACTTCACCAATTGATTATTGGAGCGGAGGTAGATAGACACAGCTATGGTGCAACCACAGATGTAGAGGAGAGCGGTGGAAAGAGGATGACGTGTGAGGGAACACCAGAGCATCGTGTCACTGCTGATGACAGTCAATTTGTGTGTGAGAGTCAAGGGGCTTGGAGAGGTTCACTCCACTGCAGGCGGCAGCAGCAGAGCTGATAGGATTAATAAGGGGCTACTTACGTGTTTTATCCATGAACATACATGAACTGTACAACACTGTGCATGTTCCAGCCATTATGTACCAAACAACGGTAGCAGCTGATTGTTCTCACCAGGAAATCGAAATAGCTTTTCTGGTTTGAACAGCTCGTGTTTGTTTCTCTGACAGGTGACATGTCTCGTAGTGTGTCAGATAATCACTGTTGACTGTCTAAAACAAGTAGCTTCAGTGAGATGTTGTTAAACAAGTGACTTTGAAAAAAGGACATGGATATTTTGAGCCTAATCAAAGTTGGTTTCAGGAGATTTTTTTTCTTTTGTTAAAACAAGATATTTGCACTTTGATGGTTTTGAAATATGTGTCATGATTTATAACGTAAATGGTTGATCAAATTTAAAGATTTGATATTATTATCATCATTACATCTCCATGAACTGATGCTTGATGAAGTGATGCATTAAATGGGCAACAGTTTTGTATCATACATGTTTATTTTCTCGTTTATTTTTTTAACAAATTAAGTCCAGAACTTGCTTTTTTTTTTTTGTCTTTGAACACTATGACTATCATTTACTCAAAACCAATAGTTTAATATAGATTTTTATTAAATTAGGACACTTCTTTCTCTTGAAATGGTTGTTCAATACACGCTTTGTGAACAATGAACATGAATCTCTCTGAGAAATGTCTCGACCTGGTTTTAAAACCTCCTCTGTGTCCTCTGGGAGCAGCTGCTACATGACCTTTCCTGCTTCCTTTATGTTTCCTTTAATACATATGGGGTCATCGTGGTGTAGTTTTTACAAAGAGACTATAACACACACTGTCACTGTGTCCTCCAGATGCCACAAGACTGTTAGTTACAAACATTTACACTAACACAACGACGGGATTCACTGCTATAGGGTGTTAAAGTCGCACTATATTCAGTATTTACTATGATCTGTTTTTTTTTTCCTCCTTTGTCAAACTGTGTTGTAGCTCTAGATTGTAATTCACAGCATCACTTTGATTATATTTCCAGGTTCAGCGGCTGCTACCTACATCTTTGATATCTGATCTTTTTTTTTTTTTTTTTAACCCTTTATGATCCAACAACATCCTGGTAGAGTCTTAAGATCACTGATCAAAAGTGGCTGAGCTCCTTTGGAATATAAGCTGCTGTGTGAAAATAATAGAAACTATACACATGACTCATTCATCACACATATTTGGTGTGTGATATATGTGTTTATGGTAATCTTTCTAACTAATATAAAAGTGAATTCACTAAATTTGTATTCAAATATGCAAACGCAACCCTTTTTAACCCATATACTGTCAAAAATCTGTGTTTTTTTCCTCTTGGGAGCTGAATATTTGTGTAAAAAAGCATCTGAAATGAAATGAATTTACCCCCCAGGTGTAATTACAAACTCCATCCAGGAGGGAGCACACTTTTCATACCATCTCAGTGACACTTTGACACTGTATGTTACAGCTTCTTAATGTGATAGGTCAAAGAAAACATCAGAGTTTATGCTCCTGATGAGTTGAACGCAGAATAATTATTAATTCCTTTTATGTTATTCACAATAATTTATATTACACATGGCAGAGTGGGGACAAAATGATTAGTAGTAGTGTTTATTACTACCACATTACTATCACACGATGCTCTGTTATTATTCTTTTTGTTTTAAAGTGAGAATTAAAATAATAATACTAATAATAACTGTGTTAAAAACACTTATCCAAACATCTTTTACTAAGTGGGAATACTGCTAATAATCTCAGTGCTTTTTTTTCACCTCAAGGCTCAGAAATAGTGACATTAGAAACATCAAGAGGATCATTAAATCACTGAATTAAATATGAGTGTGAAGATGGCTGCTAGGTAATACAAAATCACCTCCCTTCCCCCTCCCCTCCTCCATTTTCTCTCCCTCTCTCTCATATCTTCCTCACGTGGTCCAACTCCCCCCTTTAGGCACGTGCATAATTAGTCCATATTGTATCAGTCTGGTAAAACATACAGCTCACAACCTCAAGTGAGTCTCTTTAGCTCCCTGTATATATTACTAGAACAAATAAGGACTGTACTAATAATTATATATATAATTTGGTTAATTTAGCCGCCAATTAACTGATATAAATGTTTTTAATGTACAGTTTCTTCATTGTTATTTATATATTGTGTATCCTTGTGGGTTTGGCAACATCCCAGATTTGTGTTGTAAGATGAGACCCAGTGAGAAGGTGGGCAGGGCAGGTATGAGTGTTTATATGCGGCTGAGGGCAGGGCAGGGCCGTCCAGTTGCTTTTAGCTTCAAACTGGTTTGTGAAACATCTTTTTTGTTGTTGTTGTTGTTTGTTGTTGTTCATGGGTCCCGCGCCAGGAGCTCGGCATTGTGGCCCGGTCTGTGCTCCGCTTGTTCTTGGAAACGTCGTCAGAGAGCAGCTGAGAGAGGCTTAACATTTCAAAACGTCTGGCGGTAGGCTGCAAAGTTTCCACCCTGAAAACACTAACATCTAGCAGCAGCAGCAGCAGCGGAGCAGGGACACCTCACCAAGAATTGTTATGTCTGTCAGAACCGGGAACATACTTTTTTAATACGTCGTTTTAGTTCATATCTGATGGAAACTAAACTTATTTAAATTAACGTGTCACGCTGCAGGTGCTGCCTTGTTGGGGATTGTTTTATTTTTGATTACAATTCGTGCGTAAAATCAAACTCCAACTCTCCAGACTGTTAAATATCAACATTTGGCAGAAAATGAGTTTGTTTTTTTCTTCTACACAAACTCTTCTTTAATAAACAGCTGCCATAATAAGATTTTTATTCGTTGAAATCCTCTTTAATCTTTTTTGCGTAAAAGTCTCAGCCCCAGCATTGTGCATTTAAAACAGGATTCCTGTGCCAGGCTTATTAGTCATAGATGTCCTCTCAGCTGGAAGGAGGCCTGCAGCAGGAGACCACAGCAAAATCTGAAGCACTAAAATTTGAAGAAGTTGTTGACGTGACAAGTCCTGACGGATGCACAGGGCAGCGCGGCTGCCCCGGGGACGTAGGACAGGATAGAGTGGCGCTGTCCCCAGAGCGCCAACAGCAGCAGCAGCAGCAGCAGCAGAAACAAAGTACGCAAGATGACCCGGAGCCCTAAATGCGCGCGCTGTCGGAACCACGGCGTCGTGTCGTGTTTGAAGGGCCACAAACGTTTCTGCCGCTGGAGGGACTGTCGCTGCGCCTGCTGCCTGCTGGTGGTGGAGCGGCAGCGCGTCATGGCGGCGCAGGTCGCGCTGCGGCGGCAACAAGCTGCGGAGGTGAGGAGCGCCCAGGGACAGGTCAGTGATGGAGACATGATGGAGGATAAACAGATGTATGAATAGTGAGAGTCAAAGGGAAGTAAACGACAGAAAAAGGTCAAGTTAAAGTGACAGAAGAGTCTTAAAATATTGTACATTTTATGAATCATTGCATCATTTCTTTAGCTGTGTATACACTAGTTTCCCTAAGAGAAAGAAAGAAGCAGATAAATATTTTTGCACTCTACAGAAAAGTTTGAAAACAATGCTTGAGGCTGAATTTGCACAGTTATTATTATTTTCCATCTTTTCTGCTAATTTGTGTGACACAAGTCTGACTATCTCATGGCTGCACACAGTTTTATATTACTTTGTCCACATAAAAAGTGCAGAGATATAATAGCTCGAAGCATGTATGGCTTTACTTTGTTGGGAGTTTGCACAAACACTGAATATTTTAGTTTATTTATTTATCCATCATTGTATCGTTATTTTATTCTAAAGACCAGTTTGAACTGTAGTTGGTTAACTGTCTTTTATTTGTTTAAAATCTTTAACTTCAGATACTTTTCTTCAACATTCGTGTTTGTAACATCAATAATATACAGTAAGATAAATCAGTCATTAAAAATAGACAAATATATCACAAATAGAAATGTCAGTGAACGTCCCTCGGAGGAGAAAAAGGAGTCAAGAGTCTCTGACTTTGGTTAGTTTTACAGTTCATGTCTAAGAAGTTGTAAAGCTCCAAAACTACTTTTGCAACTTGAGGCAAAATGTAAAATTCTTTTCAATGCATATTTATACATATGAATTTAGTCATTAATATTACTGTGTATATTTCATAGAATAAGTGGAATAACTTTATTTACTGCGTCAACAGGATAAATGTCTAAATGTCTCTTGTTTTATTTAAAATCGTACAATAACCAAGAGCTTTACTTGCTTCTTGCATAATGTATTAAATCCCATTTAATTACCCATGAGGTGGGACAGTGTCAGTATAATATGATCATAGTCCAAATGTCTAATTCGTGTTTCTCCTCTCAGGGTAAGAGGGGGGTCAGGTGTGCGGCTCCATTGAGGAGGACAGCGTATCAACGTTACAGTCGAGCGGCCGAACCGAGCGTCGTAGCCAAGAGCATCCTGCAGGGTGACGTTTAATTAACACCTCCTTTCTCATTAACACAGCTCCTTTCTCACACACTGTGAAAATAGAAAACACTTAGTCTTAGAGTCAAACTTTGACATTTTTCATGCAAGATCACAAATTAATCAGCTTGTAAATTGTTTGTTGGTGGAGGAAGTGATTCATGACTTCAAACTACTTATGAAGGAGGAAACTTTGTTCAGACACAAACTACAAAACTAGAGTGTTACTGAATAAACTGCACATTGTGTCTACTTTATATGTTCATATTTACATGCATACTTTTATTTTTTGCTGTGCATCCTCTTGGATGACATTCACATACTTAAAGTATCTAAACAAACCGTATCATTGTGGTTTCACATCATCATAGAGTGTTTCTTCAGCTTTATAAACCAGTAGTTTCCACTAGTGTTTAGCTAACAGCTAACATAAACTAGCCAGAGAGAGTGAGGTGATTATCAGCGTAGAGCACAGAGCTCGGTGAGGAGAGTAAACTGCCTTGTGGACCCTGCAGCCATGTTTTTTGTAGCGTGTCGCCAAATCTGATCTCAGACCACCCTGTGAGTGGGTGGTTACGTCCACCTTGCAGCAAAATCTGACTGTGTGTGGCTCAGACAGAAACTAGGCCCTTTTTTCCATCAACAGCAACACTGAGATGTTTAATAGACACATATCAACAGCACAGACATTAAAAGTGTTAAAATATGGGACCTCTAATATTTGCTGGTTTGTAGTCAGATCCTGCGTCAAAGCTTTGTCTTCTTTACAACCCTCTCAACCTTCCTGTGTTGACAGTAAAATGAAAATGACACCGCTAACCAACTGCATAATTAAAATGATAAAACAGTAAAGCACTCAAACATAAACACAACAATTAATTGCTTGGAACAACTTCATAATTCATAAATAAAATAATGAATGGATAAATAAATAAATAACATCAGCGTGTGATTTCGTTCTTGTGTTCAGGGCTGAAACCGGTGGTGCCTCTGGAGGATGATGCTTCCTGCTGGTCCAAACAGACGCAACAACGCGAACAAACACACTTCACGTGTCCGACGATCAGCGCCAGGATGAGGAAGAGACGAGCGTTCGCAGACAAGGAGCTGGAGAACGTGATGCTGGAGCGAGAGCTGAGACAGAAGGAGCTTCAAAGCGACCTCTCCTTCTCGTCTCCTGGCCTCGTCTCAGTGCTTCACCCCCCACCTCTGCCCATCTCCCCCAGCCTACACTGCTGCCCCCTTAGCAAGGACCCCACCGCTGCAGGGACGTCCAGCTATGTGCCGGTGTATAAATACAAGCCTCTGTACGAGTGTGACTTCCAGTTCTCTCAGTTCTTCCATCTAAAGAGCAGATCATCTGCAGAAGGCGACTATAATGACTTTTTGTGCCACGGCTCAGAGCGTGCCAGGGCGGATGAGGAGGTGCAGACTGGGTGGAAAATCTGTGAGAGGAAAGAACGACCGGAGCTGATACCTTTACCATCACTACAAGGACTGAAAAACCACAGGAGCACTAGTGTGTCAGGTCTCGAACTTGTCAAATCCCCATCAAAAGAAATAATGGACTCAAATGGCTCCTCAGCCATCACGCACACTGTTTTTAGATCAGATGAATGTATCCTGAGTGGCCCGGACGTCAACGCAACCAGCAGGAGTTTTGATCCCAGACCTCTGACAGCTAAGGGCTGGAGCTCAGGCACTTCTGCCGCCCAGGCAGGTCCTCACGTCGACTCTGTCAAGAGCAGCTCAGTCAGGACTCCCACTGTGAGGCCATTACCTTTCTCTGTAGAGGCTCTGCTGAGGGCCTGACAGGAAAATGGAAAGTGGCGTGGAGCACTTTGTTTATGTGTGGACCAAGAATTAGAGGGTTAGAGGGTATGAATATAAAAACAGCTGCTTGTATTACAGGTTTCAAACACTTTTCTTGACCAGAGCTGGTTGTTATAAAGTGGCAGAAATATTTCTTTTACAAAAAAGGGGAAAAAAAAAAACATTTCGTATTTTTTTTATTTTATTTTTCATCAAAATATATTTTACTACATTTGAACTATTATTAAAAATATATTGATGAAATATATACATGTACTTTCATACTGGCCTGCATTGAGAATATTTTGTATAAATATACACTTTAAAAAATGTTGTTTTCTTACACTCGTGTGTCAGCAGCTCTCACATTGATCCATTTTATTCTCTTTTCATTGCAGAAGAAGAAATATACAGTACATTCATAAAGCAAAGTTGATGAAAAAGTCAAGTAGCGTTTGAGCTCGTTCCCATTTCTTACTTGAACATATTTTGATTTTGCTGCTCTCGAGGCGTCGTGTTGTCAAAACAAACCAGGTGCTGCTCCGAAAAATCTTTTTAACCCGTAAAGAAAACTAACAACGGAAGGAGGAACATGAGGTGAAGCATGTGCTTTTGCCAAGAAGACAGTTATAAATGGGGTAAAGAGTTTCCAAAAATATGTCTGCAACAGAAACGGCACAGTGAAACCGTCCAGCTCTGATTTATTTATTTATTTATTTTTTTGCATTCAACCGAGTGAGAAATACATGTTCATAATTTATTGGTATTTCATGAAATCTACTGTTCTCCAAACGTAAGCCGTTGTGACAGAGCGTAGTCCATCATTATGATTGTTTAACAGATTATACGATCTACTTCTTTAATATTTTATACAGTTATCCTTTCATCAAGTAGAGAAGATGTGAAATATTCACCAAAGGGTGAATGTGTGTTAGCATTGCCAAGGCAACATTATTCTTTATTGTACGCTGATCCCGCCGCCGTCTCAGTTTGTTTGAACACGCTTTTGATCTCTATCCACCTTCCACTTTTTTCTCTCTCTCTCTGTCTTTCTCCAGCGTTGTAATCTCTGTAAAGATGGAGGTCAGATACTTTTGACAACTCTGGACCTCGTGGCGTCAACACGGAGGTGATATCGCGCTGCTGCGTATCTGTTTGTTGTTTATCAACCAGCATATCAGAATGTGCCTTTCTCTTTGTGTCCTTCTCACAAGAGATGACAAGACACAGAGAAGATGAGAAAGAATTGAAAAAAACCAACAGTGAATATGAGCCATTGTGTTTTACTGTACGCAATCTGTGCTGATATTAAAACCTTCCTTCCTCTTGCAAATTGAGAGTACAAATCACCGTTTTCACAATGACGATAAAAAGATAAGTATCAATCACAAAAGGGTGATAATGATTTCTTCTTTGAAGAATAACACAGAGGATATAAATCAATTTCCCTCCCGGCAAAGCTTAGAGGGTGAGAAGCTCATTTATCCAGTTTCTTCCCCATCCACCACCGTGTTTCATTCTTTGGTGCTGTTCTTCTTAAATAATAGGGTTTGATAAATCACAAGTCCACTGCTCACGTTTCCACCTTCTTGTTAGGACTGAGCCACAGACGGACAGATTAGCTTTATTGTTCTGTGCTCTTTGGAAAGGTTTGATTCGATCCACAATCACCAGTTTATTAACATTTTCCTTTATGGTCCAGAGGAAGGAGAGAAAGAGAAAGAGAGAAGGTGGAGGTGGTGGTGGTTGTTGGAGTCGAGCCAGAGTGCTGACAAAGCAGTTTCAACAGGTTGAAACATGTTTTTGGATTTGTAACAACCCCCCTTTCCCCCCGATCCTTTGCCTTTTGTCGCCCACCTCTCTGACTCTCCTGCTGTTCATTCTCTGGTTGTGCCTCATTTCCATTTCAGCCGGATTGATTTCACTCTGTTCACGGTAGAAAAGCTTTGCTTTGGCGTTTCCCTCGTAACTCTGATCTTAATATTTTCATCGGCCGCACGTAGTGACAGGACAGATGGGGATGAAATAAAAGAGGAGAGAGAGAGAGAGTGGTGGGTGGCAGAGACATGACAAAGAGCTGAACACAGGACCAGCTCAAGACTCGTTCTGTTCTCTCCACCCTGTTATTTCAGACTGGGAGGTCCTCCTTACTCCACCAGCAACAAGCACCACAGCTCTGTTTCTGTCCCAGTGTGAAGCCATCATACTCCTGCTGTATCGTAGAGAAATATCAAAAATCATCTTTGTTTTCCCGTTTCCTTCATTTCCTTTGCCACACTGCAGTGTTTACACTTCAGACGTGCGAAGGGAAGGAACATTTTTCAGAGTCAAGACTCAAGACAACACTTGACCCGAGTGACGAGCTGAGACCTCTCTACTCGTTTGGTTTCTCCCCTCACACAGATCATCAGCAACATTTAGTATCACAGTGCTCGGTGGAAAGCCTTTGATGATCCTGCCAGCTCGACTCATTACACACTGCGAGTGCATATGTCTGTGTGACAAGGTCATTTCCCATCGCGCTTATAAAGGAGCTGCGATCTGAATTTAATAGTGTTGTTACGGGATGTTTGGACAGTGAAAGGAACTCACCAATTTGATACGGACACTCTGAGTTCAGAGAGATAGGAACAGCTGATTGGCTCCAAAACAAAAAAGTATGCCTCATTTAACACGACTAAAAGAAACAAACAAACGTTTACATCCAAATCATTTGTTCTGAAATGTTGAGATAAGGTGAAACTATGCAGGACGTGTTTCATTTAATTTAGATTTAACCTCATTACAGTTCAAAATCTAGTGATTCCTATAGTGTGTGAATGTGTTTAAATAGTTGATTTGTCTACTTAGGTTTTTTTTAAAAAAAGTCCTGGTTAGCAACTCTTTCCTTTTTTTTAAAACCAACTCCCACTAAGTTTTATTAACTTCCAGTGACTCAACATGTCGTTAGATGATGTTTAATTTCTACTTTATTGTAAATAATCTAATGCAAGTCTGTTTCTGTCCTGAAAGATATATGAGTGGAGCATTTTTATATTTATATAAATATATAAATACCCTTTCCCCTTTTTTCTATTTAAGGCATTTAAAAAAAAAATCAGTTGGTGGTTTTTACTTTGGTTTGGATCAAATCTGAACTGGGAATATTCCAACTTTAAATTTAACTCATAAAAAAATAAATAAATAAAAACCCAAGTTTGGCCACTGTAGAGAAAATGTAGGAAATATACTATTTAATCTCATTTACTCTCACTGGTTCTTTATATTTTGCTGCTCCAGCAAATTACCAACTCTTCCTTAGACTTAAAGTTAATAATAAACAACTAATTATAAACTTTTCTCTATAATAACTTGGGTGACGGTAAATTCACTGCTTGAATTATCTACATGGATTAATTTATTAGCGTATTTTATTATTAATAGTAGGAACTCTATGTTTAGCGTCATGATGGATGTTATCAATACACTCCAGGCAGTTTTCCCTCTAAAGTATCTGCAACATTGCGTATCAGGGTTCATGGCTGAGTGTTTGATGTGTCTGCCAACTCACCACCACGCACTTTGGATTCTCTGCTGTCCCACCCTGCCCTCCAACAGCCCTGCATGCTGGTGAGAGATACTGGTGTAAGGTTACACTACAGCTGTGTGTCTATGTGTGGGTGTGTGTCTGTGTTTAAAACATGTGTACAACAATCTTGCTTTAATTTGTGGATACAGGCCAATAATGAAAACATCCTCAGTTACCACACAAGTATTTTGATGCCACACAACGACTTCAAAATCAAAACTATAAGTATATAAGTATATAAATGACACATCAGGCATCACATATACACAGCTAGAAAAAAAAAGTAACTTCACCTCCTCTTTAAATGCCAACCTTTAATTATACTCACCCCACCCCGCCAATGATGTCATTTATTTGGATGTGGTGCCAAAGATCATTTGTCAGGTTTTGTCACATTTTAACACATTTTAACCTTCATTTATCAATTTAGTGTTCGTTTATAAAGTTTAAAAAAAATAAGATATGTAGACAAACACATCACTGGTCAACTGAGTTAAATATGTCCGAGAAACAGAAACACACAAACACAAAAAACTCATTTGTTTTTGTTGTTTGATGATGATAGTAACAAGGTATCCTTCTTTTTTCTTTGTATTACTGCTGCATTTCCAATACGATGTTCAAACTGTGTGGATGCGCTTGTGAAAGACTGTGACACTCAAACATTTAAAAGTGCTTTAGGTTTGTACCCGCTCTCACACCCAAACAAATATTAATTAAATTCTGTTTTTTTGTTTCGTTTTGTTTTGTTTTTTTTTTTTTAAGTCCACATTGAGCGATGGACATCAGCTCTAACAGGAACAACAAGGCTTTAATAGAGAACAAGCGTCTGGTCTGACCCTCTGACAGAGACATTCCTAATTGACTGTAGTTCGGTTCCCGTCTGACCACCGCCACCCTTCATTTAACAGAAGAACAAACACACCGGTTCTTGCTTTAAAAGACAGGCCTGTGTGTAACCGAGCCTGCCGTGGTTGGACGAGAAATTTCACAGCTTTAAAAACATCTTTGAAACAGGCAGGGTAGAGTTCTCTCCCGCACCTCCCCGCTTACCCCCATCCTGTACTATTTGGGTTTTTCCATTCACTCGTGTGTGTGTGTGTATGTGTGTGTGTGTGTGTACAGTATTTGTGGGCCTCATGTGTGCAGAGCTCGCCCTGTCGCTATTCCAGCAGCCTTGGGGACGACCGAGGGTGTCCGCGGCTGCAGCTGTGTTGCGATCCAGTTACCGTCACATGGTGCCGCTTGGCCGCTGAAGAACTACCTCTGCAATATTAGAAACCAAAGCAGACCACAAGACCACACTTTCCTCTCACCTCTCTCTCTCTCTTTCTCTCTGTCTCTAGCTGTCTCTCCCTCCACAAAACTTTAGAGCTTTGAAGAGATGTTAAAACAACAGCCTCTGCACTGACTTTTGTAACCCTAACGTCAAAACTAAATTAAAACAATGTCCCTTTTTAAGTTGTAACACACTGAAACAAATCTGTCTTTAAGTCTGTCTGTCTGTCTGTCTGTCTATCTATCTAACAAGCTTCCTCCATCTTTTCTCTTCTCCCCCACAGACAGTCGACCACCTCTACATGTACGTACGTAAACAGAGACAGAAGAAGAAGAGGAGAAGGAGGAGGAGGAGGAGGAGGAGCGGTCATCACTGTCATCAGGTTTGACTATTTAACATATAAATACATTGTAATACAGGTAATAAATGTCAGCACTTTCTTTTGCAGACAGTCTTCAGCTTTAGTTTAACCTTCACATCTCTCACCTTTTATAAGCTCAAAAACCAGCACGTCAGGCGAGTTCAGGAACTTTATAGACCGAGGGTGGCAGCAATAACATTAGTGTAAAAACAGCTCATGCTGTCCGACCATTAAAGACATATTTACCCAGCTTGGTTCGGATTTTATTCTATAGAAAATTCTGCAAACCTAAACTCAAACAATCCTCTGGACCACATTCTGACTCCTGGTAATCTAATCCACCCTGATGTTATTCATATCCTGGTCTCTTTACCCCCCCCTCTCTGTATGCTAACATATTGGCACCCTCTTGCATGTGATTGATTATCTCTGAGACCTTAAAAAGCGAAGACAGTAAAGTTTAATGATACATAAAACCATGTTTTGATGTCAAGTTCACAGACCTTTTTAACAATAACAGTTGGCACAAGTCGAGCAGCGAGGACGTTGGGAGTCGCGGGCGCTCGTGGAAAAGTGTGGGCAAGTTGAGATGCTGTGATAGCAGGAACCCCGTCGCTCGCTGTAACCCATTACCGTGATTCAACCTGCCAAGATCAGCAACATGTTTTAAAGCATTTTACTTTCCCTTTTAGTCAAGAGAGATTATACTCACACACCAACCTCTTGACCAAGCCAGAGCCAAAACTAAGAGATTAGAAACACAGAGGGTATAGAGGATGACATGCAATTAGGTGTAATAGCCTTTACAATATAAATAGTGTCAGTAAGAATATGTTATTATACATCTCCGGTTTCAGAGCATGTGTTAAAGCCATTTACAGGGAACAAAGCATCTATTTCAGGTTGGTATTTTGACCACTGGTGGAATAGATGCAGGATGAGGCGAAGTCTGTGTCTGTGTCCATCTCCTGTTTTCTCTCTTTTAAAATGAAATGAATGAAATCCCTGGTCCTGCTTTTGACAGACGACCTTGACACGTTCTGATCCTTCCCACCTCTCTGAGCCCAATATACGTCTCATTTTTACAAATTCTCAAGGTCTCAAGACCTCAGAAAGAAAAACATTCATATGAAATGTCCTCTTCTTCCATAACACAGCATGATGAAGTGATACGAGCAGCAAGTTGAGTAGACGCCAGAATGTGGCCTGAATACTAGAAGATTTACTGACACTTCACTAGTTACCTGAGTGTTTGAGCGTTAAATCTGAGCTGACAACACAACTACAGTCAACTGTAGTTTAGCTGGACATTTATATCCAGCCCCATGCTGCAGCTCGCTGCTCTTTTTCAATTTACATGACATTATAACTCCTGATTTCTGTCCCAGTGATACGACCTGAGAGAGAATGGAGGCAGACATACAGTGAGCGACACTGTACATATAACATATAACGAGACGGAGCAGAGGAGGAGATTGTTCCTTATATTCTTGGACTGCATGACTGAATTCAACTATAGTGTAAAGCTATCCAATTTGTATTTCGCTCTGCTCCAGTGGATGGTCCACCTTCAACCTATATGACGCTGTGAATCACCAGTTTAAAGTTTAATGATGCTTTATGAACAACTTGTCTAAATGTAGTTCAGTGTCAAGACAAAGGAAATCAAACAGGTGAGGTTAACAAATCTTGACCTGATGATTCATTTGAAATTAAAGAAAATAAAATAATTGATATGTATATCTAATTTTAACATCTTTGTCAGACGCAGTACCAGAGTCCACCAAGACAAAAACATTTTGATTTCCCCCACTTGGCAGCCATGTTGGCAACGCCCTCGGGCATTTATTTTAAGTTAATAAAACCAGACCTCTTTGTAAATGATGGGTAGAGAACCATAACTGCACTTTAAATGGTCAATGGAAATAAAAACTACATGTGTAGAATCAACAGTCAAATCTGGAAAATGTAGAAAAACTAAAAATGTTTGTTGACTTTGCTCCAAAATAAAATTTAATCTGACTGTTCAGCTGCAGATATTTTAGGTTTAATGGGGAGAAATTGCAGGATACATGTCATATAAAATGCCTTTGTTATTTTTGTTTATTTTGTTCTTTGTTCTTTAAATTATTTATTAATTGATTTAGGTATTAGTCACATAAAAATGTTCAAAATGAAACACAGTGATTCATTTAGTGGAAGATTATTTTAACCTGTGGCAATTTTACTTTTCTTTGTGGGTCCTTGAATCTCAGTTTGCATTAGCACAGTCCAGCTGTTATAATTAGTTATAATAGTGCACATACAATTATAATTTGTATGGAAGTAGAAATAATGCGGGAAAAAGAAAATGAGCAGCAGGATAATAAAGGATGATTTAGTCTTAGAACTATAACTTTGTGGGTAAAAATTCAGCCGGAATATGAAATCACGGCAGTAAATTGTGTCTTTTTTTTCTTTAGGGAAACAGAAATGAGTGTTGTTCATCATGTTGTGATGCTGGAGCCGTTTGGTCAAAGCCTTGATGTGGTGGAAAAATGCAGCCGTTTCTCAAACCACTCGACTGGAGTTGTTTCCCGTTTTGACAAGATTGTCAGTGTGGCGGCAGCATCTGTGGAGGAGAAACCTTTGAATTTCTACAAGTTCAAGTGAAGTGTGTGTGTGTGTGTGATCATGTTTGTATCACACACACACACACACACACTCAGAGAGAACAACATTGTTTCTCTAAGACAATAAGAAGGATGGAGCAGCGTGGAAACAGAAGCTCCTTTGAAGCATCTGGTTTCATGTCAGTATAAGTCTTTACCCTGATATGATCACACACATGTCTGTGTTTCTATTTCCTTCTACACACAGTCACTTCCCCAACACACACACAAATGTACACTATGTCCTTCTGTCAAGCCTTAATATTCTCGTTGCAACACACACTCTCTCTCACACACACCTGACCGTTACCTTCCTGCAGCCATCCTGCTCTCTAGCCACTGATGGATTTTTTCCCCAAAATATTTGCTCTGTAACACAAGCTAGTCTGTCTTGTGTTTTCACTTCAAACAAAGCTATTAATCACCTTAATCGCCCTCAATTAACCCCCTACACCAGATGCTCTCTCCGCACGTCATACCGGTAACCGCTCGCTCACTCGTTCATGAAGTCACCTCTGCCAAACAGGTGATGAATCACTACCACAAGGCAATCTCCGCCACAGGCTAATTCACATACGTTTCAGATGACAAAACATTAGCTGGAGGGAAATAGTGGAAACAGCCCTGAGGGTGGATAATGGTGATCAGTACCGAAAAGACCTGAGCCTCAGACTGAGGTGTTTAATGTCTGTCGGCTGTAAATAAAAACAAACAGTGAATCCAGGACATTTGAGAGCAAAGGATGATAAACAATAAATAAACAAAGGACGATATAAAAGAGGTTATATCATAAACTAAAAAAACTACTCTGCAAAACTAACAAGAGACTAATGAGACGAGATAGAAAAGATTTACTAAGCATTGATTTTTCTTTCGGTATCCATATACTGTAGACTTTATGAGTAAAATTGACTTTAAACCAGTAAAAAATTCAGACAATAACCTGGAGAACAGACTGAAATATGGCTCTAAAGTTTCATTTAACTGTAAGTTTCTTTAAATTATACATAAAGATCTGTGGATATATTATATTCAGCTATATCGTATACATGATTTTCTGAGACCTCTAAAATTAAATTAAATTAAAAATAAGAAAAAATATAAAAAATGTTCTAGCAATTTTTTAAAAACTTTGACAGAAAGTTTAATAAATAACTAAAATTTAAAAGAAATTGAATGTTCTGGCTATTATTTGATGTTTTAGGTTTTAACAGGTTAGAAAAGTTATCTTCTTTGTTTCTACTGACTGTGTATGAAGTTAATGAAATAACACAAACAAACAAACAAACAAACAAACAAAACATCTACTTTATGGTAACTACGCTAACTTTCAGCCTCCGCCCTCTGACTGGAATGAAACGAATGACGTAAAGGGTCGCATGCTTTAAATTGCAGTTGTTGTTGGGGCTCTGACGTGTTGCACGCCCAAGAAAATCTCAGCGTGTCCCCTAAAGTTCACAGAAACTCTCAGATGTCAGTCGGCAATCGCCGCACGAAACGCACCACCCAGAGGTCTGAACCTCACACGCTGTTTCCACAAATAATTGCAAAACTGTTTTGTCTGCTTTTAGAAAAAGAAACAAACAAACAAACAAACAAAAAATACATCGAGTGTTATTATATTTTATATTTTCTGATAAATGGAAGGACAATTGAAACTTTAGATCTTAGAGATGTGACAAATAATACATCAGTCAGTCCAAGTTTGGCTCGTAACAGAGCTCTGGACAACCAACTTTTTTTAGAGATTAGCAATATTAGCCACAGGGTCAGCTTTTAAACTTGTACTGCCAATTCCTGATTGGGTTACTCGCACTGGGTCCGCTGCCAAATGTTTGATATCCAAGATGGAGGTATGTCCCTTTGAACACAGCTTGTGGCTCTCTTCCGTTATAGCCTCCCATGAGCCGGATCACAGAAGATGATGCCAACCGTGCTTGTTGACAAGTGCAGATTTAATCAGACACACTTGTAGCAGTCGCGGGGTAACGCGGTTTCTACATCATAGGGTGTTGTCTTTCTTGTGAAACGAGAAAGGGAATTAAAAACAGGCCGGGATGAGTAGAGTTAAAATCAAGGCGTTGACAAGGACGTGACAAGGACGTAAATTGATGATTAAAAATTTAAAATGATTATATCACTATAATTTACTCATTACACGACGGTCATCTGCTGCTCTTTGACCTCTAGACACTGACCAAACATGTTTACGTCACCTCTGTGAGCTACAACTTCTAACATTACAGTGATTACCTCCATTTTACAGAAACAAAACTACAACTAATATCTGAATAAGTGGAGCAGGAACCTGCAGAGGTCAGTGGACACATCTCCACCTGCTCACTCATAGTAAAAACTCTTCAGAGATTAGAAAACACTTTGAATCCACTTCCACTTGTCTCAGCTGGGATTTAAACCATCTGTCATAACAACGACTCTATAAATAAATAAATACTCCACCTGATCTGAGACCAGATAGAAGAACATGAAAAAAATAAATATGAGAACTTCAAATATGTAAACCTGATAAAACCTCAAGACACTCTGTTGGTATTGTTTTTCCTTTTTGGGTCAAAACATGATTCATGTCTGATCAATCAATCATTGCCAATGAACAGCAGGAAAAAAAAGTTTGGCTTTTTAATAATAATCTTCTAGTTCCTGTGACACTGGATCAGATATATACAGTATATACATACATTACCTAAACAACTAAATGCAAATTATATTTTAATACAACTGGAAAGAAATTGTTTATTAGATCAAAAGTTTGTGTTTTTAACTGTGTTTGTATTCTTACAGGTTCACTAACTTCTACTACTTTGTAGAAAATATATTGAGATTTTGACTCTAAGTCTGTATATTTTTTTATTCTTGGTTGATATAAATGTAAAGAAACCCAATTTCCCTCAAGGATCATTAAAATATTTCTAATATTTTATTTTATTGTGATTAATTTTACTTATATAGTCAAATATATATATAGTGACATATTGCAAATGTGAAAACAAGTTTTAATATATTATTTTATTTGTATTATTTCTAATGCTAGATTTTAACCATACATTATCATAATCAACACCAGGGTTAAAACTTATAGTGTCGTGTGCTTGAGAAAAGCAGTTATAGTGTTAAACTTTTCACACATCCGGTTGAGGATATGCAATCCAAAAAGTACAAATGTTTCCTGCAGAGCGAGACGTTTCTTTAAGTGCACTTCAGAATTCAGTCTGTGTCCAGTTGAAATTGATGTAAATTTAAGGTGGCCTAAATTGCCCTGAAATTGCAGAGTGCGGTCACCACTGTTTTCTAATAATCCATCAAACTAATGCGTCGGCCAGAAAAAGACACAAAGTCGAACAGAAAAGCTTCAGTCGTCGCAGATTAGCGGGGCATATTCGTAGACAGTGGCTACACTGTTACTGGCAAAAAAAAAGGAAAAGAAACAGGGAAGAATCAGAAGAGACAGCAGGTTGAGAAACAGCAGTGGAAGGATTTAGTCGCGTGTCTCTCCTCGCTACATAACCGGTTATTACAGTGGAGCAGTGAAGTCTTAAAAGGCCCCTGACAATCATTTATCAATCATCATACGAGGAGGGAAAAGCCCTTCCTCCCCTCTGTGACTTTCCACTTGGAGCGCTAAACGAGCTCTAAATCACCGTCCTATATAGTGAAACCTACCCAACACCTGAGCAAGAGCGAGCTAGCGAGTGAATAAACGTCGGGAATTAGACGGCCGTTAACTCACTGAGTTAAATCACTGACAGACAAATGAGGAAACACAGCGGTGATGGTGCTGACGAATGGAGCTACTTTCCTCTCAGAAAATGGGGGAGTATTATGGTTTGTGGATGGATGAGTGACAAAAATAGGACTGACGTTAACAAGTCCCCGTTGAACTCTCAGAGGGTTCACGTGCTAGCGTAGAGGCTAACGCTGTAAACTGAGGTTATGTTGCAACTGAATGTAGGTTTTGAAAGTAAATGTTGCTGCAGAGGATTTACTTTTTTTTAAGTTTTTTCATGACTGGCAGAATGGGAAAACTTTATAATTATACTGTTATTGATACGTGTATGAAAGTTGTGACGTTTTGTTGCAATAAAGTTGCGGAGTAAATCAAAATTGTGATTTTTTTTTTCCCCTTTAAGAGTAAATCTCTGTTTCAAAGAGAAAAAAAATTGCAACTTTGACTTTCTACTACAACGAAACACCTAAAAAACAACACAACACGACTTTCATCACAATTTTTTAAAGAAAAGTGCCCATGAAATTAGGCAAATTAAGGCAAGAAAATTCTGTTTTTTCCCCCTTTGACTTGCTCCCGCAACTTAATTGCAACAAAATACATCAAGACAACACAACTTTCAATGCAATTTTGTTTTTTATTTTAGAAAATCTGACATGAAATCAGGCAAATTAGGCAACTACAATCTAAAGAAAGATCCACAAAATCCTGGAGGGACAGAATTGTCTTTGTTTCTACTTTTAGTCATTGCAAGAAAATACAGTATAATTATACTGCTATTGTAATTTTTTTTTACCCTTAAAAGGGAGAGTGGCAGTGTTTGGGGGCGTTTTGATGCAATAAAGTAGCGGGAGCAAGTCAAAGTTGCTATTTTTTCTCTTTAAATGGGAAAGTTGCAATGCTTTAGGCGTTTTGTTGGACTAAAGTTGCGCAGGCAAGACAAAGTTTATTTTTTTCCCTATTAAAGTGATTATGTTGTTTTAAGGGGAAAAACATAAACTTGATAACGTTATAACATAAAGTCATCAAAGTATAAATAGTTATTGTTCCAATTTAAAAGGGAAAGTTATGACTTTTTGTCAAAGTTGTCAAAGTCCTGTTCCTGCAACTTTATTGCAACAAAACGCCTAAAAAAAAGCAGAAAAGCTGCTGCGAAATCAGGCAAATATAGGACACAACAATCTTAAAAAAGGCCCATTAAATCCTGGAGGGACTGGATTTGTCTTTGTCTCTACTTTTATTGTGAAAAAATAATCAGATATTCTGCATTTAAACAGATTTTAACCAGACTCATTGAAAGACTTAAAACAAACAAGTATTGTTTAAAACAAATGAATTAATCATCAAGGGTGAGACTCTGTTGAAGAAGAAAGAAAAGACAAAATACGTGTGTGTGTGTGTGTGTGTGTGTGCAAGTGAAAGCAAATGTTACAGAAAGATAGAGACAGAGGAGACAGACGGAGAGAAAAGACATCTCATAGACAGACAGATAGAAATAAAGAGAGTGGAGACAGTGAGGCTGCTGATTGTCAGACTGCGTGTCAGAGCCGACGCCTCTCATCCTTTTCCTTCCCCTTCGTCATCCCACAATCTGTCCATCAGTCTCACACACATCGCCTCTTTGTGCTTCTTTGTGTGTGTGTGTGTGTGTGTGTGTGTGTAAAGCGACATCATATTCAGTTTGATATCTTAAGTTTTGTAGTAAAGAAGTTAAAGCAATAACTTTGTTTTTGTCAGATTTATTTTGTGATTGTTGATATTTCCATTGGAAATGATTGAAAGGTGATACAGAAGAAAATAAAGCTCTTAAATATTGTGTTAAAGAGCGTGAAGCATGAGAAACTTACAGATATGTTTCTTGGAGAATAAAGTTATGATTTTGGTCTAGTGCAAAAGAAGTAAAGATGTATGATTAGATTATCTCCAATCTCTGAGCAAATCTCTCCAGTTCAATGCATGTAAATGCATGTCGGTTGTTGGTTGGTGCCTGTCTACCTGTTTGTTTTGTTTACACGAAGCTGATGCTATCGAGACTCTCTGCTCCGATTCTCTGCTGTATATTTCTCTCCAGGCTCACAGCTCAGTGGTGATTTGTTCAAAAAAGTTGGCACAGGAAGATGAGGAGCAGATAAATACAGTGGTTGTAGCAGGTAGAACAAAATGTACAAGGTCAAAAAAAATCAGACTTTACTTCTTACTTTTTTTCTTTTTTTTTTCCAAGCAGGAAGCATCGGTGCAGAGAAAAGTCTTTGAGTCTAATGAAGAAAGACATTTGTCAGAGAAAAAAAAAAAAAACAGACCACAGAGGCCACCAGCTATTACTCAGCCGTGATGCATGAATATGAGTTTGTTTGTTGCATGTCACGCAATGCTAATGCGCCTCCAGTGCTCGATATTCAAAGACACACAGAGACAAATTTACCTCAGTAACTTCCATAAGACAGAGTTAATGTTTCCACACGCACACTCACACACTGTGCATGTCCAGCTGTGTCAACAGGTGCACATTTATTTTGTTGTGCTAATGTATTAGACTGTGAATCAGGCCACTTAGACAGTGACCTGTGTGTGTGTGTGTGTGTGTGTGTGTGTGTGTGTGTGTAAATGTGTGTTTTTTGGGGGTTGATAGGCATAATGACTGTATTTAATGATCCTCAACAGGCAATACATCATGTTGTGTCACCATCCACTGCCATTTTAGTCCAAATACAACTTGTATAACAAATCACACTTCTGTAGAGGAGTCCGTCTGTGTGTGTGTGTGTGTATTACTGGTGTTACTCATGTTGTGGGGACCTACAACTCTTTAAACTAGGACTTTTTTTCCCCCTCACGAGGAAAGAAATTCATTTAATTTAGTTCGAGGTTAAAGTCAGAATAAACTCATGCATGCAAATAAGCAAATTAATGAGTGAAAGTAAATTGGTTCATATTAGAAATTTATCTAATTGTGTTTGTGTGCGACGTGAGGAAACGCAGATCTGAGACTAAGCTTCTCAACATCTGTCATTTTGGAAAACGTCACCACAGTCGAGAGGGAACGGATGACAATCCATGTGGGATAAATTAGGACACTGAAAAAAAAGTAAATAAAGACGACAAAGCTCTGTGATGAAGGCAATCTGAAATACTGAAATATGCCAGTGAACTGGGCTAAAAAGAAAAGAAAAAAAAGCTCTTTCTTTTTTTTTTTTTTTTTTTTCTGGGAGTACTTTAGGGATCCAATAATGAACATTTACTTTGTTGTTCCTCAGGGAGAAATTTGTTCTGGACACATTTCTGCTGCCTGAAATCGATGCCGCCACAAAATAGTGCAACACAATGTAAATAATACAATGAAATACAATACACATCACCTGAGACGCAAATTTAGAGTTATGGCTTTTTTCTTTTTTTTTTTTTTTTCTGGCTTTTTGTGGGTAAATTATTTCACTGTGATTTATGTTCTTATGGGAGAAAAACGCTCCCTTTTTTTTTTAACTTGAGATTTTTATTCCAATGCAAACACAGATTTCATTCTCATGTTTTTGGACTTGTTTTGGTTTGAAGTGTGAAAGTCCACCCGCAGCTTTTTTACTACAGTATATATATATATATATATATATATATATATATATATATATAATAAGTACCACTGCATATTTGAAGCTATGAAGTTGTCTTGTTTTCTGCTGCAAAACAATCGAGAAAACCCATGAATCTAGTTTTATTTCTCTATTTCATCATAACTGTCTTTTTATTCGTGGCTGAATAATGTCGTGTTTGTGATGTTAGTTGCACAACCGCTGAGGAAACAGTTTGCAAAATGGTGAAATGTGAACTTTTTTTTTTTTTTTTTTGCTACTGTTGGTTGTTTACATGCATATAAAGTATATATATATTTAACTGGATGAGTTCTGATACACTGCTGGACTTGCATATATCATTTCTGCAGACACACATATATCCAAAGGGGATGTGATGAATGTGTATCCTCTCTGCAGAGATTCACACAAACCCAACAAGCTGCCATATAACTTGGCTTCAAGCTGTTACTGGACAGATAAGAAATTTAAATAAAATGTTTGCACTACAAAGAAGAAAATTAATGATTTATGAAATAAAAACTCAGACTTTTTAGTCAATTTAAGAACCAAATTACATGATCAAGATTTCCTGCTCAAAGCAGCGAGTGATATCAGTTGATTATGAGCTACGTGGTCTCACACACACTCTTCAAAGCCTCAGTAACAGACTGCAGGTAAAACACAGATGGCACGTAGCAGCTTCAAAAACAGTGCGTGGGAATCATCCGCTGTTTTATGTTGCTTTTGTTGGTGTCAGGAAAGGTTAAAAATGCAAATTTAGTTTCATTGAGATGACTAAGAGAAAAATAAAAACTGTGATGAGCTTGACTCTAAAATTAGACGTACAAGCCGCCCACCAGCTTTCAGAGCGTGGCTGAACACATTTTCACATTTCCGGCGCTCGGAGAACACGAGCCTTTGAATCACCTTGACTTTTACTTTCAAGCGTCTTTTTGGAGAGATGAATCATCTCGCTGTGACGCCGATCGTACTTGTGCATTTACAAGCGGCTGCACAACCTTTTCTCCAGCAAACTACATTTATATATCACTGATTTGATCTGCTAAAGAAGAAACATAACAGCACAGACGTCACTGATTAAAGGAAATGGTTGGAAGCACAAAGCATTTGAAGCACTTGAGAAACTCATATTGTAGGAGACAGACTGCAGCTGTAAGTGTCGGTTTGTAGGTGGGAAACAGTCAGAAGCGGAACATGAAATGTTAATTTGCTGAGTTTGTAAATGAACCTGAGTGTCACCGTCAGCCCCTCCAGGATTTCAGACTTTCTTTGCCTCATTTTGAGGCAGTTTTTCTGAAAAATTGAGATGAAAGTTGTGATGTTTTTAGGTTTTTTGTTGCAATAAAGTTGCAGGAGCAAGTTAACTTTAGTTAACTTTAACAATATAATCAAAAGGCTTTAAAAGTCTACTTTAATAATGAATTAAAAATGAAGCGATAAACCAGTATGTTAGAGTGACGTGTCTGGTCTGACGTCCTCCCTGTGTTTCTAACTTTCTCTGTGTGTTTCTCAGCGACAAAGTTGTTTCTTAATTGACGACTTCCTCTTGTTGCTCCACAACAATATAAAATAGTTTTCCTCCTCTTTCTTTCTTTGGTGAACTCTGCCCGGATTTCTCTTGGTCTTTAGCTGTGATGTTGAAGGTAAATGTTAGACTTTATTTTATCTCACATGTTTCCTGCATCTTCCAAAAGAAACAAAGAAGTGAGTTCACTGACGTATGGAAATGATGATGATTGGTCAAAATTGCAAGGTTGTGCAGGATTTTTTGGGATTGGTTGAATTAAGCAATATAATTATTTATTATTTATTATCTCCATCAGTCACACGACTACTGTTCATGTCCCATAAGTCACCTCAAGTCAAAATCAAAAACTGCGAACACGAACTCAGACCTGACGTAAGATATCAGACATCACCGTAGCCTGCGCTCACGATCATATTGGTAAATGCCTCACTTAGTGTAGAAACGAACGTACGCTCAATTTACGCTCGTTTTCTGTCGTACGCTCGTTTGATAAATGAGGGCCTGTGTGTGTGTGTGTTAAGTTAAGAGGCCAGTTGTGGCAGAACAGATCTGGACAAAGAAGGCCTCTCCATCTAAGTGTGTGTGTGTGTGTGTGTGTGTGTGTGTGTGTGTGTGTGTGTGTGTGTGTGTAGTTTGTAACCAGATCTCTGTGTTTAGTTGATGAAGAGTGACGGACAGCAGGAAGAACTGGCAGGACGTCTCTCTGTCCACTGATCCTAGAAAAGACATGATGGAGACAAAGAGTTGCACTTAAAAATGTATTTATCATATCACTTAATTAACTGATTGATTATGTGGTTTATAAAATGTGAAGTGGTGTCAGCAGGGTTGCGTTTAAACTCACTGATTCATATTACGATACTGTACCTGCTTTTCTTTCAGTGTTGGAGCCTAAACTCAGACTGATGGCAAACTTAGACTAATGACTTAAGTGCTTCTAAAATCCCTTAGCAAAGTGCTTATCATAATTTCCCAGTCCTTTATGGTTTATCTAATTCACCCAACCCCCCAAATATTTAAATTACAATAATAAAACAGAGAAAAGCACATTATTGTGTCAAGTTTTTGCATCCTCCAAATAGCTGTCGATTAATTTTCTGTTCATTAACAAAGTAATCTGCTTCAAAATGAACTTTTATTTTCCCCCTATTTGTGTTCTGCATATGTTATAAGTTTATATGGAGGAGTAATACATCAGTGTCAGCTGCTGTTGTGGGATTAAATCAGTTAAAGATGAAGCTTGTTACGAGTCATAATTTGGCTGGAAAGACGCCCTGTTCACATAAACAACCTTCACTGTTGTTCTGTGTCTCAACTCTCTTTGCCAGCTCTTTATTTTCTGACACATTAGTATATTAGAGACACATGCATTAACACCTGCACTCACACTGACACACACACACACACACACACATAGTTTAACAAGAGAGCAGTATAAAAGGATGGACTGTCGAGAAGCTGCCAGGTGAAAAGTGTGATGATGGGTTGTTGGCAGCAGCTGCTTGGCTGAGGACCAGTACCCCATGTAAAGCCATGTAAGCCCTCTAAATGTGTGTACATGTGTGTGTGCTGTAGGTGAATGTGTGTGTGAAGATAGGAATTGTACATGTTCCCGATCTTGGTGCTGGAAAGTGCCAGTCAGCAGTTTACCCGCCGGAGGTGAACACAGGGGAGCGTTTAACCAACAGAACGAGAACGATGCTCCACCTCTCGATTTTCACTTCACATGCTTAAAACACACACACACACACACCATCCTACATGATATTACAACACACATACACCGTTAACATCAACAATATGTTGTGTTTTTTTTTTCTCCTTCTTGTAAAGTTTACATCTAAAGGAGCAGGGATCTGGGAGAAGATGAAACACTTTGTCCTTTCTTTGCAGTCGAGCCAAGATTTGATATTTGAAAGGCAGGGGTCATGTGGGAAGAGCTCTGCATCAATCTGTAGGGGGCGTGTGAAGATGTTTGAAAGTGGAGCAATGGCCGACCTGTGTGTTGAAGGATGGACGTCCATCAATCAATCTCCAAACTCTCATGGCTCCGAGATCCAAAGTATCATTAAAAAAAGAAAAAAAAAAAAAAAAAAAAGTGGATAAAATTCAACCAAAACCTGAAGAAACAGCAACATAAACAGTCATCAAATATAATATTAGATAAACAAAACAAAACATGTGACCTGTTTGATATTAAATGTGTTCACCATCACCACAAGAGACAAACTGTTAATCTCTTTTATTGATCAGTATCCAGAGCTTCAAACGGACCCCTGCTTCTCTCTCGAGTCAGATACTGAGACATGTTTTATCATTATCGACGTAACTTTGCCTTGACAATATAAAAAAACATTTGACTTGACAAATACGTCCATTAAAAGCTTCTTTTAAATACTAACCCTTCACGGGTAAAAAGAAAGAAAAACAACAGTAATCTTCTTTTTGAACGTCCTGAGTTTCTTTATGATGGACAAGCTCGATTTCAATAAGCTGCTACACCACTGACCTGCATTGTGAAGGGCTGCAAACACTGTAGTTTTAATGAGCTGCCTGTCTGGGAGTCCATTTGGATTTAATAAGCTCATCAATCTCTATCTGCTCTGCTCCGGGCGCAGCCAAATCAAAAAGTGAATGAGTGAGTGTGGTTCTCATCTTTCACTTTACAGCCAGACAATCCTACTGATAAATAATCTCACTGATGTCCAGAGAAGAAATAGTTTACTTTTCTACTTTTCTTTTCTTTTGTTTCCACGTTCACCCTTCAAGGTTTTCTGGTTGAGAAGAGACAGGTTAGTGTCTGAATAGTGGAGTATGAAGGACGCTGTGATGATGATAGAGGTTGATGCTGAGAGATGACGAGAATGGAGAAAATGGAAAAAATGAAAGGAATTATATCAGAGTGGCACGGCTGATGTAACGGCTGAAAAACGGAGGTGATGACACTATACCTAAGCATCTTTCAATGGACATCTGATCGGCCATCTTCTCCGACGCCAATTAGTCAAACTGTCTCTGACAGCAGCTGTCATTCAAGTATCTCAACACCAGCCATTAAAATTGTCTCCTATCCTCACACTCTCCCAGTATTAGCACCAGTTACATCAATTTTCCAGACGATGCGAACGTGAGAAGCTTTTCCATTTTTACTTCACACATTTTTTCCTTCATCTCTCAGTCGAATCCCGATAAACTGTGACTTGAAAATCTCAAACATTTACCTCAATGACAACGAGAAGCAGCTCTTTAATTAGAAACGACCAATATTAGATATTTTAGAAGGTGTTTATTGAAGGTTTTGTGCAGCGTTTTTAACAATGTGGTCTCATTTGTTGCTTCTAAAGAAAACACATCGATATTAATCGTTTGTGGTCAAGGAACAAAACTATTAACCAGTGAAAACATCAGCACAAATATGAAGAAACAACATCCAACTCGTCTTCAGTTGGAGACGTGATTTAAACATTGACTGTTTGTTTATTTAAAAAATGTCCACAGGACATCTTAAAGTTAAATATAATGAAACTGAAAACTTCCCCCAGAAGTTTTTCACATTAAAAGTCCCCGACATTTTTCAAATACCACTTTTTATTTACAATCTAGACCGAAGAAAAAAAGAAACACATTAGTTGGAGCTTTACACTGGATTGAGTTAAATATGTGTTAAGATTAAACACAAATGTCGTACTGGAGCGAAATGTCTTTAACTCCACAGCTCAGCCTCTCGTGTGTCTAACAAACACTGAACCGCAGCAGCAGCAACCTGACCCCTCTTTTGTCGCTCGGGGTAAAGTGGTAGCCGTTGACAGATCTGACATTTAGCTGGACTGTCAACAGCAGAACACAGGGAGATGGTTGGAGCTGCAATTCACTGCTGATTTCTCAACCCGTCGAAAAATGACACTGTTCCAACACTCTGTGTGTTTCGTATGTAAAATATTCAACTATTTTATGAAGCAGAGAAAAGGTTTAAACTGAAGCTGCAGCACAAACGTTTTCTCTCAGTAGATGATGATGATGAGGACGAGTCTCTTTAACTTTTAACTAACTTACATCTGAACTTTTGTTTTGCTACACGCATCAGAGACGTCTCATATTCCTGATACTTCCTTTAACCTGACGCTGTTACTGGGTAATGTTTCACTAACGCTTGTGTGAGTCACTTTTTCTTTGAAAAAAAAAAAAAAAGAAGCAGATTGAAACACAATCTTTTGTGTGACCTTAACTTTCATCACACCTTATTATATCTGTGCTGATACATGCTCTGTGAAGGCCGACTACACCTTGAACCTTCAACTCTCAGCCAACTTGTATATATTTTAAGTTTCCTAATTGATGGCTTGACGTATTTATTATCCCTGCGTGTCACGGCTGGTTCAGAGTCTTTCACTAAGTCCCTGTTTGGAGTGATTAAGTGTCGCTCTTCACTTTCAGTGTCTCAAATCACTGCCAGATGAAAATCTCATATCTCACAGAAGCCAGTTTTCCTGGCCTTGTGCGAAATAGATCGTTTTCTGATTGATGACAGGAGAAATCATGGTGGTGGTTCAGAAAAAAAAAAAAAAAAAAAAACATGACACTTACTTAACACAGCTACCAGTCATGTATAGTTTGAACAGTGAAAATAAAATAAATGATAAATAAATAAAGTGTAAGAGATCTTCACGCTGCGGTGATGATATCTTCTGGAGTCTTGTTTCTCCATCTCCTCAAACTCCTTTCACTCGAGGGGGAATGAATGATTGCCAAGCCGTGACAAAGCCAGATCTTTTTCCCAAACAAAGTGGCCACTCTGGCCAGGAATTTGACATGAGTGATAACCCCATCACTCTCTAACTCCCAACAATCTTCCCCATTCAGGAGATCTGAGCCATGGACACTTAGGTTTGTGTTATTAGCCCCACAGCTACAGAGGGTTAATGATGCAAACCAGTGAGGCTGTAAACATCACAGACAGAGACAGCTTCTTCTTCTTTCTTTAAATTTAACAATCACCTCTTTAACCTACTGAACAGCAGACCAACGCAGCACCTGCTGCCCCCTAGCTGACATCTACTCTAGATGGTGCAAATAGGTGAGAAATTATTTACTAAATTAGGTTTTGCCATTAAAATCACTGTCGTTTATCTTATTATCACACAGCTTAACAACTTTTTATGAATTCAAAGTGATTTAAGCTGCAGTTTGAATCATTTATTCTGTATTACTCTTCTTCTACTCTTCAGTTTTTGTAGATTAACATGTATCTTCTCTGCAGACGATGCATGTGAGGTACAACTTATTTTAAATTATATTTAATTTTTAAATCTCCGGTTTTAATTCACATGACTCAACTAACCCGAAACACTGTTATTAAATCCCAGTAATGAGTGTAAAAACTATATATGAAATAGTAAAATAGTGTCACTTTCTATAAGAATAATAACACTCAACTGATACTTTATCTTTATCTCGATGTTTAACATTTATATTCAGCTGGAATAGAGCTTGTCAGTCTGTTTGTCATATAAATCCAACATTTGGCAACAGTGTTGGGACCATTAATGATGATTTTACTGCCGACTATCAATTGCACCAGCAGTTTTTAGTTTTTTTTTTTTGTATTCTTTTATGATCAAGATGGAGGATTTTGTCCTCATTGTCAATGTCAGTCCTCTTCTTCTGTATCCATTTCACTGGCAAAGTGTCAACTGACATTACTTGAAAAATAGCCTGTGTATCTTGGCCTTAACGCTTTGAATACCAAAAGTCTCTTTTTAATGGCAAGACACTTAAGTACCAGGCTGAAAGTCATTATGGAGATGATTGTATGAGCAAATGCACGGACAGGGATTCATGGCTCATCTCACTTTCTCAGGCTACATTTACTGATGTTCTCCAAATTATTCTCTCACTGGATGTTTTGGTTTTTTTTTTTTTTTTTTGAGAAGGGAGGGCAGCCATTATAGTCTGAATGTGATCTGTTGTGTTTTTTCCCACAATAGCAATGAAACTCAGCATATTAGAAAAAATATAAAATATAAAATAATGTGAAATGATAAAAAAAAAGGGACTACTTCATGTTGTGATATAAGCTTTAGTGAGCTGTCAGACTTCAACGCTGCACAGACAACCGGTAAGAACATTATAAGACCTTGAAATTGTTTTTCCTCTTTCCTAAGGCGAGTCTTTTGTGCTGATATGAATTCATTTGGAGAGAAGTCTCCCAAACAAATTAAAAGGTTGGATATGCCTGCAAACTCATTTGAACTCACTGAAATTATACTTCCACTGCTCATGATATTAAGCCACATGCCGTTTCTCATCTACTGTCTCCCAACTTATAATATTGTTTTTGAAAAATATATAAAAAAAAAAAAAAAAAAAAGTCATATAAAAGAGATGAGCATTTCTTTTGCTTTGAGGTGCACATTAATATATCTTGGAAACTGGTAAATGGCAAAAGACATATAAAAAAGTGACATATAAAAACATAGTGAAAGGCAGTTTTTATTCGCCCGGGAGGCAACGCTATCACACAAAGAAAACAAATCAAAAAAGGGGTTAAAGCAGGAAAACAGGTAATCAGACTGACAGCAGGTTGTAGCAACAGGTAGTGAGGCAGAAAACTGATTACAAACAGGTGAAAACAGGTCATGGACCATAGCTGCAACACAGACAGTTTGGTGTAGTGCTGCTGACAGTGGTGACCTCTCTTTATGCTGTGAAGTTGATGAAGGAATTAGTGACGGTTGAGTCGGCAACAGGGACACAGAGAAGTCACAAGAGCAAACGACACATGTAACAAAACTAAGACATTTATTTTTGTTCTTCAGTTATTACATTTCTCAGCCAAAACCCTCAAACTGTTTCCCTTCTCGTGTCTAACTGACTTTTATCTTGTGTTACTACAGTTTTCATGTTATGTCTCTTTAACAGATCCGTACATTTCTGAATAATATCCTAAAAGGATTCTTTGGAAAACCAAAAATGGGAGATTTTGTCGACTTTTGTCTCTTTTCCATTAAACTGTTCTATCTCGACTGGACTCGACTCGACTCTCCTCAGACTACCTACTAGGAACTAGGTCTGAGGAGAGTAGACCAGGTCTTGGTACCAGACATATTGTTTTCCATCACAGTTTGGTTCCTCCTCCACGTGAATGTGGTGAGTGGAGTCAAACTGCTGCGACGTCACGACACAAAAACATCAGTAAACATTAATGGACATGGAGGAGATGCTGTACTTGTTGCTGGGTTAGCTTACGACTAGGTAGCTACGACGACGGCTATCACTCTTGTCGCTGTTTTTAAAAATGGAGGTTGATTATTTTGTTAACGCTCTCTCAACTCACTCATACCTGGTTGCGCTTGTGAAGACACTGCTCTGACCAATCAGTGGTCACGTTTTAGTATCGACTCAGATCGCTTGGTACGAGTAGGTACTAAAAATACCTGGTACCAGGAACTAGCACCAAGTCGAAAACACTATAAACTGAGTAGAGTCAAGTCCAGTAGAGCTGAGTAGGTGCTGGTGGAAAAGACATATTCATATTTGACACCGGCTACACAGCGATGGATAGACAACTGGGTCAGAGCATCTCTGCATGTAAAACTGCAGCTTTTGAGGTATATTTAGTTGGTCCAAGAAAGGAAAACTGATAAAATAAATGACAAAGTCATGGAGGGTCAAGACTTGTTGATGTGCATGAGGAGGAAAATAAACAGAAAAGCTTATTGTGTCTCAGACTGATGATAAAACATCGCAGCTCGTTGTACATATCGTAGCTGTAGAGTCAGGGTGTCCGTGTTCTCCTCTACCTCATGTGGATCCTCATGTGAACATCTGTGTGTGTTCCCTTCCTGGTGGTAGACGCTGGCACCAGGATGTATTTTGTTTGGAAACCTCTGGTCCTGTTCATGTGGATGATACTTTGACACATACCACCTACCTAAACACTTTTACAGACCAAGTATGTTAAATACTCCCTAATGACAGGGTGATGCTCCTGTTACGCTGCAAAAACAGCTCAGGAATGATTTGCAATATTATCTTATTTCTACTTTTTCTTTCTTACTTACTTTCTTTTTTGCACATTCCTTGAATGTACATGTTTTGGGTTCACGTCAGATTTTAGACACAATTTTATCAGATAATTTATAAGATCTTATGCCAGTGTTTTGGTAGAAGACACCAGATGTCCAGTGGAGTCCACACCTCCATTGATCTCTTTTAAAAAATGAGTACATGAGTGTGTGTTTACTCGGCTCAGTGTTCGAGATGCGTGTACAAAGTGTGTAAGTGTTTTCACAGAGCGTTCCCAGTAAAAACACAAATCCAGCGACTTCACATCAAACATCTGTTCACATCACAAAAGGAGGCCACATCTGGAGCGGCGATGTAAACAGATGAGTTGCTATCAGTTAATGCATGAGTGTATTTGTGTAAATGTGTGGTGGCGACTTTGCCAGAAGGAAAACACACACACACACACACACAGAGAGAGAGAGAGAGCGTCAGGTGATAAGTGGGTCATTGGGGCAGAGGTTGAGAAAATCAAATCAATGTTGTTTGAGTCACCAGGCTAAAATATCTCCTACATGTTTTATTTCACGTATTCATACATGCTCATATAAACCCAGAGGTGTCCTGTCTTGCCACCACTTACCCGACTTATACACCGAGTTAATCACTTGCTCGCGCAAACAGGCGAAACAGAGAAAACCCATCAACCTGACACACTCACTCCAGGCCATCGCTGCTAATGAACACAAGTTACTTCACTCAGGAGGCGAATATAAGGAAAAATCTGATTATAGACCTTTTAAACGCAGCGTAGGACAAGTGTTGAGTGACAAACCTGAGATTTTTTTTGTATTGTTTTTGTTCGAACGTTTATGAAACTAGATAAGTAAAATTTTCAGTTTCTGCAAAAAATTGAATTGAAAACAATCAAATTATATCATTTGTTTCTTGCTGAAACCAAATAGGTTTTTGTTGGGTAATTTATTTCATGACAAAACATAATTTATGTGCTAAAAAAGAGACAAAAATGTCTTGCTGCTCTCTGAGGATTGAATTACAATTATAACACAATACCTGAGTTCCTGCTGAAAGAAGGAAGAAAATAATAACACTATTGACAACCGTTTGGAAGATTTCAGCTTTCACCACATTGACCTTGTATGTGATGTTCACAACATGGTTTTTTTTTTTACACTGGTGCCTTTTTTTTTCTTGTAGAGAGAAAAAAAACAAACAAACCTCACAGCCTTTAAAACGGTGCAACTATCGACTTTTCAACTCCATCACTGCGCAGCGAACAACAAATTAACAACAGCTTAAAGATAAAGAGAAAAAAAAGCCTTTTGTTCTTTTTATTCTCGCACCGTTTCCATTATGTTCATATCAATTGATGCCGAACCACGTCTACGTGTGTCATCTACGTCGGAGCGGCTGACGTTGTGGTGTATAGAGTCGTCTGCAGTGATCGGTCGTAATCTCTACTACCTGAGAAAGTCTCCGTCTGAGAGACAAAACAGGAGATTACAGACAAGAGCAGTGGTGACACAGAGCTGCCATCTGATGGGAAGACAGTTTTCCCACGGCCACAGTGTCTCCACTGAGCCCCAGACACCTATAAAACTATCAAAACAAATGTGTGTGCATGTGTGTGTTAACACATGTATGAGAACATGTGGTCTGGTATCACCTGTTGTTTCCTGAGCAAAGTGAATAGATAGAAAGGTCACATATATGGTCATATATCTATATTTATGTATGTGTGTGTGTATAAAGGTGCAGTGATTCTCTAAATATAAGTTGTAAAATAATAGAGATGTATAAAAATCCTTCATCAGATAAGTAAACACCCACAGTTCTTCTACTGAGGGTCACACAAAAAGTCAGATAGAAAGCTGAGATAAATTATTATCAGAGTACGTGAGGAGACAAAAGGCTGAGATGGGTGGGATCGTATCTGCTGGTAGATTAACGTTTTAGTTGAGTGGCAGCCACAGACAGAGCAGACACGGGGGTCCAGAGCCAAAACCACAAAACCACTTTCTCACGGTCTCTGTAGGGGATCACTGCTCACTTTAGTTTGTTCCTTCACAAAGTCTTGTTCCCAAAATCGTGTCTGTTGAGAAACGTAAGCTTCAAATCTTTTAATTTTTATATTATTTATGTTAAAACTAAGCAACATTTAGTTTCATTTTTCTTTCTTTTTTCTCCTTGATTAAAAGACGATACGGTAACTTGGTATCATCTGGATGATTTGAGACAAGTCTGTTTTTTAAATTGTGACTCAGACAGTTAAGTAGATTGTTACATAGTTTCAAACACGACCTTGATTTTTATCTCAACTTCTCCGAATTATATTTATAAACAAATTTGATTTCGCAGAAAATCTATACACTTACGTCACATGGAGGTGGTTTATGGACACGACACGACGATCAGAGGACTTTGATACACAAAGACTGGGATTCACATCTTAAATCCAGCGTGTGGTTTGGATTACACAATAAAATCTATTATATTAAGATTTGGAGAAGATCACAGGTTTAGTTTAAAGCTTAAAAGTGAAAACATCACCTGTCTTGACGAGGTTTGTCTGCTCTCAATGCCAAAATTTGAGCATTTCTGCAGTTATGAACAAATATCCCAAGAAAAATATAAGAACAACATTACGTACACATATATTTCTGTAAAATCATGTTTACTGTGGTTATTCAGACTTATATTAGCTGAATTTCTAGGTGTTAGTTATTAAACAAACCTAATAACAGTTAAAAAAACAGATCCAATCAGTTGTATATTATATTATAATGGTTATATGAGTTGTATTGGAAGAAAAAGACCCAGAAAATCATCGTTTCATCACTTCATTCATTCAAATTTGTGTTTGTGAAAGTATTAAGTACAGAGCAACGCATAGACAGGACGTAATCTACTCATGGATGAGCTATAAATATATTGAAAACATTGCAGCTAAGCTTATATTAATTTTGAAGGTTACTGTGTCCTTCTGTTGTTTGCTTATCTTCTGGTTATACTGGTGCGTTTTCCAATGAAAACACCTCTTTAAAATTCCACTGCGTGCAGCATTTGTGCGACAGAAAATCAATTTACATTTTTATTAAGTGGCGATTTGAAAACGGTACAGCCTCCTTTCAGCCTCCATCTCACAGACACTCCAAAGTAAAAAGGTCAGCAGCCACCTGAATGAAAACTACAGAGGTTATAAACTTCAGCAAACATTTCCTCCTCTTAGAAAAATATCAGCGGCTCTCATTAGTCGTCATACAGATGTTAGAGTTGGATTATACGGAGTGTGACTGGGGAGGAAAGGGAAAAAAAAAAACGCACACCTCTCATTTGTTTTATGTTCAAGCAATGGGGGAGAAAATGACTGAATAATACATGACATGGTGTTTTAATTAGCAGGCTATAGAGGGCTCTTAGTAATTAAAACAGAGACTCCTTTTAGGAAAGGTCAGATGCTGATGCTGAGGTATGGAGTTAGTTTGAAAGGAAGAAAACGATAGACCATCCCAGTTTGTCTCCTATAGAGTCAAAAGTTTACACAGTGGAAAGAAAAATAAATAGTTTCTATATAAAGATTCCTTTA
This sequence comes from Polydactylus sextarius, assembly GCA_016801845.1. Lineage (NCBI taxonomy): Eukaryota > Metazoa > Chordata > Actinopteri > Polynemidae > Polydactylus > Polydactylus sextarius. Next base: position 23,041,341 of record CM028910.1, read on the forward strand.
GAGGGAAAATGTCAGGAAATATCTGAGTAATAAATGTTTTCTGATGATTGAAATCATGAATTATAAAGACGCAGACAGAGAGAGAGAGAATATGATGACGATACTAAAAAAAGACTTGACATCTGTAACTTAATCTAAACTTTTAAATGACGTCTTGTTTTAAATCATTATGACAGCTGAGGATTTACAGTCTTTCTGTTGATGAACTGAACTGATAAAGTGGCACCAGAATCAAAACGGCGTGATGTGGTGTAATCACATCCTCAAACCTTAACAAGGATGATGGTTTTCACCACACTTCACCTCACACTAGTCAGCCATATTAAAACCAAACAAAATGATCCCTGCTGCCATCGCTCAGAGGGAGGAAGCAGGACCGCTGGAGAATTAAACATCTTTGTTAACACAAATCACCCAACGAACAAACAGTTTTAAACACCTGCTTATTAACTATACATGTTAGGAGTGGAGAGTTGGGGAAAAGGTTGGCCTGAAACCTTGTCAGAGTCGATTAGATCACATCTCCGGGACGTAGAGTTTGAACAAACTCACAAACTGGCCTTTGACTATTCCCACCCCGAGGAGCTCAAACACTGAAAATCTGCCGTGATGATAAATCGGTCCGACACTGTGACAAGAGCTGGAGAACAAAGCTTGACACCACAGACTCTCCCCATCCTCCTATAATACTCATTTCTCTCTCTCCTTCACACAAACACAGCGAGAGACTTGCAATGAAATCAACCTCACCTCTCAACTCCTCTAGTTTCATAGTTATTTCCTGTTCCCATTATATCTTTTAGTAAAGCTTGAATCAAGTTATGAGGCAGGAAGTCTCAGCTCTTTATTAATCTGTCTGTTAGTGTGAGAAGACACACACACAAACACAAACACAAACACACAAAGTTCACACAGCTGACAACGACAGGAAACGTCGGAGATCAAATCAAAATGATTACTTCCGAGGAAAACAGATGGGACAGCGTGAAAGGAGAAAAGATGGAAGCGAAAACGAAAAGTGAAATGAAATAAGATATCGTCATGTGAGGTTGAGAAGAGTGAAGAAGTCAGCAGGAGGCGAAAAAACTGTCACCACAGCTTTGGAAATTTATCAGCGAAACGTTGGAGAAAAAACAAACAAACAAAAAAAAAAAACACTCGAGCAGCCAAACAGAAGTCGTATTTACAAGATGTGAAAGTAGTGTTATTTATTTGTGACTCGTGACACCGAAGAGAACAGAAGAAGTCAAGTGTTACCCTGAGAAAATGTGAAGAAATGTCACTCAACGTTTACACTCGCCGCTCTGTCACAAGGTCGCTGGTCTTCTGGGTAAATTTCTTGTCGATGGGTAAAAGTTTGTCCCTCTTGTTAGCGTGAAGGTTTCACATTCACATGCGCTCGCATGCTATACAAATAAAAAAAAAAGTTTGTTTGAGTTAAACTGAATTTAGAAAGAAAATGATTCATCTGTCGTCTGTCGCCTTGAGTGAACATATGCAAAAAAAAAAAAAAAAAAAGTTTGAGTTTGGCCACATTTTCACGCAGCGTGGACAGATCCTTTCATTCAGTGCTTTTCCACCACATTTTTGATGGGTTTGTTGTTTGCTCCAGGCAAACATTTTCAATATGGTACAAAAGCAGTCGCAGCGCTGAAGAAAATACAACTCTTGGATGAACAAATGGCTCCTGCACTCTGAGTCAGTAAAAACGACATGTCACAATGTTAAACTGAAGGTTTAAAGAGGTAAAGACTCAATCTGATGGTTTACTTTGTTTTTATTAAGTATTAAAGACTGAAAGTTTCCATCAGGCATCTTATAGACTCTTAAACAAATATTACTGTGTTACAACATCTTAATAAGTTTCTTTATTTATCAATTAACAAAGAAATTAAAAATGAAAGAAACCACTACAGACAGACACAAAAAGTCAAGTCTCTTTGCAGAAAATGCTGCAGTTCGAACACATCAAGGATATTTAAATAAAAGAAACGTAACCTTTGCCTAAAATGTTAAGCATTTATGAATCCTTCTACTCTGTATCATTTGGTGATTTTTATTAATTTATGAAGATATTTTTGTAAAAGTTTGAGAACAGAAGTGACACAGTAAAGTGCTTTATTCTTAAAAAATAAATAAATAAATAAATAAAAAATGCAACAAGGAAAATATATGTTAAATACTGGGCAAACTGGACTGCATTTAATATATTTAATATATATATTTATATATAATATATTTATAATATTCTATATACTATATTTAAGTTAATTTATTGGTAAATCAGAAACAATAAAATGCCTGAAAAATGTGTCAGTGCCTGAAAAAACTGATGAATTAATAAAGAAAATAAATAAGTAATCAAATATCTAAAAAAAAAAAAATCCAAATCAACTAAAAAACCATGAAAAATAATTTTAAAAAAACATCTTTATTAACATTTTATTTCTTATTTTCCTGCTTGATACGGTTCATGTCATTATTATAGCGTGACTACAATTATTAAATATATAAAATTAGCTAATTAAATGTGTTAAATATTAAATATTTAAGGCTAAAGTTCGTGTCTTCGGTGTAACTTCTTACTCTGTGGTGTAAATGACGTATGAAGGAGGAAACGTGAGCGCGCTCCGCCATCTTGTGGTCACTTCCGGCTACTGCAGCAGCTCGTGTGTAAATGTTTGCTGTTGCTAAGCGACGCGGATTTTTAATTAGATATTAAAACACACACACACACACACACACACAACCTGAAGACGTCGAGACGTTTTTTTTTTCTTTCTAAGAACAGAAAATTAAAGATGGGAGGAAACGACAAAGCGGATTTAGTTCATCAAAACGCGATTCACGTGGAGACGATCAGGAAAGAACAAAGACACCGGAGACTTCACACGGAGTTCAGCATCAATCCGTCCCGGAAGTGTAAGAAAATATACGACAACGGTCATTATGTTTATTTATTTATTAACATTTATTAACAGAAGAAACATTTTATATATAAAAAAAAAAACCTTTATTTATTTCACTATAATTATAATTAAGTCTGTTTCCTGTATAGAAACTATAGAAGCATATTTTAGCTCGTTACTAAAAAAAAAAAAAAAAAAATTATTTTATTATAATTATTTTTTTAAGCTCGTAAATTCAGTTTTTGCATCATAATTTCAACTTGTTTAATCACATATTTATGTATTTTTTTTAGCTGGTGTTTTTATGTTTAATTTTTACTTTTTTTATCTGGTAATTTCGATTTTTATTTTATTATTATTCTGTAATTTTATATATATTTTTTTGTAATTTCAATTTGTATGCCTGAATCTTGTCATTTCGATTTAAAATATATTTTAATTATTTTTTATTTTATTTTTATTTTTCTATTTCGTAATTTTAACAAACAAATCTCAGATTTTCGACATTTTATTTTCTTTCCCCACTGTTGGAAATGTGCTTCACTACATATTAAATTTTATTTGTATATGTCACCACGTCTGTGCTGTTGTTTAACTATTATCACTTTCCAGTACATGTGTTACCTGACAAACCTCTGGCCAGGAAACCAAAGGAGGTGATCGTAGAGGATTGTAAGTTCCTGCAGTCAAATATGATCAATATCAATCAATACCTGAGGTCAGTATCAGTGTCACAGATTAGACATGTGCATATTTTCTTTTTGCAGCGGATTTCATCGAGGCTTTCCACAAGGCCCGACGGGAACCGACTAAGAAATACTCGATGCCGATGACTGAGAGTCAGGAGATAGGATGGTTGTCGGCTCCGCTGGTGAGAAAAAGATCAAACAGATCTTGGACATTTAACTGTAATAATCATCATCATGAGGCTTATGATGATGTTTTAGTATTAAATCCATGCAAAAGGCACAAAAACAACAGTATGACACCATCAAAACATCACTACAATCCAGCTGTAATTATAAAAAAAAAGAATTTATTTATAAAGACCGACACTGTTACTCAACTCTTCATTCTTGTTTAATTACAGTTTTTCTAATTGTGAAAAGATCAAAAATCAAACCCAAAATGCAACTTTAATAAAGAAATCTCATCCACGTTGTCACAATAAATCACTTATATCTAATTTATATCTGATCAAATAATAAATGCAACTATTTTCTTTTCCCTCCAGGTTCCGACCGACCGCAGCGACAAGAGATTTAACTTCTACCGCGTCAGCACAGACGTGACCAAACATAAAGAATCTGTGCTGAGATTCCCACAGATTAGAAATTAAAACTAAAACGGAGAAATGATCGTCTGCGTTGACGTTTGTTGGTTTGACATTTGTTTATGTTACGAGTTTGGAGCATAAGAAAAAAAACACTTTGCAGGAGCGGAAACATTTACACACACACACACACACACACACACACACACAAACATACTAATCATGTTAATGAAGGAGAAAGGGCATCGCTGACAGCAGCTCAATATTATAAAATGTCATGTCACATGAGAGAGAATCGAGTCAAATAAAAACAGAAAAACAACACAATGTAAATGTGATGGTACAGAGGTCGGGAGCAAACAAAATGAAAAAGTTTTAAAGAAAAATGTCTTTACGTTCAGATTCTTTAACAAATATTGTAGAAACTGCAGGTGGAGACGTTACGTTGCTCTACACAGTCCACTCTTCATCCACGGCAGCTTCACAAACATGACAGGACGTCTCTTTCTCTCTCCGTCTCTCTGAGGCTTGAAGGAAGTTTCCAGAGTCGTCGTCAAAACCACACACATGATTTTCATCACCTCCCGAGAAAAGATCCGTCCCGTCTAGAAACAAGTCCCGGTCCAGTCTGACGACCGGCCTGTCCCTTTAATTTACGAGCGAGACTTCATCTTCTTACGCACAGACTTTCCTGGCCGCTTCTGAAAAACCAAAGAGAAATAAAATGAATTGTTTTTCCTGTAACTATATCATCATTTTGATCCAGACTGTTTTATGTGAGTATGACTCACGTTTTGTTTCCCTCCTTTTCCTTTCTTTCCTCCTTTTCCACCCTTGGCGTTAGCCACCTTGGCGCGGAAACTGGAAACGTCGTTGTGACTTTCTTTGGTGTTCCACTTCTTTCCACTCTTCTTTCCTCCGAAACCAAACTTCTGGTCCTTGAATTTTCTCTTGGAGTTCGGGCTACGGAAATAACAGTTAAAACGTTTAGCTCTTTAGCTCTTAAAATATAAAGCTTGATGTTTATGATCGAAATGCGACACCTCACCCCTTCTTGTTCATCACTTTCTTGGAGCCTTGAGACGAGTCTTTGCCCGTCTTCTGGTCTCCATCCAAGAAATCCAGTTTGTCCGTCATTCCTGAGAACGGAGACGATCAGAAATGTTTTTGAAAACATTCTCACAAAGTTGAAAATCACGAATCGCCGTCAACGTTTAAGTGTTAACTCACCTTTCTGGTATTTCTTCACCGCAGACATCATCGCCTTCTTCTCTTTCTGCCTCTTCTGCATCACTTCTATTTGAACCTGGAACACGTTAAAATATTTATGTTACTTCTTTAAACCCGAGTGTGAAGTGTCTTAAAGATCAGTTTGATCTGAGAGAAGGAAGCGATGATGAAACTTTAAAAAACACAACCAACCTTTTTGCCAAACTTCCTTTGTTCTCTCAGTTTCTTCGCCTTCTCCGACTTCTCCAGTATCATCTGCTTTGAGATGAGCTTTTTCCTGATCTGGACACAAGAAGAAAAGAAAACTTTTAGTTATATTTGGTTTAAAGATTAACAGTAAGAAATAAAGAGTAAATCAGTAAATCAGAGGAGACAAGTTCATGCTCATTAAGATATTTCTCACCTTCTGCATGTGCTGATCCGACTTCGCCATCTCTGCAAAGTAATCGTCGGGTCTTTTGGTGGAAATGTTGTGTTTGTGTAAAAGCGGCAGAGCCTCCAGGACTGTGGCTTGAGCTTGACGATAACTGCAAGTTCACAAAAACACAGAAGATTAAGACTCGTCTGTAGCAGCGCTCAGATGTCTCCTGGTTAATAAACTGTGGTCACTTACAAGAACATTTCTCTTTGGAAATCATCATCCGCGCTGACTTCTCCGTTGGTCGCGCCTGGAATCGTCCCGTCGGCTTTGGCGAGAACGTCTTCAGCCGGGAAGTTTGTCAGATCCAACCTCTCCGTCCAGGGGAGGTCTTTACGAAAGTCAGCGAGACACTGGTTCATACCGTCCTGCATCACAACACGTGTGGTAAACGGTCAGGAGACGATTTAGAGACGTAGATGATATGAGACACAACAGCTGGATGAATATTTAAACATTTAACACACTCACCACATTATTGACAAACTTTTTGGATTTATCCACCAGAACATTCATCCCTGGTTTCAACAAACCCTGAGCGAAGGCTTCTTGAAGCTGAAAGACACAAAAACACATAAAAGATTGTTGGTTAACTCCATTTATATCTCAGTTAGTTCCAAGTGCACAAACACAATCTTCACCAAACTGGAAACATCTCTCTCCTCTTTACACATTTTCTTTCTGTTACATTAATGAACTTAAAGAAGCTGGTCAGTCTAGCAGCAGTCACATCCACAGGCCACTGTTTGTTTCTCACCTCATCGTCTGATAAGTCGCTGTTTTCTTCTTCTGACTCGGCTCCGAGCTGCTCCTCGTCCTCCACTGACTCCATGTTGCTCTGATCGATGATCATAAGTTGATTATAATGTTTGAACTGACGGTGTTAAAAAGAAACCTGCAGGTGAGAGACGCTTCAGTGGCTGCTTTTTCTCACATGTCCGGAGAGGCTCACATGGGCGGGAAGTGACGTCACAGAACGTTCCACCAGCTCAGTCCGCCGACGGAAACATGACGAGAGAACAACAGTTCCTACTCTGAAATAAATAAAATAAAATAAAATAAAATAAAATAAAATAAAATTAAATAAAATAAAATAAAATAAAATAAAATAAAATTAAATTAAATTAAATTAAATTAAATTAAATTAAATTAAATTAAATTAAATTAAATTAAATTAAATTAAATTAAATAATATAACATTCAATTAAAGTAAAATAAAAAAAACAAAATAATATAAAATAAAATAAAATAAAATAAAATAAAACAGAATAAAATAAAAATAAAATTGAATTGAATTAAATAAAATAATATAACATTCAATTAAAGTAAAATAAAATAAAATAAAACAGAATAAAATAAAAATAAAATTGAATTGAATTAAATAAAATAATATAACATTCAATTAAAGTAAAATGAAATAAAAAAAACCAAAATAATATAAAATAAAATAAAACAATAAAATAAGCAGTAAAATAAAATTGTATAGTATGTTTCTATTTTAATTATTTTAATTATAGGTATAAATATTTGTGAATTAATTCAAATAATTAGTTATGGAGTCTGTGAGAGGCCATGGAGAGAAAAAAAATATATATAACGTTTTAGTAACTTGTTCCCACAACTTTATAAGAGAAATAATATGCTAATTAATTGCTAATAAATTAATATCTACAAAGTTATACTTGTAAAAAGAGGAATCGGTTCATAATCATTTCTTATTTTATTCTATTTTATTTTTTAAACGTACTACTATATATTATCTATCATGAACTGCAATAAGACAGTATGTTCATGCTGACGGTAGAAATAAATATGACAAATGCAAAAACTTTTTATTGAGTATTAATCAAACAGAAACTATAAGTGTTAAAACAGATTTGTATGAACAATCACTTTTGTCTAAATGTGTCAATCACTGTTCACAACAGCTGAACGTTACGTGAAACACTTATTTTTACATTAGAGCAATAGAAGAAACATTTAGTCCAGATGTTTGTTTTTTTATCTATTTATTTGTTTGTTTTAATTAATGTTTGTATTTATTTTTACTGAAACATCTTAACAACAACTGCAAAGATCACAAGATAAATGTGCTTAGACTTTGTGTTTGTGTCAGTTTGAACAATACAGACATTGTTCTCAAGATTCATTGTTTAAAATAATATGAAATATTATACACTTGTATGATATCTTGGATTCAGCCCACGAGTCGACGATGAAATGAGCCGAGACGAGTCAGGACGTCCTCCAGAGTGTCAGGAGGAACAAGGACACACAACCTGAGGGTGGATGAGAAGATAAAACACAGTGTAAGTTACAGCATCGTGGCAGTGAAACCTCATCTTCATGTCTCTTACCTCAGGTGATGTCTGTCAGGTGATCCAACGCCGCCATGTTGACAACCTGCTCCTATTAACACACCTTCTTCCTGCAGTAACTTCTGACAGTACAACACATCTGCCTCCACCTCCAACAACTACAAAAACAAAGCATCTCATTAATCATTATTAGTGTGTGTTAGTTTTGGCAGCGTCGTTATAGTTGATGTGTTTATTTTAACATGAATTATGTAAAATCTCAGCAACAAATTGAGGGAAATTTCTTGACAAACATTCAGCTGGACTCTAGGATGAACTCAAAAAACATATTTTTCATCAGAAATGCAGATGGTCTGGTTGATGGAGTTGCATCGTGCCTCTAAGTTTTAGTAGAAACCAGCAGATAATTTCATTATAACCTGTTTCATGCAGTAAATTGTGGGCTGTTTTATGACGTATCCCCACCTTGGCCTGCTCTATAACCTCAGGTGGTAGGTGCAGACTGGGATAAAGGTAGACTCCTCCCATCGCCGCCTGACAGCTCATCCCTGGTAGATCGTTTAAGAACCGCCAAGCTCGCTGAGCATTATGGGACAAAGCGGCACGAGTGTGAAGAACCTCCTTTTTTTGACAGGAAAGAAAAGTTACAACAGAAGTTGTAAGTTGTAAAACAACGTAGGAGAGAGGAGATCCCAGTGCACCACCTGTGTGTAGGTGTCATAGGAGGCGTCTCCAGGTTTGGGCGGATTCACCATAAGATCCAGAGCGAGCTGTCCTGTAACTGGAGTACTGATGTCACCACACAGCACGGTGTTGATGTAATGCATCACCCCTGGGTCCATGTTGACGACCTCCATGAATCCACCTCTCAGACCGCACCTGACACACAGAAACATATGTTACCTGGAGATTTAATAAACTTACAAGGTTTGAATCACCAGAAATGCTGTCAACCATCATAAAACTGACTCTCCCATGAAGGTGCCGGATAAAGAGTAAAATGAAACCAACTCCACCGTCTCTGAGAACTCTTTATCCATCTCAAACAAGACTCTCTTATATGAAATAAACTCTTTGTCCAGTCCATACACAGTATCCTGGTACACCTGCAGTTCAAAGGAAAGCAACACACTGATTAATGTGAACAAATAAATCCCTATAAAGATTGAATTTTATTTTATAATCACCTCATCAACCAACAGTAAGAGTCTCTCATTTGCAGCGAACTGAATCACCTCCTGTATCGACTTCCTGTCCTGCACGTGACCTACGAAGACAAACAGCAGCACAGAGAAGTGATGAGAGCAGTTTTAACAGGTTGGTGTTTATGTTGTAGATTTTTACCTGTGGGGTTTCCTGGGTTGCTGATGAAGATGGCTCTGGGCCAACACTTCCCCCTGGTGGACTCCAGTGCTCGGTGCAGCTGGTCCACGTCTACGGTCCAGCCTCGCTCCTCGGTCAGCTCGTACGGCACCAGAGTCACTCCGGCTTCATCCAGCAGCATCGGCATCGTATGAGGACAGGGGACGGGGGTCAACACCCCGGTCCCACGGGAACCCTTCCCTCCGTTCAGCAGCTTCACTAGCACCTCAACCCCCCCAAGAAAAAAAAACCTGTGTTGATTCTGCTTCATTTCACATTTTGGATTTAAAGAATAACTTCAGTTCAATGATGGAAGAAAAGATTAAATACATTTTAAAAATCTCATTGGTTTAGATCATGTTCATGTTTTGTTTTATTCTCTGAGTAAACCTTGAAAATCTGTTTGTTATACCAGTAAACATCATCTCTGGGCTTTATTTTTGTTTTTACCATCAAGGCTCTTTGAGAACCAGTAGAAATGAAGATGTCTTTGGCGTGTGAAGGAACTCCAGCGTCTCGTCTCGTGATGAACTCAGCCATGCTTCGTCTGATGTGAGTCAGGCCAGAGGAGGAGGTGTAGGAACCTGCAGATGTTTCAGATGTTGACGTTTTAAATGTCAAGAACAAGAAGAAGAAGGGTAAAAAGAAAAGACCAGTTTCAAGTCCTCACCCACACTCGCTCCATCACAGACCTCCAGGAGACTCTGAGCCCTTCGCCTGACGTCCAGAGGAAGACCTCGGTCTTCCAGCAGCTGAGGATACAGACACACGGCCAAGACCTGAGGAAACAGGACACGTTCACAGAAGAGCTGGACAACATTTATACAACTGACGAGAACCAGGAACCACAAAACTAACCTGTCGAACAAAGGAGATGGGTTTTAGTCCTGCTTGGTGGGGATCACCTGACTGGACATCGATCACGTCTTTGAAGGATTTTTTTGCTCCCTGCAGGAAGTGATAGATAGATAGATAGATAGATAGATAGATAGATAGATAGATAGATAGATAGATAGATAGATAGATAGATAGATAGATAGATAGATAGATAGATAGATAGATAGATAGGAGTCAGCTGATTTAATCTTTAACAATGAGTTTTTCTGTAAATATTTAATAAAAAACCAGCAGTCACAAACATGTACAATAGTAAAAATTTACTATTTTACTCTGAAATGTAGTGAATCAGAAAAAATCCTGGATTTGTTTTCATCTGGACTCCACATTATCTTCATTTTTTTTATTTTTTTTTTTTTTATTATCACTCACCTGTACAACCTCTTTTTTGATCTGTGCAGCCAGACTCTTCAGTTCATTGTGTGGTGAGACTCTGATCTCCTTCACTCTGGGATTCACAAGGTGTAGAGAAGTCATTGTCTTTTTCTACCTTCTTCTTCTTCTAAACGAACCTTTATGAACCTCCTCTGTCCTTACACGTAGTATAAGAGAAGTGAATAGTAAACTAGCCTCACTCAGGCTTCACCCTGTTTGATGAGTAATCCTGAACGTTCACTTTGTGTTACAGTAGAGCACACAAAGAACTGATCTCTGAGGTGAACTTTGTTGTTGTACACGTTAAATATGTTAAACTTTACTCAATATTCTTATTCCTCCGAAAGTTGATGGAGTTCAATGCTCAAAGCTTTTTAGTTGGAGCTTTTTACTTTTAAAGACATTTTACTTTAATCTTGAATGTGAAGACGCCGACTCTGTTGAGTTGATATCAATTAATACTAATTCAGTATTTAAATTGTCATCACCATCATTTTGTATCACAGTGAATCAAATGAATGTAGCAGGAATTTACATAATTTAAAGAAGTAAATGAACAAACAAACTGCACGAATCTCAACAACAGTTCATTTATATATTTGATATTTGATTATTTTTCAAAAGTAAAACTAATCTATAATAATAATAATAATAATAATAATAATAATAATAATAATAATAAAGTGAAATGTCTCCATCTGCTGGTTATTTTCAGTCACTGCAGCTTCTTCCCCGCCTCCAGATTCTGTTTTCTGATTGGTTGTCGACACTACGAGTACTCGTAAAGTCCATTAATGATAATAACAGAGCTTTATGTTCTTGTGACGATGCTTATACGTTCGTGTTTAACATTTTTAAACCCTACACATTAATATAAACTTAAATGTGGGTGGTTGAGTGAGGTTTAAACGAAGCTAAGTTGAACATTAGCGGTTTTATTAAATTATCACTTCGCCTTTTTTCAGTTAGCTAAGCTAGGCTAAGCTAGGCTAAGCTAGCAGCTAGCTACAGCAGCTGGTAGCCATGGCTGCTGTTATCTTGAGTTTCCACAGTCTACAGGGTCTGAGGATATTTACACAGTGAGTACATCAACTAGTTATATATCTATTATGGTCTGAAACTACCTCAGTTTAAACACGTCTCCTTTTAATTAAATATTTATCTTATTAAACGTTTTTAGCCGGTGTTATTTTAACGTCTGAGCTAACCAGACAAGACAAGATGCACTTTTATAGCTTGGATTATAAATTATTGACCGGTTGTCATTATTAGTAGACCGGGACAAAATGACTTTATATCTCAACTCAACGTTTTATGTTTTAATAAAACTGTTTTTATTTCATTCCGTGACCTATCAGAGACACAGATAAGAGCAAGGTTAAATAAAGGTAGCAGTTAGCATGGCTAATGTTGCTGCTGCAACTTGCAGACACACGCACACCTGTGCGACCTGTCACTTTCAGCTCAAGTTATTTACATCAGGTTTGGTTTTTATAGTTATTGCACCTGATATTTAATAAGACATTTAATTAATTCAGCATCTTCACAGTCGAGGTTATTGACTCATCTGTGTTTTTTTTTTTTCTTTGCAGGAAATTATCATGGACCAAAAGAGGAGTGAGGCTTGTTTCAGGAGGTGAGTGAAAGAAATAATCAATGCAAAATTATTATATGCAGTCATAACACCAGGAGCTCTTTTAAAGTACTTGAGTGGTTTTAGTAAAGTCACATGTCCTGAAAAAGATGCACAAAACTTTGCAAAACATTGTTTATTCAAAATATACAAATGTTCCCTGGATGTTGCACAATAAAGACCAAAACCTCGTCTCTTCTTCAGGTGTCGGGAGGATAGAGAAAGTCCTGATCGCCAACCGAGGAGAAATCGCCTGTCGTGTGATGCGAACAGCCAAGAAGATGGGCGTCCGCTCTGTGGCCGTGTACAGCGACGCAGACAGACACTCCATGCATGTAGCTATGGTGAGAAATGCAGAAAATAAAGAAACTTCATCTTGTTGTTGACATTTTAACACGTCCACTGATCATTTTTTTTTAAAGCTTATATCAATTAAATTAAGTTATAGACAATCTGTTTTTGCTTTGGTTTGTCTCGTAGGCAGATGAAGCCTACCACATCGGTCCTCCACCTTCCCAGCAGAGTTACCTCTCTATGGAGAAAGTTTTGGAAGTGGCCAAGAAATCTGGATCACATGTAAGTAAAGCTGCTACAACACAGGATGCTTTCATTATTATTATTATTATTATTATTATTATTACTACTATCAAACCTTATTTTTCTTGTGTGTAGGCTGTCCATCCTGGCTACGGTTTTCTATCAGAAAACACAGAGTTTGCAGAGGCGTGTAAACAGGAAGGCATCATCTTTATTGGACCACCTTCCTCTGCCATTCGTGACATGGGTATTAAAAGGTGACGCTCACATAAATAAATACATAAATAATGTAGTAATAAACATTTATATTTGAATTTGGGGTCTGTACATCAGTAGAATTTGATGTGATACATCCAAGAACAGTTGTATAGGTCAGTGTTTCCTGTTCCTCTGATGTATGTTGCCTTGTGTCCATTTCCAGCACATCCAAACACATCATGTCAGCTGCTGGGGTGCCAATCATCGGTGGTTACCACGGAGAGGACCAATCAAACGAGAGGCTGCAAGCTGAAGCTGCTAAGATTGGATATCCTGTGATGATAAAAGCTGTTCGTGGAGGAGGAGGGAAGGTGAGTGAAGATGTGAAAAAGTAAAATAACTGTTACAGAAAAACTGCAGGAAAGAAAAAGTGTAATAAGAGTTTGTTTGTGTGTTTAGGGGATGCGTATTGCACGCTCAGACTCAGACTTCCTAGAACAGCTGGAGTCGGCGAGACGAGAAGCCAGAAAATCATTCAACGATGACGTCATGTTGGTTGAGAAGTTTGTAGAAGACCCCAGGTAACTACAACCCACCAGCCACTTCTAACATGTTGTTATTCCAACTTATATGATATTTTAAAAAATCATTTTGTCTCCTGCAGACACGTGGAGGTTCAGGTGTTCGGAGACATGCACGGTAACGCCGTCTATCTGTTCGAGAGAGACTGCAGCGTCCAGAGGAGACATCAGAAGATCATAGAGGAAGCACCAGGGGTGAGTGGATGATTGTGGTAGCAGTGAATTTAAAGCTTTACTTTGTTTTTAAACATATCTCTGTATGTGTTTTCTCAGCCTGGCATTAGTCCTGAGGTCCGTAGGAAACTTGGAGAAGCAGCAGTTCGAGCAGCTAAAGCTGTCAACTATGTAGGAGCAGGTGAGACGCACAAACACACATCTCACGTCAGACACGGATTCAGTAAGTTTACACCATTTGTCTTCCTGTGAAGGTACGGTTGAGTTCATAATGGACGCACAACATAACTTCTACTTCATGGAGATGAACACGAGGCTGCAGGTGGAACATCCCGTCTCTGAGATGATCACTGGAACCGACCTGGTGGAGTGGCAGCTCAGGGTGAGAGGAGGGGGAAGAAGAAAAATATGTTGTTAGAAACATTTCTGGCAGAAACTCATCAGTTTTTTGTGCAAATCTCCTGCAGGTGGCAGCAGGGGAGCGTCTGCCTCTTCTACAGGATGACATCATCTTACAGGGGCACTCATTCGAAGCTCGCATCTACGCCGAGGACCCCAACAACGACTTCCTCCCGGGGGCGGGGCCTCTGCTGCATCTCTCCACCCCTCCAGCAGATCTAAACACCCGTATAGAGACTGGAGTCAGAGAAGGTAGAGAGGCTGCGTCTGACTAAATGACACGTTTATAACTTGATGTAACACAAATAGTTGTTGTGCATAAACACTGGAAGCATAACGACTGTCTGTTTGTTTACAGGTGATGAGGTGTCAGCACATTATGATCCAATGATTGCTAAGCTTGTGGTGTGGGGAGAGGACCGATCAGCTGCCTTAAAGAAGCTGCGCTACTGTTTACGACAGTATAATGTAAAATACACACACACAATGTTTTTCATGTCATGTAATTTAAATTATACAAGAAATAACAGCAAAAATTCTCTGTCATTTCAGATCGTAGGACTGAACACTAACATCGACTTCCTCCTGAGTCTCTCCGGTCACCCGGAGTTTGAAGCTGGAAACGTGACCACCAGCTTCATCCCCCAACACTACACCGACCTCTTCCCCGCACCCAGAGCTCCATGTGGGGCGACGATCTGCCAGGCAGCTCTGGGTCTGGTGCTGCAGGAGAAAAAACACACACAAGAGTTCACACAAGCCTCCACTGGTGAGTAGAGGAGGATGTATTTTTATTATCAGCATAGATCATTTATATCTATTTCACCTGAACGAAATAACCCCATGATGTGTTGTTGTTTTTCTTTTTCTTGCCTTCAGACCCATTCTCTCCTTTTGGCTCCAGCAGTGGCTGGAGATGCAACATTCAGTTTAACAGAAATATGACGCTACAGTTGGGAGACAAAAGTAAGTATCGGTCACACACATAAGTGGTGACCTGGAAGAGAAGGAAGGAAAAGAACGGAAAAATAGAAAGAATCAGAAACCTGATCAACAGGATCAGCAGCTTATTTTTTTTTTCTGCCAGTTTCTATTTAAGGCAAACAGACAAACCAACACCTGCTGCTCCTGAACAAAGCTGCAACAAATGTTTATATGTTTATATTATCACTTATTATAGTTTTAAATCCAAATATTTAAGTTCAGAATGAAGTTATTCAGTTCAATATTAAAGAAATTCTTACATTTAGCAACAGAAACCAGAAAATGTTTTACAATTTTAACTTGATTCATGAGTTAAATTAAGTCACTGACTTATTGTTTAAGGAATAATTAAAAAGTAATAAGGTTAAAATGTGAAACTTCCTTCAGAGTTTTAAATATGCACAAAAACAGACGTGGACTCACCGTTATACAGAGAATAAATACATATAAAACAAACATAGTTAGTTTTAATGTTCAGTTTCCACGTGTTTGTCTCATAACTGTGGGGCTGATTAACATAATGACTGTTTGAATAATTAAGATCAGAGCTGTTCTGGTCTGTGACAGTTTGTTAATGAACTTATATTCATTATTCAACATTTCTATTAAAAAACGTCACAGGGCAAAAATAAGTCCAGAGGCTGCAGCTGCAGAGACGACGACGATGATGTTGATGTTTGGATGAAGACTGTTTCTACTTTTATTTACCATAATTTCTGATATGATCTGAATTTAAAAACTTTGTGTCTGTATCTGTAGAAGTGGACGTGGTCATCAAGTATAACAAAGACGGAAGCTACAGTATGCAGGTTGGATGATATGTCGCGTATATGCAGATTATAACTGATGTAAACAGCAGCAGGTACTAATATGTCGATCGTCTTTGTGTGTTTCAGGTTGGTGAGGACGTGTACCATGTGACCGGAGAGGTGGAGGTCGAGGGCGGAGCTTCGTTCCTTCACTGTTCCGTCAACGGAGTCAAGTCTCGTCCTAAACTGGTGATCCTGGACAACACGGTGCACCTGTTCTCCACCGTACGTCTCCGACCAGTTTCAGTAACAGTGTTCATGTCATTTCTCTTCCCGCTGCAGAAACGAAGGTTTAGATTTGACACATTCCTCAAATCAGTGAAGCAGAAACAGCAGAAAGTTTCATCTGTCAACCTGGTTGTAGAGAGAATTAACAAGAGCTGTGAATTTATTATTTACAGAGTTTTTTGTCAAGTGATTTAAGATGAAGTCAAACAGAGAAGCAGTGTTTCTTTTAGAGCTACAACTAAAAAGTTTAGTCCGTGAAATGAAGAAAAAGGTGAAAAATTATCCATAAAGACTCAATTTAATGTCACAATCTACACATTTCATTAACAAAAACAAGACAATATTTGGTGTTTTGTTTTAAAAATCTATCAAATATCTTTTTGAGCCTCGACAGTTTGAATTTATTTGTCATTTGTCCCGTTTACAGGAGATTTACTCGGTTATTTTTCTTACAAATGAAGGACGATGTGAAAAAAATGTGAAACTTCTCTTCACTCGTCTGCACGAACCGTCTCCTCATTCTTCATCATCTTTTATCTTCTACATTTTATGATGAACACGACAAACACACCTGACGCCAGAGGAAATGAACTCCTGTTGAGATCCTGTCGGGTGTGAAACCTTCACTTTGTCTCTGACGTCTTTTATTTGTCGTCTCATCTTCAGGAGGGAAGCTCTGAAATTTCTGTCCCGGTTCCTAAATATCTGGCCGGTGTGAGCGGCTCCGGAGCTCAGGGAGGAGCAGTGGCCCCGATGACTGGAACCATAGAGAAGGTGAGTTTGGTTGTTTTATTTTTTTTTTTTTTTTTTGTTTTTTTTAGCAAACAAACTGTAAAAGAAGCAGCGAGGTGATGTGTCCTAACTCTTTACTTCTAATTTTGTTCCACGATCGATGAAGTTTTTATCTTAAATACGACGACGAAGTTAAACAAGAAGATTTGTGTTTTTTTGACGTTGGTATAAAAACTATAAAGAGGCAGAGATTATAATCAGTCTCCTCATATTTACATCAACCAGAAAGAAACTTACATGTACTTTTGTTTTGTTTCAAAAGTTAGTTTTTATTTTAAGTCTTAACCTGCGTTTAACCTTTACTCTGACACTTCCATTCCTCTCTTTGTTGTGTGGCCTCAAGATGAACATTTTAATAAAGTTCCCGTTCTGTAAGAGAAATGTTATCCTCCACCTCCACCTCGTCTGTCACTGTTATTTATGAGGACGCCTCAGAAAGTATTGTTGTTTATCTAAAACACGGTGCCGAGCGAGTCGGAGGAGTTACAACGAGCTGAAGGCCGTTTAAAGTTGACTGATGTGGAAATTTAGTCGGAGAACGACGTTGGTGTAATGGAGGAGTAAACAACATACTCACTGACCTGCTCTGATGTTATTGTAAACACATAAACAACGTGTTGTTGTGTTCAGGTGCTGGTGAAGGCCGGAGATAAAGTCAGCGTCGGAGATCCGTTGATGGTGATGATCGCTATGAAGATGGAGGTGAGTGAACGTCGCTGACGTCTTCTCCTTTAACTTTTCGACATCACGAACACACATAAGTTGATAGTTTGTTTGTTTGTTTGTTTGTTTTTCTCTGCAGCACACCATCCGAGCGCCCAAATCCGGTGTGATCAAGAAGGTTTTCTTCAGCGAGGGCTCTCAGGCCAATCGTCACGCTGCTCTGGTGGAGCTGCAGGAGGAGGAGGAGGAGGGTGGAGACGGCGGCAGCCAGTAGAAACAACAAATAACAACAACAAACATCTCAACACAAACACAAACAGAGAGATGAGGAGGAGGAAGGAGCTGGAACCAGTTACTGTGACAAACTGAACCAGAGCTGCATCGTTCAGGTTCAGTGACACAAACGCCTTCATCCCGTTTTACCCAGAATGCATTTCACAAGGTCGAAACCTGTGTTGGACTCGAGTCAGTGGTTAAAAACAAAAACAAAAAAAACACCACAATCATTTGATCTGTCATGTACAGTTGCCTTTAAACACACCAGTGTTGTTGCCTTCATGTTTTCTCCTTCTTGTGTTTGTTTTATAAATGAAATGAAATGAGTTTTTTCTTCTTTTGTTTTTGTTTGTTTCCTTCGTCTCTTCTCTGTCTGGGTGAAGTCCTGTAGATTAACGAGTTTCCTTTCTATGCACATGTATGTAAACGGTCTGTAGGTGGAGAAACTAGACGTAGTTACTGAGAATTATGGGAAACATGTTTATCACTGAATTTATTGTTGCTCCTGAAGGTTTATTCTCACTATTTATTTCAAAACAAACAATACATTGTTTCTTTAAGGTTAAAGCATTAAATTAAAATCATTAAAACTGACTATGGTTTTCATTAAGCAGTGATAATGACAGAAAAGTGTCCAAATTGTCCAATTAATATATTTAAGACTGATTCAAAGCTCTTATCATTAAACCTTCAGTCTTTAAAAGAGAATTAGACGCCTTAATGTGAATTTCAAAGCAGAGAAACGAAAACACTCCATCGACCTTCGTCCAAATTATTCTGGTACGAAGTCACATTTACTGTATTTTCCCTGTGACCAGATTTGACTCTGACAGGATGAAAGATGTCGCCGTTCAGACAGATGGTTGGATGTTAAATCCACCGTCGGTCTAAATGATTTACAGACCGGACGACGTGTGAACTTGACCTGTTTTCAACTCGTCGCTCTGTTTCGTACTAACGTCGCTCCGAGGCCTCGAAGACTAAAAGTGTCACAGTATTTTGTAGATAAGTAACAGATCTTTCTTTTTTTTTTAAAGATGGTGATGGATGATGGTGAGATAATGAAATAAATAAAAATTAAACATCGTCCTGCATCGTGTCGTGTGATTCTTATTTTTGAACAGACTGAACTTCCTCTCTGATCTGGTCTGTGTGGGATTGATTGATTGATTGATTGATTGATTGATCGATCGATTGATCTCCTCTGTCTGATTTAACACCTCGGACTCGTCTCCTCACGACCTCAACACGCTGGAGATCTCATCAGTCTCAGTAACAGCTGCTGCTCAATGAAACCAAACGGAAAAACATTAAAAACTTAAACCTGTTTAATAACAAATGATCAGGACAAAATCTTGTGTCATTTATGTCATGAGTCATAAAAATTATTAAAATAAATATGAATCAAAATCAAAATATAATTATTAATATATATTATTTTATATTTTTCTTTATTTTATATTTTTAAAATATATTCTTAAGTAAATTATTAAGTTTATTCCTCATATTTGTTTGTTTGTTTTTACGTCTTTATTTTATTTATTTTACACCTTTGATCCAGATGAACATTGTTACATTGTATCCGTCGTCCAAAGTTATTAAATGTGTAATTTTAAAAAAGGAAAAAAGCTGCAAAAACAAGTTTTAAGCAACAAATGTGCAAGTTTTTTTGTTCAATAGTTTGAATTTAAAACCAGGTTGAATAAACTTTAATCTACATTTATTAGATAAATGACTTTGATCTTTCATTTAACGTCTTAATTGTTTTCGTCTTCATGACTTGTCTTGTTGTTTTATTGTTGTTGTTTGTTTCTCTCATAAAAGAAGTGAAACTTCAAAGAAGCTGTTTCTTAAAAATGTATTTATTTCGTAAATAGAACCGCATCTTCATAAACATCAGCTATAAGACAGATTTACAGACAGAAGGAGCAGGAGGACGAAGAGACAGAAAGTAACAGATCACAACCAGTTGGTTTCTAAATGTTTTGTGGTGGTTTTGTGTGTTTTTTGTTTCTAATCATCCAGTGAATCTTGATTTACTGTTGGACGACGACGTTGATGATCTGCAGCCGTTTGGTCGAACTGATGCTGAGTCACAGAACATTTCTGCTGTGGAGAATTAAATTAAATGAAAATAAATAAAGAAAAAAAAGACGAGCGGTTGACATTTGAGTTCAGATTCCTGTTTTAGTTGATTCGATCAAAGGAAAGTTAATCTGATTTTGTCTGAGGCTGAGATTTCTAAGAGCGTCGCTGAACTGACGTCACCAAACTCAACGACATCAGCTGTGATTTCTGATGAAACTCAAAGTCTCTGAAGGTTGAGATGGAAAATAACACAAACAAAAACACCACGTGTCTTGTGAGTTAAAGTCTCTGACAGATGCATCATTATCTGATGATAAAACTTTAAATAATAATAATAATAATATATATATATATATTTAAATTGTGTCTTTCTGTGTTTCTAGAAGAAATGACCCCATTTCCTGTTGCTTCTACTGAGGTGACGCCAGCGCTGCGACGCTTTGTGTTTTCAGCGTCACATCAGATCTTAAAACAAAACAAACAAACAAAAATAAACAACTTAGGGCCTCGTGAATAAATGACATTTGATATGTTCATTCAGCACCAGATTAAATCATTTCTCTCAGCACAGGTGACTACAGAAGCCTAAAGTGTCCAAAAAAAAAAAAAAAAACAAAAAAACACACACTAATCTTTACATTTTTATTAACAGATGATTTTTTATTTCAAAAATGTTTTTATTGTTGTTGTAATGCCCATTTTAATCAAATAAACTATAAGATAAACAGTTCACGGTGACCTGAAGGACAAAAAAAAAGGATTTATATATTTATCTCTTGTTTATTTTTTTTTAATTTTGTACACTTTGAGCTTCTGTAGTCGAGCACAAGGGGGCGTCAGAAGTGCTTCAGCACTGCAGGTGTTTTCTGCACAGCTCAGCCTGTTTGTGTATCGGGAACGACTCGTCTTCCCTCTTCAGTCACATCAGCTCTGAGCTGCTGGAGAAAAAACAAAAAAACTCTGCAGCGCCGACACCGCGGCACCGACACTCTGAGGTTGTTGATTTTATTTTTAAGTGCTGGTTCCAGAGATTAGACACGTCCAGGTTAAAGTTTCAGACCAGACACCATCAGGACTGAGTGATGATGACTTAAACTGGATTACATCATGAGGTCATGTTTTAACATCAGACACATCATAACTCAGTCCCGGTCACCATCATGTGCTTTGTGCATCAGAACAGCACCAATGTGTGTGTTTTTTTTTTTTTTTTAAAGGATGAGTTCACTATTTTTCTAGTTGAAAACAATAAAACTAAAACTCCTCAGTTTGTCTCCTGCACAGAAACATACAGAGAAGAGAAGATTGAGGATTTATCTGTTCATCTCTTACAATGAAGCAGCAGCTTCAGACAGCGGATCAATTACAGCGATCGATGACTGGTTCAAAGTACAGATGGTCATCTGGGTGTTTTCAGATTCAATTTGGTCAAAAAGAAAAATAAAAGTGATCTATCGTTGTACTCGTGGTAAAAACAGAAGTGTGGAGCTGTAAAGACGTGAGTTTTTCTCAGAGAAAGTTTATAACAAAAATATAAAAACTGCTCAAGTTTCATCATGTGAATCATAAAATCCAGGATTTTTAACCCGTTTTTTTTTTTTTCTTTAAAAAGGACTCGACTCTTCTCTCCTTTTTAACGTATTAAAGGGTTCTCTGGGTTCAGTATTGCACTTCCATACACAGTTGAGGTAGTCAGACTTAAGTTCATATCAGTTAGTCCAACTCCAATGATGCTGGATGCTACGTTACCCACAATGCAACTCTCCACAGCCTCTGTCATTAAAACGTCTCCTTCGTTTGTGTTAAAACTCTCATCTTTCAAACTCCACATTCATGGTTTTACAACAAAATGAAGACGAAATCATCAGGTATTAAGACGTTAACAGACGTGATAAAATCAACATGAATCCAGGGACAGATAACGTTAAATAAGATAAGTTTCATTTGGTGCAAATTGATTTAAATTTCAAATATGAGGTCAAATGGTTTAAGAGAAAAAAAACGAAAAGATTTGATTCCTGTGTAAATGTGACCTGAGGTGTTTATTGGAAAAATATAATTTTAGGGCAAAAATATGATGTTTTGGATGGAGTGAACTTTTTTTTTTTTTTTCTTTTCTAAACATTAAACGTTACAGACAGATGTTACAGATCCAGGATCAGGTTTTAAAACAGCTGCATCGTGACCTACAGAGATAAACAAACAAACGAGGAAAGAAAACAAAAGTAAAAAGAAAAAAAAAAAAAGAAGTATTGCAATAATAAATAGACAGTTGCATTGTCAGTTGCGCCTGTGTGAACGGAGGAGAAATAAACAGGCCCAAGTACCAGAGAGAAAATCACAACTTCACTGAATACGACTCGAGTTTATGAGACAAGAAACGTCGTCGGACTGAGCTGAGGCGTGAACACGTCAAGTTTAAAACGGTTGTCTCGAGTGGTTTTAATTACACTTCTGTCAGCTCTCGCTCGCTTTTCTGGAGTCAACTAACTTCTTCTTCTGACGTTTCTTTTCCTTTTATTTATTTTTTTTTTTTTAAGAAAGAAAAGAGCAAACATACATCAAAGAGAAACATTTGACCTTTAACCTGCGGCAGCACGTGGCCACTGATATCGTACACGAGTTGACACAAAAAAACAAAACAAAAAACAAAGCGAGGTACCGTTGTTTCCTTCAACCAACATGGCTGCCACACACACACACACACACTCACAACACACACTTCATCAACAGGTGGATAGAAACACACGTGGCAAGAACACAACAGCAAAAATATGATTCAGATGATTTCGATGGTGAGACGAGCGATGATTCGTGAAACAAAACAACAAATAAAACAAGATGTGATTATTGTTATTATTTCTTCTGATATGTGACTTGTGCAAAACGTTGTTTTTTTTTTTTTCAGCTCATCTCTGTCGGAGCTGAATCATATTCATCTGATAGATCTATCTCTGTAGAAGATAGAGACATTCTGCTGTCTGGGTCAAACATGCATTAAGCCGTGATCTGGAAAAGCATCTCGCCATTAAAACCGTTTTATTTTGTCTTAATGAAATCAATCTGGTGTCGTTATCTGATCAGATACTTTTTAAGGTGGTTAAAGATGGATGGTTTTGTTCTTGATAAAAGTCTGATGAGGTTCGTGTTGTGGCTTTTACTTCTATCATTACGTCCTAAACGTTTCCAGACGTCTCGGTCTTTAAGGCGGAGAGATGCCTTTACGAACCCGGGCTGAATGAGAAAAAGGCATTCAAAAGTAACAAAGTAACAAAGTAACAAGAGGTTCAAACGGCGTCTGTCTGCGGTACCTTCAATAATCGATCAATAAAATAACCTCTGGAAAAAGTATGGCTTTTGAAACAGACCTCATCTGGCTTCTTTCAGAGCGACGCACCAGAGACTCGGAGGTCTGGACAGACGGACGAGAAAGCAGCACGAACAGTAATAATAATAATATTTAGAATTATAATAAGTCTTCGTAACAACAATAGAAGCTTCTGTACAATCAGGCACAAAAATAAACTTTTTTTTCCTGTTAAACTCCAGTCTGAATCCTTTGGTCTTTGGTAGCACAGCAGAGATGAAACTCCACGATCAGCATCAACAGAAACTGTAGATCTGAAGGAAACGAGCTGCTGGATCAAAACGCTCTGGATGCTACAGAACGACGGCGGGTGGTTGAGTATTTATTATTATTTTTTTTTATATTTTTCCCTTTCGATGTGAATGAGAAATGAAGGAGCAGCAGTTGGAGGTCGACAGCTCAGAGAGAAACGAGAGTTGGAAGTTTATGGAGACGAAGCGACGACGGACTTCAGCTGTGATCCGAAGACTCGGACTCTGCTGAACTTCTGCTACGTGATCTGAAGATCCTGGTTCACCTCAGTCCAAAACCAGCTGAGTCAGGGTCCCAGTCCAGCAGGTTACTACCAATATTGTTTACACCAGTTGCAAGAAAAATAAGTTTGGCAACTGTTGTTGAAGATAGCAAAATAAATATCTGCAGGAGCTTTTATTAAACCGGTCTGTTCTCAGATCAGCACCTGTGAGCTCCTTCTACTTTCTGTTTATAAAGGTAGTGAGTTTAAATGTGTTGTTTTACAACGGCCGGTTTGAGCAGCAGGAATCTGATCATTGCCGCTGCTAAGACGCTGACTTGATCTTTTGGTTTTTTTCAGATCCACAGATGTCTGCTTCATGCCGTGCCGACTCGCTCCACACTTCATGATTCATTTCCTTTTCGTGTTGCTGCTCCCATCCGACATCCTTTTCAATCTTCTCCAGCCAGAACAGATTCACTAAACTGTTGAGAGGATAAAACGTTCTGCTGCAACAAGCTCAGTCCTTTGGTTTTTTTTTGTTTTTTTTGGATGCGACAGCTTCACTTTGCATCCAGCTGCGTTTTTGGGTTTAAACTGAAGTAGTTTTTTTTTTATTGTATAAAATGGCGGCAGGGTGCGATTATTATGACTCATAGCGAAGTGGTGACGCTTCCCACCCCCCGGATCTGTGTGTTACAGTCTGTGGCTCTGGGACTCAGCAGTGGGAGGCCTCGATGGGCGACAACGTCAGGATGCTGCGATCGTTGGAGTAGAAGTTCTCCGTGTCACTCCAAGACCTGGAAACAGGCAGCAGTGACTGAGGGTTAGGAGGCTGACGCAGTCAGAGACCGTATGGATTAATACATGTGTGTATGTGTGTGTGTGTGTGTGTGTGTGTGGCCTCGACTGCCTCTAACTAATACACTCGTCGTCCGGACGGTTGTGAATCTGAACAATCATGTTGGAGGAAGCAGAGTGATGGAGGAGTGAAGAGTTAGTGATGGTGTGATGGTGTTAGTGATGAGTATCAACAGTCTCTTCTCATTATCTCACACTGATTCATCAGAGCAGCTTCAGCTTCACACACAATTACACTTAAAGGACAAAAATCAATTATTCATCAGTTATCACTTCCTGTTAATACGACATTTGAATTTAACGTGTGATAACTTAGTTAAACCTTTAAACTCACGAGTCTTTAAGAGGAGTTTTCTTTTTTTTTAATAATAATAATATAAAAGATCTGAAGTTTATTTAGATGCAAATTGAAAAATTAAGTATACTACTGTTTTTCGAATGATCTGGGTATTTATCAAATGATTAGATGCAAACACAAATGCACAGGTAACAGTAGTAGAATCAACCTTGTGGCTAAAAATAAATTAAAAAAAAAAAATCAGCGGTGAAGATGTTTTAACCTTAAAATCACCAACATCTTCATTCTGATCATTTTTAAGAGACTATTCTAATAAAATGTGATTTGTGATTTTTTGTAACTAAAGAACATTAAAGTAACTAAGTTGTTACATTATAGTTAAAAAATATGAAGCTGAACATTTATTTTAGTGAATTTATTAACAAATCGTGCGGCTCTATTGTCAACTAACGGATCAGTTCTCTGTTTTGGCAGATTTTAAATAAATCAGACTGGGATCTGGGACAATTTTTGGTTTGTTTGAGAAGATGAGAAGAGACTCGAGAGACTCAACTTCATGGATAAAAGTCGACAAAATCACCACAAAGAGAAATAAATCATGATAAACAAGCATCAGCGACATTCTTGCCTCAGTGTCTGTATCCACATCATCAATATCTCTGCAGGTAAAATATAAATCCTCTAGTTTAACTTTCTATTTAATAAATATCTTCACCAGAAAAATAAATACTATCAAATCTATAATATTCAATCCTTTTCCGTTAGCATAGCAGGCTGGTCTCCTTTGGAAAATCTCCGATACACAATCTCATCGTTTTGTTAAAAAATAAAACTGCTCAGAAACATTATCATCATTATCATCAAAAAAAAAATAGTTAAATTAAAACACATGACAGTGTCATTAAAGTCACAGCTTGTTACTGTTAGAATCCAGTGTTTAAAGGTCACAACAACAAATAAACTGACTCTCAACAAAGTCAAACCAGCGTCAACGATCAGAGCTTCAACATCCAAACACTTCCTCCTTCCTGGCTGTTAAACATGATCATATGACTGATTTAATCAATGTATCATAGCTGAATCTATTGTCCTTTCTGCCCATTTTTAGATTTTTTGCTTCGATTTCTAAATGTCAGTTGTTCTCCTCGTGACCT
This sequence comes from Polydactylus sextarius, assembly GCA_016801845.1. Classification (NCBI taxonomy): domain Eukaryota; kingdom Metazoa; phylum Chordata; class Actinopteri; family Polynemidae; genus Polydactylus; species Polydactylus sextarius. The sequence continues at coordinate 23,067,619 of CM028910.1, forward strand.
TTAATTTAACGCTGCTCTCGGAGATGAAGACAACCGTTTTAAGACCTGGTAAACAGAGAAACAGGGGCCACCCAGAGACTTTAAATAGGCTGATGACTCAGATGGTGGTTTGACCAGAGGCGCTCGCTCACGTGCTACATTACCAGCTCGGCTGTCTTTACCAAAGCTAAGGTCAAACTGAAAACATCTCGGTGCTAAAACCATCTTTGCTCCGCGGGTTAGTTACGACGGAACAAAGAGGACGATAGCAACCAAAACACTTTTGATGGAATAAGCCGGTGGGAACATTGAAACCAATAAAAGAACAGAAACGGGCGAATTTCTGACAAGACAGAACTCACAGGGGACGTTAACATCACAGGAATAATTAAACCGGGAGGTCGAACAACATTATGCAGATTACAAAAACACACAAGGGGGACAAGGACACACAAAGACAGAGGGCGACACGAAAAGAGTGTATGTGCAAGAGGAGAAGTGTGTGAGGGGGCACAGATACATACAGGTTTACACTGTATACAAAATACCAAAGGCAACAGCAGCCCCCATGCAACAAGACAAGAGTCTGGGCGTTCTGGTTTTGTAGCCTCGAGTGGACGAGGCAGGCGGAGCGGTTAATCTCCACCCGACTCTGGAACAGATCAGGTCACAAAACAAGTGCACCCTCAGAGTTGGCCTCTTCTCAGAAGCTCATATAAGGCTTCAGGCTCCAGTAGAAAAAGACGAATAGATACAGGAAGTAGCAAAAACAAACAAACAAAAAAAACAACCTCTTAAGAGACTACACTTCCCAGCAGCCTCTCTGGTTTAAGGGTGTGGTCCCCTTGTAACAGGAGAAGAGGAGGAGGAGCAAGGGATGTAAACAGAAGCTGAATCTCCATCCAAGAAATGTATTTATCTTTTCTAATTCTAATGTTTTTATTCAGAAAAGATGAACAGATGTGAGTCTATTTTTTAAGTTTGTTGATGAAATAATCATGAAGTTGGATCTGTTTGATTTATCCAAGTAACATCAAGTGATCTTTTTGAGAATATCAATGCGACAGCTTTATTAATGTGCATCTTTTTCTTTTTTTCTTCCATTTCAAATGTTTGTGTAAACTTTGCTCGACATTTAGGGCGGAGACTCAGCTGCTGGGATGTGACAAACACACACACACACACACACACACACACACACACACACACACAGGCATCTATCTTAGTTTATTATGAATAACATATCTGCCTCCTGATGTCCATATCTGTTCCTGCTTTTGTTGCCTCCAAGACATAATTCAGCTGTGGCCAGCGTTCAAACAGCGACAGGCCAAGTCAAGCAGCCGGCTACAGACGAGCTTCCGATAAATATTAAGATTAATTCTTTATGCGTTATATATATTTATATATATTTGTTGTAAATATACTTGCTATATGTCCCTTCCAGTCACTAAGCATATCATATCTGACTGGCTGGATACACTCCCTGACCCCCATGGCAGTATCCTAGCATTAAGGCCAAATGTGAGCCGAGTCTCTCGCTCAAAACCACTTTTTTTTTTTTTTTGGTGGTTTCCTGCTTTAATTCCTTTAACCCACAAGGTGAAGAAGAGGAAGAGGAAGGATGTAGGAACAGAACAGAGGGATAAAAACTAAACCTGCAGATTCAGCTTCAATTCTATTAGTAGAAAGTCGTTTTTATATTTACAATACAAAGCAAACTTTTAAGCAAAGCTTTTTTAATTCATTATTTTTTTTTACTTAACATTGGTTGTTTATGTTTGTTGTTGTTGTACAAATCGGCTGCTGTTTGCTGAGTCAAAATAAACTAATTGGTTGCTTTGTGCCGAGGTCAGAAAACAAATCAATCATTCCCACAGGAAGAAGCTGATCTAAATTGAATCATGCATTTATTGGTAATTTGACCCTGAAGAAAAAGGAGAATAGGTTCCTCTCTTTCAATGAAATGACCCTGATGGTGATTGAAATAGATTCTTTTTTTAATGGATCATGTCCCAACAAGCTCTGTCTAACAAATAGTAAATTTCAACTGACTCAACTGATACTCTCGCCTGAATGAATCAGAGCTTTAAATGATCAGATGATGCGTTAGATGCTAATTATTAGTATCATGGCTGAGTAATACAATTACAGCCTCTCACAATTTTATGTCGCTGCAGTAAAATTATCCAGTGCTGTGATGACAGGTTTGTGGAAAGACTGAAAGGAGAAAGAGAAAGAAGTGCATCCCTTGTTTAACCTGCATGCTGTCATTACCTTTACACGTAGCAGACACACACACACACACAGTGTCACTGTGCACCGTCGACCGCACATGAACAATATGAATGCTACATCTTCATTACTGACTCAATCAATACTCAGTGTCCCAAGATGTTTTGGCGACGTATTGACTGATCAGCAGAAAAGGGCTGATCGGGTCAATTAATCAATGACCCCACAGAGTCGCTGGGATTCAGGTAAAAAAGACACAATAGCACTGAAACTGCAGACGGAGCAGAACGAAGAGGAAACTGTGAACTCAGCTTTCTCGTCCTTAAAAGCTGCACTCGGCAAAAATATTTTATGAAATAAATAAATAAATAAATAACATCAACTTTTTGATGTTTTATCATCTTTTAACACAATCGTTGAGCTGCGGCACAGAAGAGATTTGATCTGCGCTGACTGAGAGCTCACGCTGTGAAATAAACAGACATCATAGTTCATCAAATATTTAGGGTCAATAAAATGCTAAATTACCAGGTGCAGCTTGAAAACTAAGATGTAACAACCTCACACATCCCACATTTCCCATATTTGATGTTTTGCATCATGCATTGTTCGACCAACTAACCGACATCTGGCTTGGTCTCACAGAAGTCGACCTAAAGCTTTTAAGTCAACTTAATAATTGACATGTCAACATCGGTGTCATCAGTTAAAGTGCATTACAGATTAGATAGATTCCTTGAAAACTAACTAATCAATCTAACTCCCATCCGGACACCAACCTTTGATTTTTAAGGTCGTATCGAACAGAAACAGGAGACAGAACAGACAGAACAACAGATCATAGCATAAATGATAAAAGACAAAGACACAGTGAAGAGACGAACCCGCCCTGACGTAGCTACACAGCCAAGACAGGTTACATACTGTAGAGTCACACTGAGACCTGTTCAAGCGCCTGCAGGTCTCTACTCTACAGACCTTCACTCTTCCTGGCTCTGCTGCCAAACATCCACATGTGCATGCTGTGTAGAAGGCATGGCCACCTCAATCTATTCAGTCATTGGTCTATGGTTTTGGTTACAACGTGTACTGGTATAATTATGATAGTACACTAGAGTGGATACAAGGTTAAGCACGTTACTGTCGGGTTAATCACCAATGTCCGGACTTTTCCCAACACAGACTTTGGAAATAAGAAACTCAAAGTGCAGTCCACGTTAGCTCCACTCACACATCTTCATCCTCTAACTCCTCCGTTAGCTGCTGTTAGTCCTGCCCAGTCACACCCTTTAACAAGTCTTTATGATTGTGTGAACCCCGGCTCCCTCACAGCTGTGTGCTCAACCTATTATGTATTGGAACAAGAAGCACTTACAGTAGAGTTGTAGCCACATTATGGGCTTTTGCAATCAGGACTGCAGCCCAAATTTTTGAAACCGAGCGATGCCGACGGTTCATCGGGATTCATAATCATTGTATGCTGTTGTCGTCGTCGTCCCCCCCACCTGTTGTTGCGGCTGGACGTGTGGCAATGGTTGGCACTGGCCTGGCAATTCCCGGTCATTTGCTCCAGGAAGCGGGCCAGGCGGGTACAGCCGCTATGCCCATGTTGGTAGCAGCACAGGGACTCCACACAGCTGAGGGCCTGCGCCTGGGAGGCTGATACAGACTGGACAGAGGTGAAGAAAGTGGAGGGAGAGAAAGAGGACACAGACGGAAAGAAGGAGAATTAATAACAAAACATTGCAGTTTTTGACACATCTGTCACGTTCTAACAGGATGATGATTAAGACACCTGGAGGATGATATAATATTACATGCTGCCACAAGGACAATGATGTGCAGGGGAAACATTTTAAACATGCTACACAAGGGGTTGAGATGTTGCAAATGAACAAATAAGTAATAATAAAAAACAAAAACATAACAAAAAAAAACTGTCATTAGTGTCTAAGAAAAGTTGGGATTTTTTCCCTTTAGGTTTTGAAATATAAGACATTTCAAGGACAAAGAGCTGCTGACAAGAATATACAGTTCCCTCCGTACTCATATATGAAGCTATAAAACTTTAGACTGAGCGTTTATTGCTCTGCACTGAGCCTGAATGAACCTGCAGTATTACAACATGATTTCAGAGTTTCAAATCAGTTGTCTCTCTCCGTTGCAGTTTCTCTAAACCTCAGCTCACATCTTTCTGCCAAACTGTCTCATCTATGATGGATCACTCAGCATCTAACCCACATCCTGCAGCATAAACCGTGATCTGAGGCCAGATGATAAGATTCATACGCTGTAAAACAAACCAAGCTTGTTTTCATTTACTTCCTTACCCTCAAAATGAGTTTTATTAGGTTTTTATGTGGTATTTAAAAGTCAACACTTTGCAGAAACTATACAAGTCAATAAAAACATGTAGCATTTCTGAGATTTCAGTAATTTAAACCAAACATCGTGGGACATTAAACGTGGTTTTGTTCACACAAATACTTAACCAATAACCAATATTGTCTGCACTAACGGGAGCAGCTGATACTCGGTGCAAAGAAAAACCCTCAGTAGCTTCAGTAACAAGACTGGCACCGGCACACAAAGCTGAATGAAGCTGCTGCCTAGAAACCTGTGGGATCAGGTTGCTGTGTTGATCTGAGTCAGCACTCGAGAGACAGACGGTGTGTGTGAGGGAGAGGAGAAAGTGAAGAGCAGAGAGAAAACAGAGACACAGAGTGAGGTTACACTCGTATAGTTTGCATCCTTGACTCTCCTTCTTTAAACAATAACAGGACAGAATAATCACAGATTAACCTCAGAGGACGATTATGAGATAAAACATTTAATTACTTTAAATTTCTTCTGACATTTCTGTGCTGCTGTAAGTTTTGACTTCTTTCTTTCCACAAATGTAGAGTTAAGTAAACTATAAGCTTCCTATTCTGGTCGAGAATAAGTGAAACAACTTTTTGAACTTTTACTTTATTATTCAACGTTTTCTCCTCTGATGTCTTATTTCATTCCCTTTTGTTACATTTCTCTGCAGCAGAAATTGGAGACGCCGTTGGCTTTAAACCAAACTTCTGCTTCTTGGCTGACGACAGGAAAACACAGACAGGACAAAATTGAGGATGAAATATGCCACCAGTGTCAGTTGTCCCTGGATTATAAATGCACAGCTTTTTTCTCTTCCGCTATCAGAACATTTTGTTTTTTCGTTAAGGAAAAAAAAAAAAAAAAAAACGCATTCAGATTTATTCCTGTTACTGCAACACCACTTAAACTCTGCTGTGGCAAGAGGAAAAGACCAAGTTGGAGAATATGATTATCCCAAACACAGATTCAATCCAAGCCACAAGAAACGCAGCAGCGACAAGAGCCAAGCCACAGCTGTAGCCACGGATGATGATGTATCGTGGACCAGTGTTTATTTGTTGGTGAAGTGTCTTTGGTTTTTGATGCCAACACGACCACATGGGCGATAAACATCGTTAGTTTCTCGTTAACTTGAAGATGAATGATTTACCTCACTGTAGCTAACAAACCATTACATCCCCCGCTGAAGCAGCAGTCGGTCGGTCGACAGCGGTGGTTCATGTTACAATAAAAGCTATTCATCAGTGCCATTTATGAGAAGTGAACTAAACCACTTCACCACTCAGCTGTTGTTGAGGAACTCTAGAGAAGTAGCTGCAACATGACGCCCACAATAAAACCAGGACCGACCACAGGATTAATAGTTGTTCTGAAAAACCCAGATTTTTCAGAGAAACTTGACGCCAGAATCAAAGGTTTTTATCACTAAGTGTCCAAAACCGCAGTGAACCTTACATGAATGTCATCATCTACTGGTTAATTTAATATATCAGCTACAGAGTTCAGCTATAATTCAAGTTTGTAGCAGTTTTACTTAGCATGTGATGACGGTTTACATAACTGTAACTAAGAGTGCTGAGTGCATTTCGGTGGCAGCACAACAAACATTTCCTGATGTAAATCTTGGCACTGAAGACGCACGCTCTGTAAGTTGTAAATTATAGAGAAAAAGAAACAAAATATATACTTAAAAATCATTTCATGGGATATTAAATACAAGCTGACAACGAAACAATCAGGCATCAATATGGATGGATGTGAGATTTAACTAAATATGGTGGGAGGAGATGAGGAGATGGCTGAACAGAAAAAACACACAGCAAAGACAAGTGAACCAGCAGCATGCCAACAGCATTCTCTGTCTAACCTTTAACCTACATCTGACCAATAAACAGTGAGGGCTGAATTTAGACCAGGGGTCAGGAGAAGGATGGGAGGAGATCAAGGCTGAGTAGGGAGGACAGAGGTCAGTCATTTTTTGGGATGATGATGATGGTTGATGATGTTATACATGCACAGGTTGGGATGGATTGATTATGATTGTGTGGGAGACAGTTGAGTCATTCATACAGGGTGAGAGCAACACAGAGACACACAAGAGAAGTGTTTTAAAATGGGCAGTTGTGACCAACAGCCATATATGGGACGATGACCAAGGTGCAGGTTGTTTTAAACCAAGCATAAGAGCAGGAGTGGTTGACTGCAGCTGTTAGGGGGTGCAGAGGGTTGGTTGGCCATAACAGTACAAGGAGGGGAGGGAGGGGGCGATGGGAGTGAAGTACATGTACCGTACTACCTAGGGGAGCAGGGGTCTGGGCCGGGGGGTAGCAGGGGGAGGATAAGCAGCTAGCAGGTGCCAATTGTCCTCCCCTGGGCTCCGCTGGGCTTTAACAGGGTCATATTCTGGGCCGACTGAACCCTCACCCTCTTCCATCTGAAGGACACAAGATGCTTAGAGTGAACCCTGCTGGCTTTGTCAAACAGCTCAACCATTAGTCAGCCAGCTAAACTGTTGGAGGTCAGACATCGACATGGCAACATAACCAGTAAAGCCAGTCTGAGAACTAACTGATCATACTGGGGAAAAAAAGTGCCTTTAGTCTCATGTTCAGTCTTTTAATCTTTGTAAAAAAACAAGTCAATGATCTGGAAAATGATACCAGGTAATTCCCTTGTTTTTTACAGTAAATGTGTTCATTCTGAAAAGGATCTTTGATTTTACTGACAGTTAAAAACTGGGTGAGATTATCTTTTATTTTCTTCGTTTAAGACTCAACACGAGACTAAACAACCAAAGTTAAGGTGGTTATGTTTGTTCAGTGCTGCTCATTTACCAACCAGCAGATTGATTAGTGGTCAGTCTGTCAATGTCAGTCCAGTCCACACTGTAGTGAGGCTCTACAGTGAGCTCTAACACACATATATATCATTCCTGATCAGCTTCTTACAGCCCTTCACAAGTGACTGCTCTGACGATCTCCAACAGGACAACAGAGCCGAGAGAAAGCAGCTGCTTCCTGTCTTTTTGTAACGATGCACCAATGTGCATCCCTGCTCTCGTTCCCTCCTGCTGCAGATCTGAACCTCATTTTAATTGGGACTGTGAGATAATCCTAAATCACTGCTTGAGGAGAGGGCTTTCAGAAAAAAAGTTGAGTGGTTTGATGAGGTCACTGGAGGAGGGCTGTAATTTCTCACAAAAGCAGAGACGATTAAAAACACACTGGGCAGGAATGCTGTAAAGCTCAAAAATAGCTGTGAAACTGAGCAACAAATGAGCAGAAATAAGCTGCAGGCATACCAAATGTCTCAAGGGAGAGAGAGAAAAAAAGATCCTTCTAGTGCAGATAAGAGCAAATCTATTCGTATTCAAAACAATTAACCTGCAGCTGAATCTATCAGAGCTACACGGTTGGTAAATGACAGGAAACCCCAGAGAGCCCTCTGGGTTCTTTTGTGATTAACTCCCTTTAATCTAATTAGTAAAATAAAAGACAAAGAGATTGTGGTATTTCTTCAACAGAACTGAGTCATTTGCATTATACAGCACATTAACACGAGTACACACTTCTGAACTCGTGAAGAGCGTCTTACGTAGTTTTATCAATTCAACAAACAAATTATTCACTTGAAACAGGATCTCATTTCCATAATATGACGTGCAGCCTGTCTCACCGTCATGCACAGGACTTTTAAATGCAAGTCTACAGTTTGTTTCTGCTCATTGAGTTTGTGGGATGGGACCTGTATGTATTTTATTTATAGCTTCAAATATACACTTAGTTTCCAGTTTAATAGTAGGGACACGAAAGCCTCACGAAAGCCGAGTATTATAAACGGACCTGCCACAAATCTTTACCTTCTCAACGGATGGGATCAGTTTTTGTTGCTGGTTGAACTTCATGGTCATTTTAAGGCTGTTTTTGATACTGTGAGGTGTTTTCTGAACTACAAAATGACCATAAAGTTTTACTACCCAGCACTGGTTTTTGCAAGGTATAAAACTGGCAACTAAGTGTAACATTAACTATCATAAACTTAATTTCTTTACAAATGCTGGTGGTACATATAAACTAGTTAGATGGAAGTATACAGGTAAACATGCAGCAAAATTAGCTTTTGAATTAATCTGTTCAACATGTTGACAGTTCAACATACACAGAATTAAAACTGCTCCAAGATCAGTTAATTATTTTTAGATTCTGGTCTTTTCCCTTCATCAACGAGAGCTCACGCTATCATTAGCATTTCCCCTTACAAGCAGCTGTGATATCTTCTATGACAGAACAAGATCTTCAAGTCATCAGTCTCAAATATCAGTGATGATAGAACAGCTGTCTGTCATGCTCCTTCAGGGACAGCATCATGCTGCTGTACAAGGCAGCACAGACCAGACCAGACCAGACCAGACCAAGAGTCTGTCATGCAGCCCTAGCCTGTTATCAGTCTTGTTTTTTCGGGTCGACTGAAACCATGCAGGTGGACAGCTCTGAGGTGAGGAGGGAGTTCTCAAGTGGCGATACCTGTCTGACAGGGTTTGGTTTGGTGTACGTCAAAGAACAAGGGCCATGCTGCAGATAAAAGGCTCGGTGTGATGGACTGCACCATGCACCTGACTGATCTGCTGCATGCCAGACTGTGGTTGTACAACACCACCATTAAACCTCCCAGGTGCTCTGATTTAGGACTAAATGCAGATGCAGTTCGTAGTCGGGCATTTCTTAAATTATGACTCAAGACCCAAAATAGGTTCCCCTGCGTGATAACACTGCCATCACAGTATAATGGGTATCAGGGGAACAGTCATAATTAAGTCAATAAGGATCCTCAGGCACAGTCATTCATTCATTTACTCATTCATTCATTCATTCATGCAGAGTGGAGGAGCAGTGATGACAGAACCATGCTGGAGCAAGCAGGAGTGGAGGAAACCTACATCAGCCGTTTGCTAACAAACAACACATGCAGCGGCTGAAATGTTTATGTCACATTCTTCTGCATCGTCTTTGAATCCAAAAGAACCAAATACACATTAAACAACAGTCACGGAGAATGCTGATTGGCTTGTCCCAGGGCATGCAGTCACAGACATGAAACAAAAGGCCGACGTCCAACAGTAACAGCACACGTCACAGCTGTAAGTGTAATGTCAGTGTTGGAATCAGGCCCTAGTGGGACTAAATCAAGTCCAGACCTGAGAGAAAGAATCATTTCAGTGATGTATGAATGATTAGGAACAGGAGTGTTTACTCCACTGAGCAATGTTTCTACTTTTTAGGGTTTGTCCATGTTAGTCTTTAAACTATCTGACGTAACAGAAGGAATAGTAAAAAATAGTAATAGTGAAAGAATAGTAATAAAAAGAAAATCTCTTATCATTGATTAATGTAACAAAACATAATCATCTATGACAAAAAGGACTGAGACAAAAACTTGAAGTGGAAACAATTTTGAGTGAATGTGTTGACCAATTCCTGTTTACATCTTCCAAAAGCTGTATATTTATATATGACAGCAAATTGCCTAATATTTACTTTACATTTTTCATCTTTCTATTATCTTTTAAGCGAGTGATTGAGAAAATATTTGTTAGCTGCAAAAAAACATATAGATTCCTGCCAATGTCTATCAATAATGAAAAATTGCTCTTGAATAAAACACTCCTGGGACACTTGTTTTATTTGAATTGATTTGGGCGGATTCAGTCTCTTCTCTTCTACCTAATTTTGCCCAGCTGGCTCTTGGCTCTGGACAGAGGCTGCAGAGCGATGAAGTCATCACCTATTGCCACGCGGTTGGAATACATCTACACCAGGAGCATATACAGAGAAGACGGTAGGAAAAGAAACACACACAGACACACAGAGGTTAGAAATCCAACTCTCACGTATTCAAAACACACACACACTCTCTCTCTCACACACACACACAAACACACACAGACAGAAAGAGAGAACTGGACAAAGGTTAGAGCAGAAACAACAAACAGCACGTAGGAATGGAAAAGGCAGCTCATTTTTTTTTTTTTCAGAGAAACAAGAGGAGAGTTTTGAAAAGAGGAAACTATGAGCTAAAACATTAACACTCTCCAGCTGGACAGATCAATACAATAACAGTGCGAGTTGTGCTGAAAGGTGAGAGTGCATGCTGTGTGTACGTATCTGTGCTTACTGAATCAGAGGGGAGTCATGCGAGAGTGTGTGGGCAAGGCAACTTAACTCCATGCTGTTCATGTAAAGACGTGAGTTACTGATGAACAGAGACGCTGAGAAAAGAATCAACTCTTTAAACAATGAGACCCGTGCAACATTTTTTTCTTTTCTGTCTTGATTTTCAGCTACCTTGACATTTCAGTTTATTTATTTTTTCCCTCCAGGCTAACAACAAATATGATTTCCATTTTTTTTGTGACACAAGTAGAAATAAGTATTAAATCTAACTCAGCCCAGAGAAGACAGTTTAACTACTGGAGTGTGTTTGTTGTTCCCTCCACCATTTCATTACTTTTAATGAATTTTACTTTCGAGCTCGGGCCTGTAACCTTGTAGAAAACCTAAACCTAGAAAAATGGCATTTAGACATTCATCATCTGAAGCAAATAGTGTTCTACTGAAACATTTGACTGATGACTGATTATTTTAATAACGTTCATTTTGTAGAAGATTTGTTCTTCATCCCTGTTTGACGTCTTTCTCTAATCCCGTCTTTCTTTGCCTTTCAGCTTCTCTCAAAGTCCTCACTGACAAGAGAGATATAATCTTGGCTACAGTCACTCACAGTCACTTTGCTAAAACAATGCAGATTTCATTTTTTGGATCCTACTCACACATCTGAGATTACCAGAACTGCTAATTGAGAGCTGAGATTAGCAAAAAAAAGACAAAACAAAACAAAGTCTGCTGTTCTCAGAGTAGTGAATACACAGAAAACTGCAAGATAGTACAGTAAAAAGTATTTAAGTCAACTAGAAAAGTCATTTTCTGTCTGCTGTGAGGAACAATAACTACAGTGTTACTTAGAGAACGAGGTGCATGTGAAAAGCATGGAAACACTCTGGGAAATACACAGGTGGACAATGGTTTCTGAACCTGGGCCAAGTTGAAATAGGACCTGTCCTTTTTTTTAACCAAACAATGAAGAATCCACTTTAGAAGAACGACTCAACTTCTTTACAAAGGTTTACACATTCTTAACTTAACTCCCATTCATCCCTGTGTTACCTGACTCTTCTGTGTGCTGGTGGGCTGCAGATGTCTGTAGAAGACTTTCTTCACCACATCAGGGAAGAGACACGTTATGACGATGATGATGATGGCGAACCAGGCGGAGCCGCTGGAGAGCAGCTGCACGAACACAAAGTACATGTCCTGCGTGTGGAGGAACGGCCTGGAGGGAGATGAAAGGAAACGAGGGTTAAATAGTGAACCGGAAGAAGGAAAATAAACAGTTTTTATGCTTCTTATCAACATTAGAAGTTGGTTTGACTGTGGTCTTCGAGTGGTCAGAACAACAATACATCAGTTTTCTCTCTTCACTGTAAATTGAAGTCACATTGGCAGTTGGCGTTGTGTTATTAGAAAGATTTTATTATTCCCACACGGTGCAGAATTAAGGGACCTGTGGAAATGCCAGACCAGAAATATCAACTATGATCCAATTCTATCAGCGAGGCTCCTACTTGTCTGTGAGCTGAGTGGACTGGACCGACTAAAATGGTTAAGACTGATGTGATCAATCCAATAGACTCAGAAAGAATCTGAAGTGATTCTTACAAAGCTCAGTGATTCAACTCAACCTCATTGAATCCTGAGAAAAATGTTTCATTTCTCTGTTTTTACTGCATCTGAAGCCAAGTCTATATCAGTATTTATAGTCAAATTAAACTATGCAGTGTGTTTGAGTTTCATAACCGTGTTTTGCAGCAAAACAGCAAAAATATCAGACTTTTGTGAGAAGCTGTTTTTACCAGATAATGCCTCCATAGAAGAGCGAGAAGATGAAGTAGAAGGCAATCGAACCCCACGTCACAAAATGGTTCATCCACGTCCAGAAATGAGTCTCTAAAGCGAGCTGCAATTACACAAGTAGACACACCGGGGATGGGGGGAGAGAGAGAATTAAAGCTGAGTATAAAACACTGAGACAGAGACAGGTGAGGCGCCAATAAGCTGCAGCTTCCTGTCTCAGTGATGTATAACAGACCTTGACCTCAACCGGTGACAATCATCTCCTGCCATCAATGGCTATTGACATCATCCTAATCCATCACAACACAGTGTATTTCATGATGGGACTGCAGCAACACGGCTGTGTCCCCATTGACCTAAACATAATGATGTTACCTGGCTAATGCACACAGAAGAGGTTTTGTGTTTTTGAGAGAAAAAAAAAAAAATCCCAGGATGTTTAGTTTTGCTCCAAATATGGATCAACTGATCTGGTTATCTGCTGTTGCTGGACAATAAATTATATAAAGACAAACACTCACAACATTTATACTTCACATGAAGCCAGTAGAAATGTAATAAATACACGTTTTAGTGACTAAACAGAGGATAATACCTTTAATGTGACGGTGATGACCATGACAGTAAAGACCAGAGTTCCAAATGTCCAGTTTCCAAACATCTATAAAACAAACATAAAACAGTAAACACTATTATACTGCAACAACAAATAACACACACACGGACCTAATGAAAGACTCGATGATGATGTGGTAACATATGTTGTCATAGTTTATATACAACTTTCTTCTTCCCGTAGTCAAGACTGAACCAATAAACATAATGTTGCCTCTGCGTCGTTGACTCAGCATTGTTAGTGCCAGGGTGCGATTACAACGGCAACACAAATAAGTTGAATAGAAAAATCAATGACATTTTGTTGGCGTTTTACTATGATGAATAATAGAAGCCAAAAAAACAAAAAAAACAAAAAAACACCAGAAATCTGTAGAACAGGACGAGCAGGATAAAGTTTGGAGGTGAAATGAAGAGCTTGTGCTAACAAGTTGTGTGGTTTTAGTGTTACGGTTCCTGTAATGAGGCCTCGCCCTCCGACTGTGTCACTACCATCGGTAGCTGCGCCACTTGCTCTGAGAATCACTCCACTTAAGAGTTTGAGAGCTGCAGGGGAACATTGTTTTGTTGTCAACCAATTCTAGTCCCTGCTGGAGTCTGAGCAATGAAAACTAATAGTGGGAGGAATAAGAGAGACGCTCGGGGGACGGACAACAATTCTCGGTCCCTTGAGGTAAAACTTTTGAGGTTCTAGTTTATTTATATGATCTTTAAAAATAAAACATCTGTCCATTAAAAACTTACTATGTTGTTAATCTATTTATACATGCAACTTCAGCCGAGGTCTCCCTGAAACTTTATTAATCTAACAACTTGTGCAGATCTGACATAATAAAAGTATGAAACAGCCACAGTGAGCCACAGAGCACATATCTGGAGCTGCTAAATGTTTATAGGTTATGATAAAACTATTTGTGAATGTCCAAGGGGTTTTTATAATCTTTGAAAATACATTTAAATTGGGATTGATATGCTTTTCAACAGAGGATGTTTTATTAGGAGCCACAGAAGTGTGAACTAAAAACGTAATTAAATGACAAAACAGGAGATTGATTACAATTTAGCAGAATCATCAGGGATCGATGTTTTATAACTGCCATCACGCTGCTCGTTTTCAAGAGTTTAGAAGATGGAAAGTAAATCTTTGCTGCATCTTTGCTTGCTCTAAATTAGTAAGTAACAGGAATATAACGCTGTAGTGCACAAGCCTGAAGAATTCTCTCCCCCACATCAATGTTATCAATACAAACATATGATGAGGAATCATTGTGATTCGTCCTCATTTACCCCCCCAGGAGACAAGCATTCGACTGTAGAGCAGACTCTTACCAGCTGCCTGTTAGCTCGCAAGATCTGAAGACATGCACAGCGTGAAGGCAGAAGGAAAAACAGAGTAATCAACAAAAGATAGACGAAAAACACAAGCAAGAAAGAAAGAGAGAAGGAGAGAGCAAAAAGAAGGTTTTCTGAAATATCAGTCAGACGGAAAGAAAACAGGAGGAAGAGACATAAAAAGATAAGATGTTTCACTAAAACGTGTTAACATGTGAATGATATACATGCTCGAACTGTAATAGAAACAAACTAGAAACTGCATAAAAGACTTTTAAACAAAGAGACAGAATGAGGAAGAGAAGATTAAAGGGGAGAAGTGACAGCAGAAACACCAGCAGGCAACTAGTCCCATCAATATCAATAATTCATCATAATATGTAAACACACGCTTGTTTACTTCCTACATTCATACCCTGATGCAACACTTTTCTCTGATCATCTTTGGGGAAAATTCTGTCAACAAGGGTTTGACAAGTAAACACGTCTAACACACAAACACACACCTGTCCGTTGCCCATGAGCGTGGTGTCTTCTCCCATCAGTATGTACGATCCAAAGAAGAAGACGAAGGCGTGACAGAAACCCAACAGAGTCCAGTACAGAAATGTTCGAAAAGACAACAGAGAGTTCTTACTGATGTCCCTGAAGGATAAAAACAAACGAAAAAAACATGCGTCATTTCATTTATGATATTTCGTCATTCATACTGTTTTTTTTATTATTCCATAAAACTGTCCCCACAAACAAAACCAAACAGTAGCCGTACCTGTACAGACCAGGTTTACTCTGCAGTACGTGAGGATGGACCAGCTGTTCAAACAGACTGTAAACCAGGATGGGCAGCGAGGTGAAGCAGATGTTGTACAGTGTCAGATAAACACTGTCATACAGAGTCTGGAACGGACAGACACGACAT
Source organism: Polydactylus sextarius (assembly GCA_016801845.1). NCBI lineage: Eukaryota > Metazoa > Chordata > Actinopteri > Polynemidae > Polydactylus > Polydactylus sextarius. The sequence continues at coordinate 23,083,030 of CM028910.1, forward strand.
TTCACTCAACACAAACTTATTAGCCAGAACTGATCTCCACAGCTCAGATCCTGGGAGGTTTTTCAGGGTCACACACGGTCAAACTGTGGCCTCCCTCTGTATCTTTACCCTGTCAACAAACTGATACCTTAACATCTAGGATAAAGAAAGAATTACTTCACCAACAGACCACAGCTTTAGCAATAGAAGCAATCTAAATTGTCATCTGATAAATCATTTTCACAAATATTAACTCCCAAATTCCAAAGCTGTGATGCATAAATTTGTTTAGAAGAAGATTTTAGAGACTGAGAGAAAGGACAGATTTATTTCTTGTTGACATTTTTTTTATTCTTCTTTACTTAAAATTAAAAACAGACTCATCCAAAGGTAAATAAACAATTGTGCAACATCAATATCAGGAACAAAACAATGAAGGAAGATGAAGAAGTCACTTACTTGTTGTGAAAACAAGCAGAAGAACTGGTATAAAAACTGGGGCGTGATAAAACACACATTCTAGAAAAAAAGGGGGAAGGAGGAAAATGTTAGAAACATTTCAGTGAAATGAAACGAAGCGGGACCGAACGCTTGTCTGTCTTGTTTACAAGACAAAATGTCCTCATTAATGAGGAGAATCTATCAAAGGGGTTGAATATGAAAGGCAGATCAGAAGAGGCAAAAGTTTAAAAAGAACACAATCTATCACAGAGAGCTTCTTTTCCGCTCTCCAGTCTCTCTCTAGCAACGTTTCTGAATAATGAAATTAATAATTTAACGTAAATGCAGCTGTTTGATACCTTGTAGAAAAAGTACTGTACAAGCGTAGCTATTCGAATGTAGTAGAAGTGACCGTGGACCAGCAGAAGTTTAGCCAGGAACTTGAACCTGGCAATTGCATAGTCACTGTTTCTCACGGCCTGACGACCCTCTTTACCCATGATACCTAGAGGCAAGTGCAAACACGTGTTAGAGATGACACTGCAAAATATACAATAGTGTGGTTCATGACTATATTGTGTACGTGTGTATGTAAGTAATGAGTGTTTACCTATGCCCACGTGGGCTTCCTGTATCATACTGACATCATTGGCTCCGTCACCGATTGCTAAGGTGATGGGTTTCTCTGGGGATGTTTTTAAAAGACGTACCACCTGGACAGAAGACGGTTATATTGATATCAGGACTGAGTTGAACCAAGTTAGAGCAAATAAAGCTACACGGGAAATACATCAAAACAAATCACATTAAGAAATGACTGTAAAAATTAGAATGATTCATTGTAGGTAGAGATCTGGTACCTTAGCTTTCTGCAGCGGGGCCATGCGGCAGCAGAGCACAGCTGAACAGTTTTTACACACTTCCATGAAGAGCTTCTCATGTTCCCTCAACGCTAAAGACAGACTGGCCCCATCTACAACCAACCCATGCTGTATGACGTGGTCCTCCTTGATCCTGGGAAAATAACGTGGAGAAAAGAGTCGGAAAAGACCAAGACGGACGACAAACAGAATAAAAGTTTTACAGATATATTCTTGATCAATGTAGTGAGTCATATTTGAAAAGATTCATTATTTAACCTGAGGTGTTAATGAAGAATTTAAATATTTAGGTCACTAATTTCAATTCATCTAAATAATTTTCAGCAAATTTACAATTTCAATATTGTGATTTTTTTTTTTTCCATACATTTATTTTCTAGAAAATGTCCTTCAAAATAGTGCCTAAAAATCCATTTCATTTACACTGATGAAAGCAGTAATGGCAAGAAATAAATTAAATTAATGACTTAAGAGCACTATCTAATACTTCAAGAGCTCCAGTGGTATCAGAGTACGAGGCTGAAAGGCTGAAAGACGCATTTTAAATCACCCACTCACCTCCTGGCGAGTCTGCGGAGCTGCTCGGCACACTCGTTGTCAGAGTGCTGCTGCAGCAGCTCCAGGATGTTCATGGTTCTGTGGAAGTGGCCACAGGACAGACTGACGCTGACCGCCGTCTCATGTTTGTCTCCTGTCAGCACCCACACTTTGATCCCTGCCAGCCGTAAAGCCTCAATGGTCTCTTGGACTTTATCTTGGAGTCTGAAAGAGAAGAGAGAATAAACACTCCGTGTATTACATGTATATATATGAAAAGCCGCCAGTGATTCCTTTGTATAATTACATCAGACTGGGCCCCAGGTGGCATCAACCTGAAAAAAATTTCATTTTAAACAAACCTGATGTGGGTGAAGTGATGCAGCTAGCTGACATTAAAACCTGCTGTTTTATTGCTGTGGGTTTAATGTGGTCACACTCTGGAGCCTTGTTAGTAAACTACAGTGTCCAGACAGTAATTAAAGGAGACAGGTTAGGTACATTTGGGGCAGCTACAGTTTCTTTTATTAGACAGGTAAAGTCTGAGAGTCTCTGGGTGTGGACCGAAAAAAAAAAACAAATGTGGATATTGTTAATTAAGGTTCTGCCTCCATGTCTGTTTCCATGTTGTTCATATCTGATCTGAGGAACAGAGTGAAAACTGCCTCTGGTCGGAACTTTATTACTTTATTTTGCTTTAAAAAATTAAACATATTTCTAACCAAATTTAATTTTCCTTAAGAGACAATGAATAAGATGAGATGATAATAAGATATTACCATGACTATCAGATTCACATTATATCTATTATAGTCATACTGGTCTGAAAAAAAAAAGAAGAATTCTAGGTTTCATCTTTTTGTAATAGAGGAAATACTTTGATTGTGACCATGTGCGCCTGAGGAGAAATTTATTCCAGAGACAGAAACGGAGCCGTGGAGGGAACGAGGAGGAAAAAGGAGCAAAGAGACAAATGAAGTGAGAGCAGCAGATGGTGAATGAATGCAAACATATATAAACATTCGTTCCCAGAGAGGCTCAGTGAGATGACGTCTCCGTCTCCCTGCTGATTTTACATCGTTGGTGTGGAGGAGTCTCTCCCTCCCACTGAGTTCAACCAACTGTTTCTGACAATGTGTTTTCTACTGTTTTATGTCAAACTGTTTTTTAAAGTTGCATCACTTTGCCATTTATCTAAAACCAATAATTTTTATATTGGATATAAACTCTTCATTTCTGTAATAGAACGCAGCTGTAGGTCTCTTTTATTAGGCGACTAAACTGACTGCCAGATTTTCTGACTACGTAAAAAAAAAATGCACTTCAGGCATAAACAGTAAAAGGTTAATTTGTACCATGTTACAGATATTGTTGCTAAAACTAACCGTGTAGAAATGAGACATATGGTTCATCTCAACAACAACAATATGGTGTTTTCTCGCTGCTAATGGCAACATAGGAATTAAAAATAAACCATATACATTACATAAGTTTACATAACTTTAAATATCAAACTTTATGTTGAGCAGTTAGAGCAGCTTTATTATATCAAAGATACTGTTTGGTAATTTGGGAAATATGCTTGTTTAATTTCTTGCCAAGAGTTAGAAGAGATGATCAATACGACTCTTCTATCTGTATGTAAAATACGTAGCAGGAGCCAATAAGTGATTGGCTCAGCATTAACTGAACTGTCAGTAATTATTACATCATATGGTAAGCTAACTGGACAGAACTCACTTATGTCTCTTCGACTAAAACTTTACTTGGTTTGGTACTGCAATGCCGAGATGTTGCGACACAAAAACATCAGTAAACATTAATGGAGGACACGGAGGAGATGCTGTACTTGTTGCTGGGTTAACTTACGACCAGGTAGCTACGACGATGGCTATCACTCTTATTGCTTTAGTTGACGCTCTCAGTGGCCTGCAGTCTGTTCACATCACGTTCTAGTATCGACTCGTCTCGATTGGTACCTCGACAGAGTAGGTGGTAAAAAGGTAGCTGGTACCAGCACCAAGTGGAAAACACTATAAACCAAGTAGAGTAGAGTTGAGTCGAGTAGGTGTTGGTGGAAAAGACCTATAAGGTTCACATGCAGTCTCCAGTCTTTACTATCAGCAATAAATGGATATCAGAGTATTTCTCAAAATGTGGAACTATTATTTTAATGCCTGTCACCATTTCTAAGAAATATGCACTTATCTTTCTCACAAAGTGTGAACTTCAGGAAACAGCATCAGCCTCAATGCATCAATTTAAATATGTTGTAAAACCGTATCACAGGCCAACAAAATCTCAGTGTGCAGCCAACCCTCCTCAGTTTAGTCGAACTTGTCGTGCACTTCTTGAGATGCACGGACAGGTGTCAAGCTCCCTTCATTGTGTTGTGTATGAATTATGAATGCGATAATGCGATGTGCTTAGCAAGGGCAACATTAATGTATTTAAATTTATTCTTTAAATGCCCATACTTGTCCTCCACCCCCGTTGCTCCCAGGAGCTGCAGGTCTCTCTCAATGTAGCTGAAGGCCTCCTGCAGCCTCTCCTCCCTCTGCTGCAGAGCGGTGCGGGCGCTGTTCAGACGTCTGTCCACATCGGCGTATTCCTCCGGGCTGAAGTGGCGACACGCCACCACCAGGGTCCGCAAACCTTTCTACAGCGGGAGGGAGAAATTAGAGCACAAATAAGACCAATTAAATGATGACATTAAATGATAAAAGGTAAAAATGAAAATAACAAGTTTGTGTGGAAAAGGAACAGTAAATGAGAGGAACCACTGAGAAATGAAGGAGATGAATGGAAGCAGAAATAGACAGAACAGAAAAACAAACTATCAAGACTTGGCTTTAAATCAAAGAACCAGCCTGAGGGGTAGACGGCCACAAATCAACCCAGTCCAGAGCACTGACTCCTGGGTACTGATGTCCGATAAAATGATGTGGGAGCCAGATATGTGTGTATATGTGTGTGTGTGTGTGTGTGTTTTGTGCCTGTTGTGGTGAAGAATTTACAGTCTAATGGGGAAAAATGGCGACAGAGCCAAAACTAATCACTACAATGCTGGGAAATGTCAAGCCCACACACACACACACAGACACAAACGTGAACATGTGGCTCAAGAGTCAGATATTTCAGATATATCACTACAACATTCAGAGGAAAATGTTCTCCAAGGTGTTAAATCAGGTGTGTGGGATTTATTCAGACTAGACTTTGTCACATTTATTGTTTGACTCAGGATATTTCATGTAAAAGAATCAGATGTACTGAATCAAGTAGGTCAGACTGTAGGGAATGTATCAACATTACTGGTGTGACTGGGAAATTTACAGTCAGAGTCAGAATTTGCAACCGAGAGAAAAAAATAGTACTGGTTTGATGATGGTGTTGTGATTCAGAAGATGTAAAGTTTTATTTTTTAACTGACAACTAACCACTAAACAGATGTGTGAAACAACAATTAAAGGAAACGATTCCTCACCAGTGCAAACTCATCAACGTGCAGTCGCGTCTTTTCGATCTCACCGCTGGTAGTGAAAGGTAAAATGGACGACTCTGCTCCCTTGGTGAACAGAACTGTGCCTCCTTGAAAGTCAAAACAGGGAGGAGACGTTTCAGAGAAGGTCACGGTTATACGTATAAATCAAAATAAGCCTTCAGAAAAACACATTTTAATTTTTAGAGCCATATTATTAAAGCTGAATTTTCAAACCGTGTTACACTGTAGCCATCAGTGCAGATGGTGAAATGAGTTGGAAATTGTGAAGTGTTATGTATAAATAGCTTTGTAAATTAAGTCCATTCACCATTTACCAAAAATGCAGTGAGGCAGAACATTGTGTTACCTGAGGGAGTCTGTAGTATGACGCTCATCCTCCTCCGGTCAGCATCAAACTCTAACACATGGAGCAGTTTATACCTGAGTGAGCCAGCAGAGACAGAATTAGTTTCACTGTGGACCCAGTGGACGGACACAGAAGATTATTTTGAGCAGGTGGTTTTCATAGTCATTTTCTGTCTGCAGTTTTAGATTGCATGTTTTTGTCGCTGTAGTATCAGACCATTATTAAATACAAGAACTGTATGAGAACATCCTTCTCCTCAGTCTTGTACAAAACAACAAAACACTAAATGTTTTAACATTTAAGGTTTAACAAAGGACACCTTTCAGTCTTACTCAATAGCTGGTGATCATATATAAATTATTTGTGATTAAAAAAAAAAAAGATGAGGACAAGATGAGACGTACTTTTCTGATTTGCCAAATGTTTTGATCTCCATAGTATCACCACTGCTGCCGGTGAAGGCAACTCCAATTCTGCAGGGGGAAAGAGACAACAGTTAACAGCTGTATTTCTTTAATGGATGATAATTTCATCTGATCTAATTTGGAGTTTAGAAGATTATAAAGATACTGGACACTCCAGCGTTCCCTTCAGGACAATTAGTCGTTTTCTCATTCAGTTATTTTTTTTTCCTCTGGGGGTCACGGCGTTTGGTGTCTACAGTTTATGTGCATGTGTTTATACTGTTGGAAAATGGTGGGAAATTCTAACGAGGCAGATGTAAAAATAAAGTGATAAAATCAAGAGCCTTGTTGTTGTGAAGTGACTGAGCCGTGGAGCTGTTGCGTCAAACCGAGCACATTTTTAAACATCAGAATAAAGAGCTAGGATATGTAACCTCAACATGTTTGTGGAAAACACGGTTACCTTTAATTACAGTGGCTCATTTCATGCTCAGCATGTGGCATCAGTTGACAGTTTAGATTGAAATTACATTTAAAATTGTGGTGAAATATAAACAGAGCGTGACTATAGAGGTCAGAGATCCAACTGTGTTGCCTTTTGGTTTCAATCAACCTAGATCCTGTGTCTCTAGCTCAGTGGAGCAGGGAGGCACTGGGTCATGGGTCCAACCCCCTCACTGCTCAACATAATTTAATTTGATGGTTTAAAAACTACACTGGTCAGAAAATCATTGCCTTGTTGCTTCATGAATACTGAAAAATCTTGTGAAACAACAGAGTCTGAACATGTTTCTTTATCGTAGTTGTCAAGTTTTCTTGTGGAAGTGTATTAATTTTTTTTAGCTCCAACTTCTTCAGTTTTCCCCTTTTTCAAATTGGTATACTCGACTCTAGTCATGCTCTACTAATTTCTTTTTTCCCCTTTTTTTGTGCCAGTCGCCACAGACTTACTGCAGGGTTTCTAACCACTCCCTTGATATTAAATTGTTGCCTGTAATATATTTCTGTGACAAAAAAACAACAGGCAAGTTAGAAAAAAAGTGCCACTTTATATTTGGCCAGCAGTCCAACCTCCTCAAGTATTTCAACGTCCCTCAGCAGCCGACAGTTGAAAGGTAGTATAGCAGGTTTCATTTAACCTCATGTCAACGCCACGATTTATATCCGTAAAATGATTTTAAAAAGTCTTCAGATCATGACTGTGGTTCCTAAACAGACTGAAGAGACTGGATATTACATTTGAACTCACAGTTTTCACATCTTTCTTCCTCTTTCTGACAGAAAATAAAATAATGACCTAAATTTACACATTTCCTGTGTTATAATTATCACACCGATGTAATCTGAGGAAGGTGGGAGTTTCACAACACAGTGAATATAGAGATGGAGGTAATTTTTCTTTCACTGGTGCCTTTTTGTCAAAATTAACTTTCACAATTCAAGAGAGAAGCTGTTATGTAACCTCACCTCTTTGCTGCCTCTACTAAAGCTTTCTCATCTGGAGAGGAGGCATAGTATTCCATGTGATTGGAGGAAAAACCGTTTGCATGAGAGAACGGGTCTGCTCCCCCGACCAGACAGTCTGGTTGATCGTAGCTGATCTGAACTGTGTGACACAACGAAACCGCCTGGAGAAACAACAATTCCTCTCCAATCTGGAAGAGGAGACATCAGGGAAGGAGGACAGAGGAGGAAACATCATCAGTTGTTAGCATAAAATCCATACATACAGCAGATGTACTGAATGCAACTATAAACATAGCTGATGAGTCGAGTCGTATAAAGTACAGAAGTCCAATTATCTGTTGTTGAGTACATGAATAACCTGAGGTGAAAAGGCATGACCGTGTTTGCTGGAATGCAGCGATGAGAACAGTGTGTATATGTAACGCCATGTGTACATGTCTGTGTGTATAAAGAAAAATATGTTTGAGTTATTACCAGATGAGGTGTAGAATCATCTGGGGAATCATCAGTCATTCCCTCCGGTACCAATTTGCCGTTTACTTCCCTGTATTTGGTTCCGTTTATTGAACACTCACGGAACTGCATCTCGTTTTCCGTCAGCGTACCCGTCTTATCGGTGAAGACGTACTCCACCTGGCAAACAGGAACAAACACACACACACACACACGTGAAATGTGTATGTTTATAACTGTGAAACTCTAAAAAAAAATTATATGAATAGATATTAAATGTAGACATGCACTAATTCTCCATACCTGCCCGAGCTCCTCATTGAGGTCAGAGGTGTTGACTTGAGCTTTCTGGTCACTTTCCTCGTGGTAAAGATCCAAATCCCAGCCAATGAAAAAGGAGCCGAGGAACTTCTGCATCTCCACGGTAACGTAGAGCGAGATGGGGATGATGAAATTATAGAGAACCAGAAACGCCAAGAAGTCTGAGATGAACTTCAAAATCTAGAAAAAAAGAGAAGAGAATTAAATGTTTTTGGAGGCAGAAAGCATCATAATGAGGACAAACAGTGAAACAAGATAAAAATCCAACCAGGTTGTATTGTCTTAAACTGTAGGGAGTAATAGTAAAAATCCCCCAAATAAATGTGGGTGGCTAATGTTCATCTAAACCACACACACACACACACACACACACACACACACACACACACACACACACACACACACACACACAGAATGATGTTGCTTCAGCTCTGATCCTTGGAAATCAAAGCAGGCAGGGTAATCCATTCCCATAAAGGAGTTAATTACTTTATGTGACAGGAAAGGAGAGTGAGAAAGGACAACAGACTGAGAGACAGCACATTCAGCTGTGCCTAAACAAACTAAATGTTTATGACATGTTAGACCTGGAGTAGAGGTCTGATCATCTTGCTTAAGAAAATTAAAGCAAAAAAGTAAAAAAAAATAGCCTCTTTCTGATGAATATGCAACAAAACAATACTGCAGCTAGAGTAGCTTCTCGTCTAGTTTAAGTTTTTTCTTGCTTGACTTGGATATTTTAATCTTTAGGCATTAAACTTAGACATTTTTTTTTTTTTTGACTTTTGAAGGACGAGTAGATTCCCTGGAGACAGGAGGAAGCGGTGATGTAGAGAGAGGGTTTTGACTGTAACAAGGCCAGTGTGTTTCTGGAGCACCTTCTACATGAAATCTAAAAAACACAACCACTATTTTGTTGCAGGTATCCTTCCCGATCTCCAGGGAGCAAGACGGCCAGTTCACAACAGTGGGATTTTTTCTGTCTGTCTCAATACACAGAGGTTGCTGTTATCAGTGATTGGTGTTGGCAGGTAGACTGATAGGCTCACACACTGGCCCAGTGACAAGCACAACTCTGCTGCGCCTTGTCACAGATCTAGAGACTCTACTATTCCTCTACCAACACCACACTAGACCTCTGAGTGTGTCTATATGTAGATTCAAGCCTTTGCTCATTTTGTATCATTAGTAAGATTATTAATTTATATCTTCACAAGAGAGAAAAGCCCATTTATTTTTGGTGAGAAGATAAAAGTGAAAGACGATGCAGGTAAGAGGTAGAAAGAGAGTCATAGAAATGCAACGTCGACTAAAATCTCACATCATCTTATCTCCGGAGCTGATAGCATGAACCACTAACAAAAGACAAATCAATAAGAATGAATTCCTCTGATGATTAAAGCACAGCAGACTAACCGGACTGCTGTTTCTCTCTTCTTTAGTCTTTTGGTTGTAGAACGGCTCGTCCCATTTTTCCTCAGCCTGCCAGGCGTACTTCAGGATGGTGCTGAGGATGGCTTCGAACAGCAAGATGCCCAGGTAGATGATGAGGAAGGTGTTCATGGACCTGACGGGTGGAAAATATAGAAGTTGAATATTGAACTTAACATGTACAGAAACAGAAATGTCTTGATTACTCTGAGAGGGTTAGGAAGTGCTTACTTCTCCACTGCAGAACGTTTTTGAGACTTGCACTTATAGTTGAGAGCCATCTTGGACTCCATCCCTGTGTAAACTGCAACACCTGCAACATCACATTTGATTGAAGTTTTACATCAAGCTGGCGAGACATTATTCGATTAGATCATTGATCAAGTTGTGCAATAAGTCATTAGAATAAAACTGTATCTAGTTTTCCATATCAAAGAATTACAACAGCTGCATCGTTGCTGTGTCACCTCCCTCTCATGCGACCAGTCTCCACTTGAAGCGATTCAGAGGCAACTTGTTCTTCAACAGCTATATTTGGTCTTTCTTTCTCTCTCAATTCAACTGGAAACATCCCACTGCAATAATTTACCCCTCGAGCTGCTTCCCTCTCAGGCGAAGGTTTGCGTTTACAGAACCATCTGTTTTGTTTCTTGTTCTATCCACTCACCGAAAATCTCTTTGGTATTTTTCAACCTGGCTCCTCGCAGAAGCAAATTCTCCGGACCCAGAGGTCTAACATGAGAGAAAACAAAAACAAAACATAAGTAGTACGATAGTAAGGCACCTTGGTACCTTGATAAAGAATAACAATGATGTCAACATTCAAAAACAGTCTATGAGGCTCATACATCCCTTAAACATGCAATAGATCATTTTATTTAGCTGCACATTACCTTATCTCTGACACAACAGCACACTGATGATTAAATACCTTAAACCTTCCTTGTCTAACAAGCCATAAATATGTCTTTAGTTCAGCTGCACACATATGTTTATGATCCAGAGTGGCTGGATAGATCTGACCTCACCTGACAATCTCCTCTCCATGCTGAGTCACTGTAATCCGACCAACAAACCTGGAAAACAACACAGACTTCAGGTGAGTGGAGAGACAAAGAGACAGGAACAACCTTCACACAGTAAAACCGAACTGCTTGAAGAAATCATGTAAATTCACAGGGATACTTGAAAGGCTTTTACATGTTCTTCAACACAAAGCTGCCTCTATTTGTATGCAGATGGTCAGTAATCATATGGACACATTAGATTAATGCCTTTGCAGCCTCTACATGTTTTATTTTCAGAATCTGGAGCGAGAAGACACCCAGGAGACTAAGATGCATATAAAACATTAATAAAAAAACAAAAACAAATAAAGAAACTGTCACGTTTACATTTAATTTCAGTTTCAGCTGGATTTTTGAATCAAATTACTTTGGAAACGTGAATGCATTACGACAAGCACAGATGTCCCTTTTCATCGTGCTGCAGTGCTGCCACAGCAACACTCTCACTATCTGGACTATTTATCATGAACACGCACACATGTACTAACCTCATAAGAAACCTGGCTGAGTGTAAACAATCAGGCTCCTCCAGCAGAATTTAAATCATAGGTTTTATCTTAATACTTTAACTTGATTAAGTAAAACTAGGTTTCTTGTTAATATGATTTTGGAGAAATCAGATTACTGCAGAGAGCTGACAATGGCTGGAATAGTTAAGTGCATTAAAATGCAAGGCGTGTTAAGAGAGACACAGCGACACAGAGAAGGGTGGGGGGGGGGGGGCTGCCATCAAAACAAACTGCCTGATCTAAAAATAAACGGATCGATCGTAAAGTAGCCAGCTGAGACAGACAGGAGGAAAAGGGGGCTGTTGGAGTGGCGATGAAGCCATCATCCATGTAATAACACATCTCTCGTAGGATATTTCTACCATGTAATGATCATAGAGATTTTTAAAATAGGGTCTAGAGACTTCTAGCGGCCCTTCAGGGGAACCAGGAAAATGAAATGAGGGATTTAATTATCTATACTTACAGCGTAGCAGTCGGAAAATCAAATATTAAAACCGAGAAATTTAATTTTCCTATATGAAGGATTCAAAATGTCTAAAACTATAATATGGCTTAATGTGGCAGTATCTACTGTGGATGACTTCACAAGGTTCAGGTTACCTGTACAGGTCAGCTTCTGGTTGTTGACACTCCACCACCGCCTGCAGAGCCTCCAGCTGAGACACTGACTGACACACTGATGTCTCTGCTACTGAGTAGTGGGTCTACACACACACACACACACACACACACACACACACAACAAACACACACACGGTTAAATGTTTAAGAAAGAGAATCGTTAGTTCACGTTTTTCAAAGACAACAAGAGGTCATGAACAAATAAAGATACACTGTTAGAAACGTAAAAGCTTTTCTATTTATAAAACAACCAGTTTGGTCAGTTGGTGCTGCACCTTAACTGTCAACATGGACAAATACGACGAAGGAAAATGTCAGGTCAGAGTGGATGTGAAGGTACAACAGACCAGTGGATTAATAGATTTATTTATTGACAAATTATCTGAAACAAATAAGATATTTGGAATTGATCTGTCCAACTATTCAAACAGATCCAAAAGTCCAGTTGAATGATTTTACACGTGGTTGCATGTATGATATCCTCTGGTCTTGTCAGATGATGTTTCACTGCAGTAAAACTTGAATACTTGATACGTTTTTGTTTTGTTTTTTTTTTTAGTGGTCAGCCCTGAGTTTTGCCAGAGGACACGGTCTCATTTTGCCAGAACCCATCTGCACTGTTGGACTGAATCCATTCAGATGAATGAGAAACCTCTGATTTTTCACATCAGACTCAGTCAGTCTGAACATTGAGCAACACACGAGAAGAGCAAACTACTTCACAGTGACTATAATTAAGAAAATATTATGAAGCACTGGCAAGACATATCCTCTGCCCAAAAACAGCTGAGGTCTTTTTTTATACAAATATATATTCATAGATGTAGTTAAATACGTGATCTAATGATGCTGTCGCTCCTGTGCACAGTGAAAGGAGGGTGCACTACCACAGTAACACTGTACTATAGAGTAGACAAACAGCTGCAGTTGACATCAATTTATAAATACATCAAAAAGGTGTAGAGAGTGTACAAACATGTTTCTAGGCCAACACCAAAAAAAAAAAAAAAAAATCCTTGTGCAATATAAATAAACTGTAACTGAATCAGCAGGATGTTGTTAGAGAAAGCATTAAACAACATGGCTTCTGGCAAAACTAGGAGGTGAGATGAGAAGAGAGATGTTTTACACTGACATATAATCATATCAAAGTCTTTTAAAAACTTGTGTCATGGTTTCCACGTAACACACACACACACACACACACAAAGTTCTGCTGAGTAGATTAAATTGATTTAATTAAATTACCTCTTGAAAACTAATTCCCAAAACATGCAGGTAATTTCTATTTAAGAACTTAAAAGATGAGTCATGATGAGATATAATTTTGCATTAGCCTTATGTTCCAGGAGAATCAGCATGTCATCAACGCTCGTTTCTTATGAATCACAACCACTGATGAGTTCATTCATAAAACTCACTGCAGCGTCTGAAAACACAAAGCTACACAACTTTGAAGGAAACAGCAGAGTTACTGACCACAAGCAGTGTGATGTTTCACTGAATGAATGAATGATCAACCCTTTTTACTGAAAGCAAATTATTGTATTTATTTTGTAAACTCTCCATGCATCTTTAATGTGGAGCAGTTGTGTATGTGACGATCTTATTTACTCAATCAGATGATTTACTACACTTCAAACAACACTTCTGCAGGAAGAAGTAAAGAAAACTTCACAGGACAACACACACACACACTGACCTTAAGGTTAGTCTCTCCATCGAGACTGGCTGTGGTGATGTGACAGGTGCCGTCTGCGCGATCTGACGACAGCAACACCAGGTCAGCAGGGAACGTTTCATCTTTAGCCACACGAACAATGTCCCCGACCTGAACACACACACAAACAAACACACAAACAGGAAGGCTGTTAAATGTCATTTCACTCAGTTGTTACACTGTGCAGTGAATTTCCTTTTGTGTAGAACCAAAGTATAAAAATGCATTTAACTCCATCTTCATATATCAGTTATACATTGATCTGTTTAATGTAGTTTAAAGTCAAAGGGTCAGATGCCTGTTTCACAGTCAGGTCAGTGTAACCTGCTAAACAAAATGTTCTTTTTTTTGCCCAAAATGTCTCCAAACTTTCTATCAAAGTGTGTAACAGTAGCCTCATGATTACAGGTTTAGTTAGACAACATATCTTTCTATAACAGAATCTTCTTCCATTTGCATTTCAGCTTTTGCACATGATATAATATGTTCATTTTCAATAAATCATCATCTCTTCCTGTTTGTTTATCACTTCCTATGACGCCACAAGTGCACCAATTACACAATTACAAAAACTTACAGCAACATAAAGCAACTCTGCACCTTTTGGACAGATAGATGCTTTATTTATCCCAAAGGGAAATTATTTTTGTATTGTTATCAAATTATAATTGTATTGAATGTTGTCTTTAATTCCAGGTGACAGCAAGTATCCCGGCTGTGACTGTGACTGTGTAAACAGCACAAAGAGTTTCAAGCAGGAAGGGTTAATTAACCGCCCCAGACATACTAGTTACACTGTCTCTGAGGAATCTGACCACACATGATATGTGTTCACTGCACTGTTCTGAGTAACAGGCACATTGAGGCGACAGACACCTTATCAGTGAGAGGGAGGTGAATAGTGTGACTCGTTTAGAGCTACCAGGAATGCTGCAGGGGTGCAAATAGTTGAAAAATGGGTCATCAGCAGTCTCCAGGAATATGTCTGACTAGGCATAATACTATGGGCCTGAGGCAAATGGTGTCATTTGTAGGAACTTGTGTTACTGCAACAAATGCATCACTCTTATGTTGATGCTTCAGTATTTTTAATACTGACACATGAAACCTTGATCAGCAACAAATCTTATATTAAGTTTCAGTTCTTATATACAGTTCAGTCACACAAAAACACCACTAACACCAGGAATTTAACAACCAGGCTACAGTTTGCTGCAGCCACTGACTGGAAGCTGTGAAAAACTCTCTTTAGGTTCTTCAGGTGAAGCTTTTTTTCTTCCTTCTTACCCTGATGTTTTTGGATCTCGTTTGCACCAGACTTCCACTGCGAACCACAAACACTGGAGCACCATTCACCTCGTTGTCGGCTTTGTGTCGCAGCCAATCCTCATAGCCCTGTGACATAAAAATCATTCAGTAACCGACCAATCACAGCAGCTGACAGTAGCCAGCTTCACGGTGGAGTAAAACATTATTAATCTCAACTGCACACCAATCAACTTAAATGATTAATAGCTGTTTATGTTAATGCTCAAACTCTTATTTTGTATCAGTGCCAGGTTCATTAGTGGTTGGAGAATAAATCATTTTGAACAAACTCAAGACTTTACTCACTTTTTGTTTCATTTATTAAACAGTAATTACTTCACTTGAATACTATATGTAGTCAGATATAACACTTTACTGATAACTTAAGTTAATCTAACTTAAAAAAGAGTATTTGGATGTTTTAGTTCCTCATTTATAGTAAAGAGGAAGCTGCCATGTGCTTGTGCTCTCACCTGTTTTATGGCAGTAACTGTGATCACGAAGAAAAGAGGCAGACCACTGGTGACTGGAGAGGTCGGGGTATCGATCATTAACTGGAAACACACACACACACACACGCAGAGGGGAAGGGATGAAGAGATGTCAGCAAATTGGAATAAAAAAAGGGGAAAAAAATGACAGCAGAGCCTCAGTAAGAATGGGTGTGCCGAAACTTCAAAAACAACAAAGAGAAGTAACATCTGATGTGTCAAACAGGAAATCCCTTTAACTTCCCTCAAAGGTTAACTGTCACATCATAGTTGTGTCTATGTCATACATAGACACAACATTTACTGGTCCAGATACGTTTCTACAAACCAGCCGTTTCCTCAGAAGGTTTCATACTTTTTGGTTTTAACATATTTTAATCCAAAAATGCAGTGATACAAAACCTGACATAACCTGGATTTGAACAAATGACATTTTAGTGACACTGTGTGTTGTGTGGTTATATGATGCCACTCAGACACCAGGGTGACCTGTATAAAAACCATCTTTGCAGACTAGCAGGTTGAGAGAAGTTCAGAAAGTACATTTGTCCTCTTCATGTTCATTACTTCCTGATTCACACTTTGGTTGATTACAGGCCAAGAGCGAACTGGCTTTATTGGCGTCTTTTACAAATTCCTACGCACTAAGTTTAGTTGCTACATCCAAGTACAAACCTATAATGTTAATAAAAATGAGACTTCAGGCTGCTGTGCTCCATGTTGTTGTTTTGCCATTTTTATTTTAATCTTATCGACAAAGAAATTGAGTCTGCTTCAAGCTATGAAGGAAGAGGTGCAAATGAATCCTGTGGAGTTGTTGTTGTTGTTATTGAACTCTGCAGTTCTGCATCATGACTTTGATGAGGACGAATCCTTTTGTTTATCCTCAAAAGTAGGTGATGTGATTCTTGCCAACAGTGACACATTATTCTACTTCTTGACAGGCAGTGAAGGCAAATGCAGGAAAGAATAAGTGAAGTAAATGTGGATGTACAAAGTGCACGGATCAAATTTAACATTTTGCATTTAAACATTTGGTTTTGCAAATATTTTGAGCGAACCACTAGAGATGGATTCGAACTACTGTCTTGCAGCTGTTTGTCTCTTTCATTCATGGCCATCGATACAACAATAATGAACACAATTCCCCTGAGGTGTTCATCAGATATTATGGTCACAAAGTAAATTTGCAGGGACCTTAACCTTTGGCCCTCAAAATCAAATCAGTTCATCCTCCTCCAACTGAAGATCAGCACCAAATTTTAACAAAACACATTACTGAGATTGCATTCACAAGAATAATACATGCAGACAAAGAGCTGGACAAACCAGGAAATACAATTTAGGGAAACGGTAACAACAAAGAATTTACTTTCATCTACATCCATCTCAAGTCAACAACAAATGATCAGAATGATAATTAAGAAAATGTCGAGTCCACAGTGTTGAGATAAAAAAGAGCTCGTCATTTCAGTGATTTGAGGCTAAGCTGACTTCAGCTTCACTGACAAGTTGAGTGGGTGAAATGAAAAAGCGCTTTTAGACTCAGTCAAGTCAATTACTTTGGCTTCACTACACAGACCCAATAAAATCTGGAGAAGTGTGGAAATTTGAAAGCCAAATCCTTCTTCAGCACAGGAAGACTGATGCAAAGCGAAGGCCTCGCTGCCCCAGGCTGGATGTTAAAGTCACACGTATTTCTTAATGTGTGGGTGTAACGTGTTAAAACAGAGGCAGACCTGTCTGCTTCTGTATGCTGGACCTTACCAGTCAATGAGTCACTCACTCATGCTCAAACATAAACTTACACACACACACACACACACACAACTTGAGGGCAAGGAAACTGAGGTCACACTTGACCAGTCTCCATCTGACTGAGTTGAACATGTACCTGCAATAAGAAACAAGTGAGGGTTTGTGCATTTGAGAGTGTTATTACCTGTACAAGGAAGATAATGAGAAAATAGAAGTTGGCTATCCTCCTGAACTGCTCAAACAAGTTCTTGGGGACAAAATTCCAAATCGTGTACTGAAAAATAAGAAAAAAAAGGCATTTAGGATTTAAAGAAATAGAACAAACCCTCGGGAAAAGACTGTTTTTTTATTATTATTTCACATTTACAAGGTTTTTAATGTCAATTTGACAACATGTAAAATATAGATAAGCAAATGCTTATGGCAGTAAAAACTAGCGTGTATCTAAGTGGCAGTATTCAAATTATAAATTGGTACATCATGGATTTTTTTGGCACAATAATATAAAGTGCCTGTCACAACATGGCTGCCAAAATAAGATGTCAAATAACTAGAGAGAGGGAGCAAAAATCATTTTTCATGTCTCTCTCTAAAAGGATGTTTTCATTTCACACTGGAACCACAAACACAAGAGATATCACTGCTTCAATTAGCGGGAATCTGACGTCCTGAAATAATGTGGCGTGACCTTAGAGTCTCCTGGTGTGTGGCAAAAAAAGTTGTGCTGAATAAACTGTTCCTCTCTGCTGCGACTATTTTTGTTTTACTCTTATGTTTCATTCATTACTTCCTGTGCAGCATCGTCTTGCAATAAAAAAAACAAAACAAAAAAAGTTGCTGCGCTTAATTACAAAGTCATGTCCACAAACAAAACCTTATTCTTATTTTAAGTGTTTCTGCCTCTCAAACAGCGAGACTTAAACACAATGTGACACAAGATAAGGTAACTTAACCCTCCTGCCAATCATTTAATCAACTGTCTTATCACTGGCAGCCATCGCTGCTGGTGGCAGGCAGCAGCCTCTTTGGATTATTATCCTTTTGTTCTCTCCCTCATCCAGCTGAACTACTAATCTGACTCTCACCAACGTAAAACTTCTTTGTCAGAGTTGATCCTATTATCAGCCAATCATGCTTCACCCCTTATCTCTGTCTCTCTCTCTCTGCCACCACAGAAAAGCTCCGAGCTAATTTTTTTTTTTTTAAACTCGTCAAGCCTGATGCCAGAAATCAGTTTATGTGTTGGGACTTTCTGTATGTGAGACAATCTTCCCTTCAGTCACAGGCTGTTGTCGTTCAAAATGTCACTGTTTGGGTCAAATCACCTGATTTGTAGATAAATACAGTTTTACACTTGAGATGCTAAAGGTGCTAAAGTTACAGGATATAAGTTTAAATTCAACAGGAACAACTTGTTACCTTGGAGGAGATGATTCTGTTGTCTGCGAAGCGTTGTGGGATGTAGTGGCCATGTTGGGGGAAACGGTTCGCCACATAAACCGTCCTGGTATCACTCTGATGAGGAGGGTCAAAGCCCTGAGGGAAGGGAGGGAGGACAGGGACAAATGGAAAAGGAGAGAAAAAGGAGACATCTGGTTATTTACAAGGTTTCAGTGCTTAGTTCACCCCTTATAGTGGACAACATATCCACTATAAGGTTATTTTAAACCTTTAATCTCATCGTGCACACTAGAAAATTCAAGCAGCAACTCCTACAATGAGCATATATCAACTTTAGCATTAACATTTTATGCTTTTCTTTAATTTAAGACCTTTAAGAGTTTATTCTTTTAGTTTTATGTGATAGCATCGTACGCAACAGACAAGAGTGATGAAATGCATCATGATTCAGTGAAATATACGTGTAATGTAGAAATGCATTGTGGGACATGTGGTTTTGTTTCTGGTTTAAGCCGTAGCTAAAATACAAGGCTGATATTCCTGTTAAAAGAGCCGCTTTAAACTCGCTTTAGAACAGTGACGACTTGGACAAAAACTACAACAATAACTTAGAAAATAACTTCAGACTCAAACTCTGAAGCCTGTTGACCTGTCAGCCAAAGCTCAGTGGCTCAGAAACATGTTTGAGGAGGAGGAAGAGGATTTTTGCTGAGTTTGCTGACCTTAGTCCAAAGACTATAACTGTTATTAATAATTAAACAACAGAAGCCGGAGGTATAATCTCTACAAAGCTTTTTATTCCAGGTCTGTATCAGCAGTAAAAGATTTAGTGAATATTAAGTGAACAAACATGATGTTCACTGGAAGATAATTGACATTTAAAGCAGCTACTAGGTAAGTTAACACAGTAAACAACTAACTGAAATGCAGATTTTTTTGTATTTGGTGTTAAAGAGAGATACGTCTAACCTCTGTAAGTCTACACCCAACTAAAATCCACTTGGGGCAACATTTCGTGCTTCTATTCACTGGGGTTTCAGTCACTATATAATAGCAAAGCTGAATCTCTCTGGGTTATTTTCTTTTTTTGTTTAGAGCAGCAGAGGTTTCTTTTGTGAATGGAGGTATTTCCTGGTGAGAAACCGAAGGTGAAACAATAATAGCAGATACACTACTGCTACCGTGAAACATGCAAATTCAAATGATGGCTTACACTTACAGCGTTAAGAGGCAGAAAATGGCAAACATCTCTAAGAATGAGATTCAACAGAGCGTATACCTCCACCAAGGACAAACAAACCTACGTGTCTGTTAGATCCACAACATTATTACTCTCTGGATCTGAACCAAAGCAAAAAAAAAAAAAAAAAATATCTTGAAAAACATCCAATCTGACTCTGCACCAGAACTTAATGAGCTCTTCTCTTAGTCCATTCCTCCACCAAGTTTGGTGCAGATCAGTTCAGCACTTTCTGCATAAAGCTGCAGACAAATAAACAAAGATCTGAGCAAAAGCACAACCTCCTTGACTGATGCAGTGATACTACTGTATTAATTTATGAGAAATGAATACGGTAGAGTAATGGTGCTGTAGCTTGTTAGCTCTTCTTTAAATCTTACCCAAGGAGTGAACAAAAATGTAAATATAAGACACATTTTTGGAGTGAGATCTGCTGACAGCTGCTACGTGCTCATGGTGGCCTTGTTACACTCTCATGTCTCCTAATCGCAGAGATTAAATGATATTTGAATCTAAAAGTAGCTGTGACAGTGGTGAGCTGTGGTTAATTTGCCAGCTGGTGACATTTAAAAGATCCATCGCTACAGTTAATATTATGTAAATGTTGTGCACAGTTGAGGCATATTTCTGAAGTAACAAAGATACAATAAATTCACATCTTCAGCATTAATTAATATTATTCATTATACTGTCAGCTAATGTAAAATCAAACAGATACATGAAGCTACATCAGTATTAATGTCAATACTTCTTACAGTGTCCTTGGGTAAAGGTGCTTCTCGTCATTTGCAAAAGTTGCAAAGGTTAAAGCGAGCCCTTACCATCATTTGCAAATTTGCTATGACGCAGGTCAAACACACACACACACACACACACACACACACACACACACACACACACACACACACACACACACACACACACACACACACACACACACACACACACACACACACACACACACACACACACACACACACACACACACACACACACACACACACACACACGCCCGTATACACACACAAACACACAGAGAGGAATGTGTCCGGGCCACGTCACTTACTAACTCACTGATTCACCTCCGTCCCAGGACACATGTAAACTATTACTTCCACTCTGTCGTGCTCTCCATCTGCTGCTGCTTTCTTCTTAGTTTTCAAAATAAATGCACCACATTGACACTAGAGGTGAAAAAAGAGCTTGTTTCTTCACCTATTACAAGCTGAATCATCTGGATATGTACATTTTAGACAGTTGGTGTAGTGGTAATATAAGCAGATATCTTAGGTGTCATTAAATAAATACACAGTCTGTGTGAAGCTTTGCACAAACACTTCCCTTTCTGTCATCACCTGGCGTAAAAGACATGATCCACTTTTGGGAATAAAAACAGTGTGATCAGATTTTCCATTTTCTACTGATCCATTCTTTCCCTCGTTGCTCACAGTTTTCAAAAGACAGATGGTCAGAAGTGTCTCAACACGAAGCTGAAAACAGAGGCCCCAGTAGAATAGCTACAGAGAAAATATCTGAACATACGTTCAGATCAACTTTTAAACCTCTGACCTGAAAGTATACAATTAGCAAACACCATTGATTACATGTATTAATCACAAAAAGATGTTTTTGTCTCGTCCTGAAGGCAAAGGCAAAGAAAGGTGTGAAGATTCATCTCAGTGAAACACTGAACCACTTAATTACATGGTTTCATTTCCTGACACGCATATTCTGCACAAGAGTCAAGGACGGAGCATAAACCACATGGTTGTCGTACACCACACAAGTCTCATGAGCGTACTGACCCAGTCAGTCGTGGCAAACAGCAGCATTTCTCAACTGCATGTGAATTCCTGAGCAGGAAAACTGCAGCAGACGAAGAAAAGCCTAAAAACCAATTTTAAGTAAATGAATGAGCACTGGTTAAAAACCTAAACATTTAATTAAAACATTCAGGGGACTATTTGTAGAAAAAAAATAAAAAGCTTCAACCACCAGGTCACACACACTGTGGTTTACTTTTCTTTTTAATCAGTTTGTCAACACAACTATAAGGTTTATTATAAAGGAAGATCAACTGAGCATGTGAACCATGAAGAGAGGTTCAGATACATACTCACACACATGCACAACACTTCTACCATTTACTGCCAGTGGTTGCTCAGATATACAGATCTTAAATCAACCTATATGAACCAGTTCCTGCAAATACTTCCTGGCACAAGCAGGAACTACATTTTGCAACCAAATATCTCCACATCTAGCAGTGTAATTGTTGAGTCACTGACATTAGTCAATGAGGTGGATTATGGTAATGTTGTACTATTCACATTTAACTCAATACATCTCAACTGAAGAAACCTTGATAGTGGCCGCCAGGATGGTCTCCATCCTGTTTTTTAAGATTCAGAGTCTGAGAAGACGGACGTACACTACTATACCAATCATCCCTCAGTTCGGCTGATTAATCGCTGATATCTCTGCACACAGTAGCTTGATTTAGCTCTAATTGCAGGGTGGTTACAAACAAAACTGCCCTGTATGACTGTGACAAAGATGTGGCTTTGAGAAATGAGAGAGAACCACCTTAGTCAATGTTTCCGTGAGCCACGCAATGTATTACACACATTTAAACTCTCGAGTTTTTGGTTCAAATGGCGTTGACAGTCAGTCTGGTGCAGGCTGCAACTCTTTAACTGTGGAGATAATACATATATAAATGTACTGAGTTCATATATTGTTGAGCCATTACATGTGACTGGTTCATAATAGGAACTGTCAGCCTTTTCATTAGGTACACCAATGAGGTGAGTCCAAGTACAAGCCATTTTTAACTTTTATTTCATCATTAATAGGAGATGAAGATAGATTTTAAAGCACAGAGATGTTTTTTTTTAATATAACAGACTTGAATCACTCTTTTTTTTACCTGGCTGTACTGCAATTAAAATAAAAACATGTTCTGCTGTCAGTATAGCAACAATTGCAATGTGGCTCTCTCTTGTAAACACTCTGCACAGCTGAAATCGCCAGACTCTTTAGTTTGTCCCCAGACTCTCGTGCCCTCATCAGTTCATAAACTGACAGGTAATTACTTCCTGCAAGAAGCATACAAGTCCCATAATGCCTTGGGAGAGTGGTGGTGGTGGTGGGGTCGGATCACTGCCCTGACCAATGACTGAAAGACTGAGACATGACAACCGAGGCAAAGCACTGAGTCGTATTAAAGACTGAGAAGCATTTAATCAAATGGGATGAGCCAATCACAGATGGGAAGAGTGAGAGGTGGAGCTGCAACACAATGAGGAAGAGACTGAGCTATAGACTGAAGTCTGATGTGATGACTGCTGTTTTTGACGATATTATAGATGACAAGAGTAATACTAACATGACTACAGGCACCTCAAACACATATCTAATCACATGTGGCATTAAATAAATCGCCTGAGGTAGACGCACAGACAATAAGGAGCTTGAAACTTTTATCAACAGTGGCATAAACTAGTTTATTAGCAGATGTTTTCCTGCTTTGTTACAGAGGAATATTAAGGGACCGCTGCAGGGTGAGACCACAAATGATCATGAATGAGACGATAAATGTGTCAGATGTCCCGTTAGCTCAGCAGAATAAGATAGACTGGGTTTGTAATGTTATAAATATCAAATAACATAAATCTACATAACCCTCTCCATTTTTGCTTCTTATATCAAACAGCTGAGGGTTTCATTTCAATCTGTCTTTAAAATTAGCTTCCATAGACTAAAGCTTTGTTTTATGTTTTCCACCTAAAATTACATAATGATCATCACTGCTTGATAATGCACTTGGTGGTGGCAGTGACTGTTTTGAAATTTCTTTCTCCCTCATTGTGTTGGAGCAATATCCAAAACCTCAAGTCAGCCTTATTACAACTGCAGAGTGGCTTTACATTAGAAAGTATGCCTTAGGGAAATAAAAACTCAAAAACAACAAACAACAACAATAATAATAATATAAAGTATCACTGAAGTTGTATAAAGAACAATGTGGATCTGGTGATTTCTTGCTGATCAGCAGTGAGATCACACTTCTCAGATATTTTGACCATGTGAGTCAACTTTTATCCCCCGTGGGCATGAACAAATTGCTGCCTAAGAAGCAGAAAATCGATATAAAAACTTATGAGACAATAAAAAAAATTAGCTGTTACAAAATGTTACTTGTATTGGTACTGAGGTGCATTTCTTTCCGCAGTAAATGCAGTGTTACTAACATGAAACTAGACCTGTGAAAACAAGGTTTAGGACTCTCAATCCACCAGTCTACATTTATATGACTCAACAGAGAAACTGATAAAGAATATGTGCTTGAATAAACATCTGTGAATTTCCTTCAAGGTCAGATAACTGCCCCCTAACAAAGTTTTTCCATTAGACAAATTAAACTGGCATGCATCTGAATTACATTTTTAATTAACTAGACAGGTCAGTTATATATAGGACGGGTCAAATGAGCTTAGCTATCTCTCTAAAGTTAAGTGGAGGGTTTAAGATTTCTATGGACGTGAAGTCTCTGAGGTGCACTATATAATAAAAACAGAGTCAAAGAATTGAACAGCTGTCACATTAACCGAACCTTAAGAGATCAGACACGTTTTAGCATTGATTAAACTCACAAGATGAGGTGAAATAAACAAAGTTTAGTCAATACATTACTAATCTGAAAATATGTAGTCATTCATTTACATGGGCATGTCCTCTCACATAGTTTAACCGACTTTTTTAACAGTCGCACCACTCACATTTATATTACACAACACAACACACAAAAAAAAAGACTAAAATATAACAATTACTCAGCCACTGCAGCATCAATCATAAAGCAATGCTCAGTTTATCTACTGTCACTCAATTTAGTGACATCTGGTTATAATCAGAATAAAGCAAAACCCATTATTGTTTGAAACTGCTTTTTACTAATGACCACACAGTCATGTTTGCAGACAAACAACAGGTGATTACAACAAATACAGGATCCTCCCTACACTTATGTAATCAATGAAATGTTACTGTTAAATTGTTGCTAGTTTAGATGCAAAAAATAATATCAAAATAACATTAAACGTGTCGTGATAGAGAGGTCATGTTTAGGTATAATGGTTAAGAATTGATGCTATTATCTAACCAACTGTTTTAAGTTAATATAAAGTTAATTTAAGAGTATTAAAATTAAAAACTAGCTAGGTTAAGTGTTGTTAGCAACACTGTTTAACTTTAATAAGTTTTATATAGTTAGCCAGCTAGCAAGCGTTTACTTCGATGACTTTAAAAGTGTTGTTTACAAAACACAGAAATGATAGTTAACTATAGTTAAATTTTCAACAAACTTAATTTTTAAACTCAAACTTCCGGTTTCAACTAGTTAGCACGGTTAACCGTTGTTAGCTAATTAACGGTAGCTAGCTAAAAAAAAAAAAAAAGGTAGCTAACATATTAACCTACACCTGGGCTGTCACAAGTCAAGAGACAGTGTTTTTTTTTTTAAAACACAGTGGCTAAACGTTAGCTTTGCTAAATGTTACCAAAAATAAAGTTTATATATCATTCAGTGTTTGTGAGTTTTATGTGTAACGTTAATGCTGTTGAAAGCTAATGAATGCTAACGTAATGATAAAGGTAGAAGCAGTTTTTTTTTTCTTTTTACCAGCTGCTGTCGTATCCACCGTAGCATCCTTGCAAGAAAAATACAGTCGAAGTAGCGAGAGCAGTCGCTAGCTCAATGCTAGCAACTAGCTACTCCAATAAAATCGTCCCGAACCATAAATATTTCCCCCGAAAGGTGGCTCTTCTCGGTCGCATTACGCGACGCGTTCATGCGGCGTTAATTATACGAGAGAAAGAAAAGGTGGAGAAAAAAAACATAAACACAAAAATAAAACAAAACAAAAACAAATCCGGTGTTTTTTCTCCCATTCCGCGGTAACGTCAGGGAAGCGAGCTCCGGCGCAGTGAGTGACGGACGGCTGACCACAGGAGAGGAGTCCCGGCGAGCTACGCACCATCGCTGCCTCTGCCACGATCAGCTTCCCCCTGACGGAGCTCAGAGCTCAGCCCCCAAGAACAACCACGACCAAACCGGAGGACTGTGACTCTACAGCGGCGTCACAACGCCCCCTACCTGCCTACCTGTCTACAACCAGAGATAGATGATAGATAGATATAGATATAGATATAGATATAGATATAGATATAGATATAGATATAGATAGATAGATAGATAGATAGATAGATAGATAGATAGATAGATAGATAGATAGATAGATAGATAGATAGATAGATAGATAGATAGATAGATATTTTAAATGATAGGCTATTAAAACATACATGATATAAATATATAAGGAAAAAAGACATTTTGATATGTTATATAGGGAGTGAATAATATAATTAAAAACTGATTGAATTCCCTTTACCAGACAGATAGATTGTAATATAGATATATCTATAGATAGATAGTAATCTGACATTGGTTAAGAACATTTGTAAATATTAATAAAGAATTAGAATAAATAAAGAATTCAAAAGTCCTTTAAGGACAAGGATAGATCTATCTATCTATCTATCTATCTATCTATCTATCTATCTATCTATCTATCTATCTATCTATCTATCTATCTATCTATCTATCTATCTATCTATCTATCCATCCATCCATCCATCCATCCATCCATCCATCCATCCATCCATCCATCCATCCATCCATCCATCCATCCATCCATAAATAGGGCTGTATAAATAGTAATACTGAACATGTTAAATCTCCAAATGTGTTTAAAAAAAGAGTCAGTCTCAAGGCTGTGTCTTCAAAACAGCATCACTTCAGATTATGTTCCTAATCCCAGCAGCTTGTTTTTGCCCAGAGCCAAACCAGAGTGAACTATAAAAACCTACAAAGTGTAAGACATTGGAAGAAGAAGTGTATTTGTGGAGAACAACAGACACGAGTACAAGTGTTGAAGTAAAACTATTGTATCATAGTTTATCTTAGTGCTGAGTGGACTTGAACTAATTCAGTCTAGACTATAGATGTATTATAGGTGGTGGTGCATTGCAAACTGCTCTTACTGTATAGACCAAATAGAGATAATGCAGGGCTCTGAGTCATATCTGGATCGCTTACTCAACAATTTTTAAAACTAAGGAATACTATATGATATAGAGCGAGAGGGAGTGGATTTACTTACTTACCAATGTGTTTTTGATATGGTAAACTTGTTAAACTGGAAGCTATTTGTTCGGTACAAGTCCCGACCAAACATGGTCTGAAAAACTACTTCTCATTCATTCATTTATTTATTGCTCATTCAGATCTCATTCAGATCTTCTCCTTTCTTTTAAGTTTTTTTTAAATGTTTCTATCCACCCCCCTCAAATCCTTCAGCAGAGACTTTCTTGGCTGCATCTCACATGTACATCCTGATCAGTGGCTCTCTCTCTCTCTCCTGGTGATATATCCACAGTGATCAAACAGTGTATAGACAAAACAGGCAGAAAAACACTCATACTTTTTTCATAATCTTAAGTAAAAATCTTAAAAGGTTTAGCTGCACTATACGTTTTCCAAATTGATTCAAAATAGTATATCTGATTGAAAACACTCAGAGCGATGCTCCCATCGATGGCAGGAGAAGCAAATGATAATGACCCTGTGAAATCAATGAGTTCCAGCAGCTATATTTAGAGCAGAAAGTGCTGCAGCTTCTGGTCTCATGAGTGAAAAAAGTAAAACATACATATTTATTTGCATGTATTTGCATTGTTGACAACATCCTCCCATTTGTTTCTTAAGGTGCTGGTGTCTCCCACTACTGGCCTCTCCAACATAAAAGCCTTTTGAAAAACCAGAAGAAAAAAAAAAAAAAAAAACAGTGAAACTGAGCCAAACACCACCAACGTGCATTTATCTCGGGGATTAAAACAGCCTCAGGCCACTCACTCTGTGAGTCAGCAGACTAAGATACAGTGCAACAGCTTGGGTTCAAAGCCCACTCATCTATCATACACAAAAATCCAGTGTCACATGCTTTATTGTGTGTGTACATTTGTTTTTTTTTTTTCCTGCTGTGTATCAAATAAAAGCAGAAATGTCAAAAGGAAGACAGCTTTACTGTAAATCCTGTGGCTAATCCGCTATCTGTCTGTGTTTGTGTGCGAGCTCTAGAGCCCAGTGGTTCCTCCCATGTGACTGTCAGGGTCTGTCTAATCTCTGGGTTATACTGACTTACATAACACCACTGCAGCAGCAGTAGCAGCAGCAGCAGCAGCAGCAGCAGCAGCAACATCTGGGCAGCGCCTCACCTCACAGCTGGACTGGATGCAGTTTGTCAGGGTTTAAAGCGAGAGGTCGGCAGGGAGGCGCTCTTATAATGTCAGCTGTTTCAGGAACGGAGGAAATCCTTCCTGGAGGACACTATTAAGACTTTCAAGGTTTGAAAGAAAATTAAAGAAGTGATATTTTGTTTGAACATATGTACATGTTTTGCTGTCAGAGAAAAAAAATCAACAATTTACTTAAGCACTGATATGAAAAATCATGTAAGGTTATATTAGCTGCAGTAATTTCATATATTTTGGGCTTTGTGAAGCATGAATCAGCCACACACAGTCATGTTGTAAACTCATTACTCGTCTTTGTACCTCAGACAGAAGCAGCACTGGCCACTGATTCATAACGTCCTTGATATCCGTCATGAAAGTGGAAGGTATTATACCAGATAATGTCTGGCTGCCTTCCCAGCTCCATATTGAATTTCCTTTCAGTTATATTGCAATCTTACAAGTGCTTGTCATATTAAATCCTGTAGGCTAACAGCTTGAAATTATTTACCGTACTGCATAGTTAATGGTTAATGGGTAGACGTCATCCAATATATTTGGCCTCTAGACTAGGATATAACAATTTTTATAATTTTAATGGAGGTTGGTTGATATGAAATACTTATAAATCTCCCAAAATTTCCAAAATCCAATGGTATAATGCAACTATTCTGTCATTCTCTGCTTGTGCTTTCAGATCAGGCTACAATATCAGACATAAAGAAAATTGGTTGGTGTTTTCACACACAAGAACATTATTGTGTAGAGGTTTGGAAAAAGTATTCAGACTCTATAATATGGTTAAGTAATATGAGAAATAAAAGAACCCATCATAAAAATAGATAACCTCTTAATATATTTTAATCTGAGTTTTATCAGAGATTATTCCTGATTTTTTCTTACAAAGTGGCATAAAATGAAATTATTTGAGCGAAGTAAACGTACCTCAAAACTATATTTAAGTGCTTCGGAAAATCTATTTAGTTTCTGATCACATAGGTGAAAACTTTTAGTGTGAATTCAACTAATCCATCCATAACAACAAGTTTAGAAATGTGTCACTGAACTGTATTAAAGTCTCTAGAGATAACCAGGGAGTTTATTCAGCATATATCAAAGTATAGGCTCATATATTCATATTAGTTTGATGCATTGCACAGGAGATAAATTGGACTTTTATTAAGTTGCTTCACATTAACTTTGAGAGGTCTAAGATATTACGATTGATCATCCACATTTTCAACCATATAAGTTTTGTATAAGGAGAGAAATGACTGTTAATCTGATAAAAGTCTGTCAGATTTTAAATCAATAATTATCCTGTTTTTAATAAATTCACAGAGCTTTTTTTTTTTTAATATATATACATAAGACATCGTTTCCTTCCTGCAACATCTAAACGCTGCACATTAGACTCAATTTTCTCTTTTATAGATTCTGGCAAACAGTGAAAACCAAGCAGAGTTGTTCTGGAAAAAAAATCTACATCTAGAGTTTTCTCTCCTCCTACTCCTCGTCTCGTTGCTCCTCTCCTGGTCAGTGTGCGTGTCTCAGTATTGGACAGAGTTAATCCATCAGGCCTGTTTAACCGTGCTCCAGCTGATCCTCTTGGTAAATACGCCAGCACTAAGTGGCTTTCAATCATTACCACCAA
Organism: Polydactylus sextarius; assembly: GCA_016801845.1. Lineage (NCBI taxonomy): Eukaryota > Metazoa > Chordata > Actinopteri > Polynemidae > Polydactylus > Polydactylus sextarius. The sequence continues at coordinate 23,112,922 of CM028910.1, forward strand.
GTATCCCTAATAGTACTAATAGGCTTAGGACAAGTTTTCCCTCTGTGTGTGTAGTCACCACCATCACCACCACCCTGCTCTGTGTAACGGTTACTTGCTCTGACTCCAGCTTCCTCTGTGTCTGTATATTAGTGTCTGTCTTGTTACATTAGCATAAATATCTGTCTTACAACGAGGACCAGGACTCTGAGAGCTTGGCTGAAACGGTCGTCCCAGCTCTTAGGGGGGAAGTAAAGAAATAAATGGATTGGCTCTTAAACTGACTGTCTGAATCAATACCAATTTACCATTAGGGTTGAAATAATTAATAAACAAAACACTGCTTTTAAATCAGAGACACACATTAAAGCAAAACAGTAGAAAGTTTAGTTTTGAAACAATGGATCAAGACGATGGTTTTTCAGCAAAACAGAAAATGGTACAAACTGCAATCAGACAAAATGGTCATTGATTTTACTTAAAAAAGAAATGTTAAAATTGATAAATCTAAAAAAAATCTGCTTATTTGAAATCTGATATGTGGTGTGAGTCTCCCTCTAGTGGAAAAACTCAAGTATTACAAGATTAAGCCTATTTGCAGGAATGTAATTTGATAAATAAAATATTTAAAAGCACAAGACTGAACTGATACAACTTAAAAGCTTTTTATGTGTGTAAATATTCATAGGCCTGTGACTTCATCTCTTATGTGCTACTACTAATAATAAGAGGAAGTCAGTCACAACTGGGTGAATCACTGCAGCTCTGTCTGGGTAAGTGTGTGTGTGTGTGTGTGTGTGTGTGTGTGTGTGTGTGTGTGTGTGTGTGTGTGTGTGTGTGTGTGTGTGGCCAGGTGGGTGGTATTGGGTTTCCTGTGGAGCTACTAATTCTTCACCTAACACCCTGACCTCCTTACTCTGTGACCCAGAGAGAGACGGAGGGGAAGGCAGCTCTTCATCCACTTCACTGGACTTGGTCATGGCTGACAAATTGTGTGTGTGTACCCATTTGTGTGTGTGTGTGTGTGTGTGTGTGTGTGTGTCCAAAGCATCACCGTTGAATGAACCTGAATCTTTATAAATAATCCACAAACACTGCAGAAGGTTTTTCCTTTCACTGAGATGAGAAGAGATACAGAGGGAAAGAAAAAATGAAGATGACTGCAGTGTTTTTCTTTTTCCTCCAAATATAATAAAACTAAAAGTAAAAGTATGTTCTTGCTTTTAATGTCAACAGCTCAACTTGACTGTGAACGTGACTGATCAGAGACTTGTTTTATTCACACTTTTTTAAGAGAAATATCTTTGTGAAGCTGCATCTCTATCGCCTTAAAAAGCAGAAACACAGATATACAGCGACACCTAAAGGTGAAGACCTGCTCTTCTCTACTGAAGCTAATGAGCTTCTAGTTTTGTTAAAATGATGGTCCGGATACGTTTGGCTGACTGCCCCATTTACTTTCATTGTTAACTATTTGGTTGTGAAAACAAAAGACGGTCAAACTGGATATTACTTCAACCAACGTAAAATATCTGTTGAGGGGAAGTTTGACTTGTATTCGTGGTGAAATAGACTCTGGGTTCATGTTACTCTGGACCATCACTTTAATGTTAAAGAAAATATAGCCGAAGCTTCATTGTGGAGTTTTATCTGCTTTGCCTATTTTCTTGCAGTTTTGCATCAACTGTCAAGAAATGATTAGTCCTACTTCCTCGAAATACAGATATGTTGGTTCTTTAATCCTTCTGATTTGAGTCTGTGAACATCAGAACAGCTGTTGAAACAGGTGAATCTTAAAAACCGTGGATATATTTAACCCCTATTCAGTAGTTTTTCATTAACTTACTGACTCATTTCTCCGTAACTGTGAAGCGAAACAAACTGAATCTCACTGATGAGTCACGTTTTTTTTTCTTTTTTCTTTTTTTTTTTGGTGATGGTTATCGTTAGATACTGTTCAATATGGCAGCTGCTGCCACCCACAGAGCGGTGAAACAGCTCTGAGACTCGTGTCAAAAAGAACGTTTTCTCCTCTTGAGTAAGATGCTTTAGGTGTGTGTATAGGTGTGTGTATGTGTGTGTGTGTGTGTGAGACGGGGCTGTCTATGCTTTGCTGCTTTTCCGATCTGCCTCACTTCTACCAGAACAAGCAGCTGCTTGAAAATGGAAACCCCTCGCCCCTCAATCACGCTGACACACACAAACATACATTTTTCTCTGAGTGTTTTTTTTTGTTGTTGTTGAAGAGGGTTTTTACATGAATCCCTGCCTGTGATGTTGGTTGCACTCCCTTGTCTCACAGACACAGATTGAAGAGCTGCAGTGACAGACGTGTATCAATACGAACACAAAAAAATGTTTGAATATGATGCAAAAAAGTGAGAAAACACAGTTTTTTGTTTTTTGTCACCAAACACTCAACTCATCACCTCTGTCTCAACACTGTAATAAAGGAGCAAACAGAGTGAAAGAGAAGAAACAGTCATGTTGTTCAGGAGGAACCTGCACAGAAAACAGTGGCTGTAATTAAAAGACTCTAAACTCAACCACACACTCATCCCCTTCCTGATGGGGTGTGTGTGTGTTTTGTATTAAGTTACTGTGGTAACTTAAGCCCACAACGTGCATCTGCCTGTGTGAATGCGTTCGTGTGTGTTTGACGTTGCTGTGGTAACTTTGGCCCCTGCTGACCTTGGCCTTTAGGGCCCCTATCCTCCCTCTCTCCCTCTCTCTCTGACTCTCTTGGCTCTGGAGATTGTGACTGACTGAGCGGCAGCTGGTTTGCACTGGTGTGTCCATATGAGTTCAGACATGCTCGGTGGCATCTGGTTTGTTTTAGCAGACGGCTAGCTTAGTGATGCGTTCTTTCTACTGATCCGGTTGTGGCAAAAGTTCGACTCGCTTTGCTGCAAAGAAAAAAAAAAAAAAAAAAAAACTTTAACGTGAGAAAAATATATTTAAAAATGTGCAGATTATTTATAACAGAGAATGATTGATGATGGATTAAGATGATAACAGCATTTTAATGTTTAATGTAATGGCTGATTATGTGGTTTTACTGTAATGTTTAATCTGAAATAACTACCGTTGTTGTAAGTGAAATAAAAAGTTACATTTAATCTTGAAATCTAGTTGATTATAACTATAAAGTAGAATGAAAGTACTAAAAATTCACAATACTCTCAGATAAACTACTATTATTTATATTTTTTCTTATTTTCCAACATAAAAACAAACACTATTGGTCCCAAACATAGAAGTCTGATCAGACACTTTTTACGACTGTTTACTGAAGTTGTGGAGCAGTTTTTGAACATTTTGCTCTTGTGTGTGTGTGTGTGTGTGTTGCAATGTGCAGCAGCCAGGTCACAGGTGTGCATGTTCAACTGTACATGTGTGTGAATGTTATCAGGAAAACCTCCGGTTGAACTCTCGATGGATTGTGCAGATCCAGACTTAGACAGCAGCTGAGTGTATCAGTGTGTGTGTGTGTGTGTGTGTGTGTGTGTGTGTGTGTGTGTGTTTAAAGGACTTAGCCAACATCAGTCATCAATCATACCTGCTGAGCAGACTTGTAGTATTTCCAGTCTTGAGCTCTTCATCTTGAGGAGCTTTTATGATTGAACAATAATAATAAAAAAAATAAACAAATGGCTTGTTTTTCATGGTTAACACCTAAAATACACTATTACCCTGCATGGTCTCGTACCATATATTCAACATCCTCTCTACTTACAGGCCTTTGCAGTCTCTGTGCCCGAGGCAGTAAACTTGTCTGTCCATCAGCGATTTTAAGCCTTCTAATAGTTCACTCTGTTTAAATGACAGGCCTTTCATCTGTCTGTCTGCCCTCTCCAGCTACATGACTTTAATGGCCCTGACATCATGTAAGCCGTAGCAGCTGGCTGTTTGGGTGTGTGTGTGTGTGTGTGTGTGTGTGTGTGTGTGTGTGTGTGTGTGCAGATGAACTGGGAGTTGTTGATACCTGCATGGTGGTGTGGCTCTAATCCATGTTTGTTCTGCCCCAGCACCAGAAGAGAATGTCCCACACACACACTTATGGCACACCTGCAGCTTCATGGCCACACACACACACACACACACACACACACACACACACACACACACACACACACACACACACACACACACACACACACACACACTGAATTCAGAAACCGTTGTTTCTTTACATTCATGGTGCATGAAATGTAGAAGTAGTTAATACATTCTGTTTGTGCAGAAGTAGTGACTTTATCATCAGTAGTGGTGATTGTGATCTTCTAGGGAACTGCTTTCACAACATACAATGATTTGCAGCAATAACACAGTCAAATACATTTTCTAGAAGTATATTAACACACTTTTTATACTAATAATACGTGAATTGCACACAAAATTAGATTGCTTCTAAGATCAGTTTAAATTCTCAAAAAGTGAATTAAAGAACATACATGCAACATAAAAAATGTTAGAAAAATGAATGATTACAAACATGTGAATGAGAAGTTTTGGTCGAGTGGTCATAGAAGCAGATGTTTATGATGAGTTATGATCAGTATCAACGATAATCAAACTACTGATATAAATGAGATTTAACCAAAAGCTGCTGCATCTGTGTTACTTTCCACTCAACCTGCAGCTTCCCAGTTGTTATTAAAGAGTCTGACTCTAATGTCTGGGAATTAAGTTGTGCATACCAGTCAGTCAGTAGGCTAATCTAAGAGAAAGGCAGAGAGAGAGAGAGAGAGAGAGAGAGAGAGACCACCAACATAGTTACCAGGTCTATCTACAACCGTGTGTGTGTGTGTGTGTGTGTGTGTGTGTGTGTGTGTGTGTGTGTGGGTGCTGTTATCGTTCCACAGCTTTGATATGAGACTGAGTTTGAGCTGAAGTGGAAAGATTTGCATAGTTCATTTCACAACTTCTCTTATCTGCACTGACTGAAGTAATGTCTGACACCACCATTACTGCTGCTACTGTGTATGTGTGTGTGTGTGTGTGTGTGTGTGTGTGTGTGTGTGTGTGCACCAAAAAGGGAAGAATATCAGTGTTTGTTTGCTTTAAATCCACAAAGAAAATGCATGTGATTGGCAGAAAACGTGCTGCTAATATACAAGAAATATATTGCATGGATGATAATTAATGATTAAAAAATAATAACAAAAACAAAACTATGTCTAAAGAGAATACAATGAAAAACCCTTTAGCCAACATTTCTCAGTCAAATCCAGCTACTGGCAGTTACACTGGGTGTTAGCTATAGTATAACTATATAAAATGGCAACAAAAAAGTAATCTAGGTGTTATATAATTATAATATATCACAGCCTGTTATGAGCTGCTGCACAGTGTTGGTTTAGAAGAATGACACTTTCATGTGAAATCCATTCACAGAGTTTATAAAGGATATTTAAAGTGAAAACTGAATGATTAAATCCTCATAAATGTGATCAAACCAGCTGCTATGTGGATATTTACACTAAACTAGCTAAAGTAGAAGTGGTTGAACCACATAAACTGGTTCTTATGTACAAATTTATGTTCCTACCAAACATATAACATTAAGTAGTTGTATCTTACGTCACAATATTTTCTAACATTCTAACTTAAACTACTTCTGTACACTAATATTAGACCTCACACTTCATGTAAATTACATTTCATGAATGTTATTGTGATCATGTTGATGTTGAAAAATGTTGGTTATGTTTGTATAATCAAGAATTTAACTGACCAGTTGGTTCTCATGTCACAAAATGTTACATCTCAATCAGACTGACTGCAACTTTAATTAATCATAATCACCAGTTTGAAACAAGCCACAACACTAACTTAGTCATGGATTTTTGAAACGCTACAGTGAAAGAATCCACATCATGTTGATGGAAGGAGAGTAAAAGGAGGAACGAAGCTGCTGCCGGTCGTCTGCTCTTTTCTCTCTGCTACATACGGAGTCAGGTGCGTGTCCGGAGGCAGGCGGACCAGCATGTTTATCTGAAGCCTTTATCAGCCACAGACCAAACATTTGTTCGACGACCTGCTTCATCCTCTTTCCCTCTTTTTCTCTCTTCCTTTTTACCCCCATATCTTTTCTTCTGAAGAGGCAGCGTGCTGCTAAACACCCACAGCTATCAAAGACAAAGCAGGAAAAGGACAGGGCTTTTGAAAAGTGTCTGTACATACACGTGTGTGTGTGTGTGTGTGTGTGTGTGTGTGTGTGTGTGTGTGTGTGTGTGTGTGTGTGTGACGCCTGCTTCAGAGAAGGCCTTGTATTTTACTGGTCTCACTTCTTTACATAATAATACAAATGATCACTTGACTGTGTGTGTGTGTGTGTGTGTTTGGTTGAATAAGAAGCATGTTAAACTGAATAAACAAATGATTAAACAAACTAATCACATGGTCATTTATCTATAATTTAAACTTAAAAACAGTTGCTGTATTTGTGTACAAATCTATATATTCATATTATCCTTGTATCTCATCCCACATTTTTACCAAATATGCTTTAATAATATATTTATATCTACATTTATATATTTATTTTTTATTCCAATATTGAATTTATGTATATTTGTATTGAATATATTTGTCATAATTATTTTATGGGCTTGACTCAGGAAACTTTTTTATTTATATTTTTGTGATACTATGATGATTTGTTGCTAAAATTTCACCAAAATCAGGTAAATTAAAAATAATGCTAATGTTACTGATGTTACTAATGTTACTAATGTTAACATCACCATCATTTCTTTAATGTTCAGTGAGTTGCAACAGTAGATATTGTTGGATTGACATTTAAGACGTTTAGTTCATGAAACAATTAAAATAGAATGTTAACAACAAGAACAATGTTACTTTTTATGTAACATTTTTCGTATGTAACATAAATTCTCAGGTGAAACATTTATTGTGTCATTTATTGTTGTATTTATTTTGTAACTTATTATAATTATTTTGTTACTTATTATATTTTTGTAACTTGTAAATTGTTGTAACTTATTTTAACTTTTGACTTATTAATACAAATATAAAGATTTTCTTCCATTGAACCATCAGTTAGTTAGTGTTCAGTAATTCTCCTTACAACCACTAGATGGTGATACATACTCACCAATAAGCACCAAGTGGCGCTGGTTCACGACAAGAACTGCGCTGGTATTTTAATCTTCTGCCTGTTACCTGCAGGTTCGTTCTGTAAAACATGTAAAAAGAAGTGAAGTAAATGTATTGACTTTGTGGGAAATTATGCACAGGAAATGATCAGAGGCAGAGGATCATTAGAGGATCTCGTTAACTGACAAGTGATTGGTTTTATCAGTACTGTTAAGATACAAACTGTTATGATTATTAGTTTGTGTGTGTGTGTGTGTGTGTGTGTGTGTGTGTGTTGTTATTGTACACTGACCTGACATGGACTCACACAGATACCCAGGAAACACTGTCTCCTGCGTCTACCTGCTGTTCATCTCTGTGTGATGACGTTAATCTCAAATGAAAAATGAAAACACACTGATGCACATGCACACATGGCGAACACATATACACACATGTGCACACACACACACACACACAGCATGCATGCAAACACACTCTTGGATGTATGAGACCATCCTGCTTTGCCTTTGTCACACTGAGTAAATATTTGCATCCAAAAGCTTCAAAGATGTTTGCAGATTTTTTTTTTTTTTGTTTCATCTATTGTGACTGGAAACCGCTTGTAGAGAAGAGCAGGTTAACTCTCATGGTTTCATGTTCAAAGACAAAGACAGTGAGAGAAAAAGAGCAGGACCTGTTTAAAGGGAGGTCATTGTCCTGTTCTTGACACGATGATGAATGTACAGGTTTGACTTTCTGCCATCAAATCCCACCCAGGTGCGTCAATGTGTGTCTTTATCTCTTCGGTTGACTTAGAGTTTAAAGGTATTCACAGATTCTCCCTTTATGAGTTTGTTATCAGACACCAGAATAATCCTCTAGCAGATAATTAATTGTGATTCTCAACGCAACAGTAAACTCTTCTTCAAACTGTGGTGGAAAATAGATGATGCATCTTTCTTACAACACAGAGGACAGATAATCCACTGTTTTTCTTTCTCTCAGAAATTACCTTATGTAAAGGCCACGGTGAAGTGATTTAACCTGTCAACAAACAAGCAAAACAAGACTCAAATGACAATTTTTCTTCCAGAGTGATAAACGATACTGTGAATTTGCCTTCTTAAAGTCTATAGGAGTCTATAAAAACCCTTTAATACTTGTTTTTCTGTAAAAACCAATAAAGTATATATTTATCATATATTTTGTACCAACATATTCTTGTTTCAATTAAAATTCAGTGTATTCAACCTGTAATTTTAATTTTGGCCACAAGAGGTCAGTAGAAACAAACTGTAAACACAACTCTAACATATTATCACCTTATAAAGTTGATAAAACACATCCAGTCAGTCCAGTTTCTGTCCATGTAACAAATCAGTTTTCATTATTTTTAGGTCTATTTTGGCCTCTATCATCTATTAAGATAAATATCTGACTCCTTATTTGATAAATTCACCACAATATTCTCATGCTAACATAAAAAGCAAAAACAAACTGGCTGAAAGATGCTGAAATGCTCCGTAGAACTGAAGGGAAATAAACAAAAACCTTTCACTTCACATATTATTGTTTCTATAAGTTGTTCATATAAAAAATGATTACAACAGCTTTAATGTATCAGTCAGTGTTGAATAACTGAGGCTGGATCCCAATTTCCCTCAGTGAGAGCGTCACACACACACTCATATATTTTCACTGAAGTGCTGTTCCCGTATCAGTCCGATGAGTGGTTTACTTCCTCCAAACTTCACTTCACTTTCCAAAAAATGCTAATAGTGTGGACGGGGAGTCGAAGCTGGAGCTTGTGACAGCCAACAGGAGGAGAAATTAGAAGTGGTGATTAAAGATGATGGTTGTTAAGGAGAGAGAAATGTCTCCCTCCCTCTCACTTTTTTTTTTTTTTTTTTTTTGCCTGTCTCCCTCACTTTTTGCCTGTCTTGCTACCGTCTCGCTTCGGCTGCGCTATCAATGGGAGCTTTCACTTAGCTTTGCATGATAAATATGATGGCTGTGTGTGTGTGTGTGTGTGTGTGTGTGTGTGTGCGAGAGAGAGAGATATGTGTGTGTGTGTGTGTGTGTGTGTGTGCCTGACAGAGTCCAACAGTCCACTCCAATGCATGAGTGGCTTGGAGAGTTGCCAGCATGTACAACCTAGCAACAAGATTTGACTTGGCCTGCAGAGAGAGAGAGAGAGAGAGAGAGAGAGAGAGAGAGAGAGAGAGAGAGAGAGAGAGAGAGAGAGAGAGAGAGAGAGAGAGAGAGAGAGAGGGAGAGAGAGCTGGCATATGCACAGCATGGGCATATGGATCTTTGTTTGTCCGTTTTGGACCATTTAGTCATTCTGTCACTCCAACTGGACTACTTAGCGAATTGGTGCTACTTCTGGTTCTGAATTACACACACACACACACACACACACACACACACACACACACACACACACACACACACACACACACACACACACGTGGGCGAGCCAAGGCTTGACTCTGCTGCTTTACAGTCTGTTACTGTTCACATGGCCTCAATGAAATGAAGAACCTTTTCCAATTAATCCTTTTAACCGACATGTGTGATCCCTGGCTCGCGCTCATGTGGCCTTCAAACCCAGCGAGTCTTGCGCCAACTCAAGTCACTTCGTAGCCTCTGGGGCTTTTTTCTTGCCCATCGACACTGAATCAGCTATGAAGGCCGGCAGCACTGATCGCCATCCAATTCAAACTCCAATATATCAAGAAATCAATGTGGGGTTGATTTAAAGACCAGTTTGTTTAATGTTCTGTCTCCAGAGTCGTTATTTTCTCACCTTGGTAGAAGGTCTGACAGTTTTCCTTAGTGTCCTTTTACATCTTTGAGGATGCTAATATTTTGTTGTTGCAAGTTTAAAGCTAAAGAGCTAACGATTTGTCTCAATATGCTTCAAACACTGAAGAATAGTGTTGAATGGTGTTTAAAACCTTCTACTCCAGCGTTGTATAGTAACTTAGTAATACTTCTCTGTACTTCACTATGTTATGAGAATATCTGTATTTAGTAAAGTACTAACTGTACTTTACTCTGATCCATTTTCAATGTTGAGTGATGAAAGTAAATGTGGTATTTTCACTCTAAGTCGACCTGTGACTGTTTAGACCATCAACACCATGTCTGAGGGTTGATGGAGGCTCCATCTTAAAGGTGGATGATGGAGAAACTTCAACAATATCAATATCAAACACTAATTTACACTTAGTGAAAAAAGAACAACTTTAGTTCTTTAGTTCAGACTCATTCATTGTCTATGAAGATTGTTGTAGCTCCATGTTTTAAAGTGCTGGATAAACTTCATAATATTCTTCTGTTTTATTAACATGTACTTGTACTTTTACTTTCTACACTTAACTACATTTACTTATAGATTACTGTCATACTGAAGTACAGTAAATACTAGATACTTTAAGACTTTTACTGGAGAATCATTCTAGTGATGACTTGAACTTCTACCAAAGTCGTTTTTTGGTCGAGTGTCTGTACTTCTACTCTAGTATCTGTAAACACGTTCCCATCATGTGTCTCTGATGTGCAGAGGTTTCAAGATCTCTTCTTCTCAACTTTTTCAGTTATTTTCTGTAAACAAATAAGCACAAAAACCAAATTTCCAACTGAAGAGATGGTCTGTAAATGTCTATGTATCTACACATCTACTTGTGTCTTGCTCCTCTACACAACGAAAGTATTTTTATCAGCCAATTGGGTCGTATGACACTAGTTTGCTTCAAGCATTCGTTGGGTTTAGCCTTTCTCAAGATAATGGTCTTATCCTTTCATCAGTTTCTTATCCTTTGGTAACATCAAGACAAATAAACATGTTTCTCTTGAAGTGTCTGGTCCATCGCAGCCTTTGAAACTGTTTGGAAAAACCTTCATGTTTCTTAAAATCTTGTAGCTTCATGGTTTTCCTGCAGCAGTCTTTCTACCAGCAGCCTTCAAAACACCAACCTGACCTGCTGGACTGAACTGGACTTAAAATAAGTTGCAAGAACTTCTTGACGTGTCGTTTAGTCTGCATGGCAACGTGTCAAACAACCCCCCCATGGTTCCTACCAGCTTCAAACCTCTGCAAGAATTAAACCATTTTTAAATTAGCCCTGTTCAGAAATACACTAAATCTGTCATGCTCTAACGTGGTGTCACATTCCCTCAGATTACCATCATTACAGTAATTAATGCTTTAATTTCTGGGTGTGTTTTGAAATGAAACCCAAAGTGCTGTGATTTTAATGTAATATGGGACTAATGTGGTGTGGAACATTTGGTAATCTGGCTCCCACATGCCTCGGATCTGCCAAATGGGTTTTATCTGCTGTTATACGGTTCAGACACTGAGTTACAGCCGCAAAAATTGACTACAGGAAATGACTTTGTCTTCAAGTATTGAAACATTTTATAAGGAAATTTTGTTGAAGTGTACAGTGCCGATTGGGAGTAAAGCTGAAACTCCATCACACGTAGTTCAACCAACATGATGATTATGAGAAATGTGCTTTTATTACTGATGGAAATAAACTAATTTTGAGCTTCAATCATTTTCCTCTCTGTCCAGTTCATTTGTTTATAGCTAAATGGGGAAAATGGAAGAGAAATGATGAAATAAGGGAATATGCAGATTTCATAACCCATGATTTCTTTTTCTTTTTCCTCAAATGACCAGACCAACCTCTCAGTGAATAAATGAATACGCTTTTTTCTCGTCATCAACAGATGAAGCGCTAACTTGGTTACACTGTCACATAAATGACTTAATGGGCTACGCTTCCCGTGAGCTCTGCCTGGCTTTTCTTTGGCCTCACAGTGTCCAACATATCCAGCTCATTCAAAACCTGTTAGTCATAATGAATATTGACAGTCGTGAGGCTACTATTGAAACATACTATTAATAATCCTGAGGAGATGAATAACCCTCTGTCTCATTTTCTGGTGTAAATGTAATCTTTTGTCTGAGGTGGTTTCTATCATGTTGTGCAGCTTTGTTTGCCGCTGATCTGTTCTTCTCCCTGTTGTTCTGTATGTTAGCCACTTAGCACTTCTCCCATTGGCTCCACATCTGTCTTAATTCTCCTCTGACTGATTTATAACAACCCTATACTAGACCTGATTAGCCTCTTTGGATAGAAAAGGCTTCATTTACACTTGAGACAGATGCTCATCACTGCCCTGACAACACAGGATCGACTCTGGACTTGTTGAAATGTACAAATCATATATTAAATTTACAACAAGAAGACAAAAATCCTCATGCAACTTTTGTTTCTAATGCAACTTTAACTGTTAATTCTCTTTTTTCCACCCCTCAGCTGTACGGTTCCTGTAAGCGGCAACATGTTGTGGTTACATCTGGAGAAACAGCATGAAAACATACCATGATTCACATTCTCTATAATCATCAGCAGTGATCTGGTCATTACTTAATATGAGATGTGTGGATGCAGTTGTATAAAAGGCAGTAACTTGAGCAGTCATGTATTTATAAAAAAGCCCCCTGAGGTTGTTAATTAAATGATATCTGCATCAACCTTTACATTTATGAGAGCGTTAAGTACATGCAACAAATATAAATGCTATTTTTGTTTAATTCTATTTCGTTTTAATTGAGGTTCTCTTAATTATATCACCTTCAACGATTTAATTACAGCTTGTTCAGTTCATTTGCTTTTTCCACTTTCACAGATTTTTGTGAAAATTCAGTAAAATTTGATGTAAATTTTGAAAAAATCTGATTGAAACTTAAGTGACTGAACAAACTGGATATATTTTGGATTTATTACATTTAGAAACAACCTACAATTAAATATTTTTTTCGTTTTATTTGAGAAACAGACATTTTACCACCTAATAATAAAATATTTTAAGACCAATATCAGTACGTACACAGCCAGATAAAACTAACTCAGTCCTTTGTAATTCCTGTGCTCATGGACATAACTTCAGTTAATGTTGAAACTTTTCAATTCACTTGTGTGATTGTGTTTTATAAGAAAAATGACCATGAAGATGAATCAACACAAGTCTAAAATTGTTTCATCTAAAACTAAACATTTGAACCTTTGAGAAGGTCACATTTATTTTATTTTTATAAGAAAATTAGACAAAACCCAGAAACTGACAGTGAAAAGATGTTTACTTCTCATGTTTTCTTCATGATCTCGGCAACATGTTGTCTCTTCTTCTTCTTCTTCTTTGACTTAAAGAAGATGATTTTACTCTGAGAGAAACAATTAACAACATGACAGCTGATATAATACACAACATTTTACAAAACAGGACTGTAGTTTTTCTATTGACGACCATTTTTCAACTCCTTGATGATCTTCTGTATCTAGAAACAGTGTCTTAACTCTGAGATACCACTCTTGATATCTGACACTGATGCATAAATTCTTCACTGCTCATTCAGCTCCTTCACTCAGAGCAGCAGTTAATCCTCAGTGTGAATGGGTCAATATAGCCCTTGCTGGTCAAAATTCATTACTATTATATATGTCAATTATTTTCTCATTTGTTGGCCTTTAATGTCTTTAATGTCCTGAAAACTGATCATCTGTTCACATAACGTGATTCCCACTTTCATCATTGGACTCACAGTAAATTTGACACATGAAGGGGCAGCATCTTGCTCAGGGGTACCTCAGCAGGACGTTGGCAAACCTGAGTCCACTTCCTCAGCCACTAGGCCACCACTGCCTGAAATGATGAAAAGGAACCGTTCCCATACCGGGAGTCGAACCCGGGCCGCCTGGGTGAAAACCAGGAATCCTAACCGCTAGACCATATGGGAATGAGACCTGACTTATATCACACAAATGTTCTGACTTTTCTTTAATGTGGTGCAGGTTTGAAAAGGAGTTTATTATAGAAAATCTACAAAATATAACAGAAATTGACAAGAGAAAAGATAAAATATCTTGTATTTATATTGTTAACAATGTAATACAAGATGGTTTGAGGCTGTGCACTAACAAAAGACATGCAAACAAACACACAAGGTCACTGTGTGTGTGTGTGTGTGTGTGTGTGTGTGTGTGTGTGTGTGTGTGTGTGTGTGTGTGTGTGTGTGTTGATGTGTGGGGACACATTCGTCTCATAAAGCCGAGGTGTGAAGTAATAACCCAAACTGTTAACAAGGTGACAACACATGCACACACACAGAAGTAGCAGTCTGTAAAGCATCCTGGGGAGTGTGAGTGTGTGTGTACACATGCTGAGAGTTAATACATGTGTGGCTTCTATATGTGAGTGTGTGCACTTGAGTGTGAATTAGCAGTGGCTCTAATAAACAAGTGTTTACACCCGTTAGGAATTTCCTGTAGTAAACAAGAGAGGGTTGGTCAGGGGTCATCAAACTCTGTGTGTGTGTGTGTGTGTGTGTGTGTGTGTGTGTGTGTGTGTGTGTGGTGGGGGTGCTGTCTAGTAGATCTTTATTGTGTAAACAGTAATCTTTGTATTAAGAGCATCTGACAGAATAGCAGCACCAGAAGGCTCTTTGTTTGTTCCTCATGTGCCAGTTTGAGTGCGAAAGAGAAATATTGTTTTTATTTTTTATTTTTTTTTTTTCGTACATATGACGAAAACAGCGAGAAACGACGACAAAGAGAGAAACTTATGTAAAAGAAACGGCTGCATATGTTTTTCATCCAAGGACATCTCCTGGCTCTCTGATGTATCTGTCCTTCTTCTTCCTGTGATATTATTGTTTCAGGCGGTTGTTGCACTGTACATGTGTTGATCTGTGGTTCTTCGTTGTTCAAGGCTGTTGAAGATGAGAATGTGTATAACTATGTTTTTTTTTCTTCCTGCCTCGTCTCATCAGGGAAACATATCAATACTAATACAGAAGATGATGCTGAGGATTCTCAAACTATATGGTTCAACACAAAGCAGTTAGATACACACACACTGTCCCGCTGATGTAAATAATCCTGTGTGTTTCAAGTTTTAGTTGTTGCTACAAAGCCAACGTTAGAATCAACAACTGTTTATCTCCAACAGTGGAAAACAACAGTTTCTGCTACAGACAGTTAGCATGCTAACCAGCTAGCTCCCTTCCAGCCGGCCTTGTTTTATCAGTGTAGACGATGTTGTATAATTTCAAGTCTTAAAAATAAAACAATACCTGTAGCTCTCAGCGGGCGACCATCGAGGGAAACGGATCTGTAAGAAAACTAAGAAAACAGCTGTTAACATCTGTAATAGGTTCAGTAGCAACAACAATAGACATAAATATCTGCTAAATATTTCTGTGAAAATCACTTTATTAGATAATAAAATAGACACTGATTTATTGTTTTAAGAAAATGAGAAAATGTCCTGAATGTTGCTTTTTAAAAACTTCATAATTAAACAATCTCTGGCAAATGTATAAACTATAATAAAACTTTAATTTCTTTTATATCATAATCATCATAAAAAAAAAAACAAAAAAAACAAAAGTAACAAAAACGACAACATTCACTGTCACAAAGATCATTTACTGTCGACAGTTGTGGAGGTTTGCTGGGAGAAGATGTTAAAACCCATTAATTTTAATAATCATCATCAACTTTATCATTTGTTTGTTACATTGTTACATATTCAGACAACGACGTTGTTGTATTTATCTGCTTCAGTGATTTTCAATTAGAAAATTCAGACCATGTCGAGCTTTTTGTTGTTTATCACAGTGTTTTTTTTTTTTTTTTTTTATTATTATTGTTATAGGTTGAGTGAGCGGAGCTAAAGGAAAGTCTGCTGCTGCTATAACAGTGGAGGAATGTGAGGGACGTGTGTGTGTGTGTGTGTGTGTGTGTGTGTGTGTGTGTGTGTGTGTGCACTCATTTTAAACCACCGCCCTCCTTAATGCCCTCGGATGACACAGCTCACTGGTGCATCTCACTCATTACCATCCCACACTCACACACACACACACACACACACACACACACACACACACAATAATGGCTACTATGTTAATCTTTTTGTCATGAGAAACGTTACAACCTTTGCAACCTCAGACCAGCTGGTGGGACAGTAATTAGAAACTCATAGCATGAGGAAAAAGAAAAACAACAACAACAACAACAACAACAGCAACGTAACTTTAAATCCTTCACATGATAAATGATATTAAGATAAAAGGGAAGTTGACTGAATTGCAGGAAAATATGTTAATCCCATAAAATGTGAAATCTAATAAACTTAAAAATGAGGTTGAATGTCCAGTTGTTTCTTCATATTTCATAAATAATTTATACTTTACTTACTTAACCACTACAATTACTAAATTTCCCCAGTCCTGATGAGATAATAACAGAAAAATGAAAAAGAAATATTTTTTCTTGTTAAACAACAATGATTTAAAACTGTTATTGTTGAAGAAATCACTTCCTGTCTTTTAAAAACTGTCTTTTTTCTGTCCTGTCTAGTTCTCACACATGCCCACATGTAAAAAAACACACTTGCATGCATGCGCACTCTCTCTCTGTCACACACACACACACACACACACACACACACACACACACACACACACACACACACACACACACACACACACATACACATACAGGCCTGATTAATGGTACCTACTTAGCAATGGTAATGACCAGGTGTCTGAGAAGCAGCCAGCTTCTTCCAGCGTGAGGGGGCCGAGTGGGGGCAGAGAGAGTGTGTGTGAATCTGTCAGTGTGTGTGTGTGTGTGTGTGTGTGTGTGTGTGTGTGTGGTGTTCATGGGGGCTCCTGGTTCCCAGAAAATCTATTCCCACTGACTGACACTCCCTCTCTCCCTGTCTCACTCTCACTCTGTCCAGAAAAAACACACACATGTAAGTACATGTACACACACACACACACACACACACACACACACACACACACACACACACACACACTAAACTAAAGGCCAAGATCAATTAAGGTTTTGGGCAACTGGGAACTGTGTTGGATGGTGTTGATGGTTGTGGTGGGGGCAAACTGGGGATTGTTGTGCTGTTGATGATGTGGGTGTAAGTGTGTGTGTGTGTGTGTGTGTTGGAGTAGCATTGAGTAGGAACATGAAACATGAAACATGGAGGGAAGTTATGGTGGTTAACTGTTGATTGTTTCAATTTGTATAAAACAGAAATCAGATCCTAAATCACATTCTCACCATTACTATTTATTGTGTATAATAATAATAAAAAAACATTTCTATATGTGACTAATCACTGCATAAAAAGTGTGTTTGTACTGGCTGGATTGTTACTTTTGGAAAGTTATGTATAATTTGATGAGTACAGAGCCAACAACTTCACCAGTTTGACAAAGTAAACACTTGAATTAAAACGTTAAAGGTAACAAGTCACACTCATATAACACCTTCAGTCATCTGTCCTGTACATACAGACTCGATATTCAACACATTAAATAATCCACAGTCTTTGTCATGAATCAACAGTCTCGTGAATCAATATAAATCAGTTGGGAAACACACTTTTATCCTGCTGCTGAAGCCGAGTTGTAACATTTTGCGTTTGATTTATTTCTCTTTTTTGTTGAACTGTGTTTTAGTTGTAAAACTTCTCAGCCTCACACTTTCTGTTCACACACACTCACAGATAGACACACACATCCTGCATCAGCACACCAACATGTACGCACACACACACACACACACACACACAGACCTCCTGCTGTGTAGGATTTGGTGATAACCAGTGTTCGGTTGGCAGGTGAGAGGGTCATATGGCAGCAGTGGGAAAAGCTGTTATCAACCTACCCTGTTCCCACACACACACATATATATATATACACATACACACACACACACTCACTCACTCACACACACACACACACACAGGTTTATCACCCTCGCCGGTTCCCACACACTCACCTTACATCATTACCTGGCTGCAGGAGCCAATCAGCCAATCACACCCCGAGGCTGCGGTCAGGTGACCCGATCAGGAAACTCTAGCAGGGGGATGATGTTACGCACACCCCTGCTCTGATAACAGCTCTCTGTCTATCCCTCTCACCCTCTCTCTCTCTCTCTCTTTCCTTTTCCCTCCTCTGCAATTTACAGATTCAGTTTCACCTTTGCTTTCATGCTAAGCTGTTGGATCCCAAAGCCTGATGAATCTGTGTGTGTGTGTGTGTGTGTGTGTGTGTTTTCTGTTCTTGGGGTTAAACAATTTGACATGTGTTGGATCAACCAACAACAGAAGCCCGTGTCATTTATGACACTTGTGTGTTTACGTTGGTTAAATTTATCATGAATTAACCTAAATTTAATCTGAAATGAATTAATCACCTGCAGAAATAAAAAGATCCGAATGCAGTAAAATCAAAAGTTCGAGGCCTCAGTAAAGAAAACAAGTGACACATACATTTTGAGGCTCAGATGTGAACCACTGACAGTTTTATCTTTGTCTTGTACGTGTGATTTAATTAAATTCTCATGTTGATAAGAAGAATATTTAAAAGTTTCCAGCAATCAGGGAGCAGTTAGCACTAGAGGGAGACAGAGAATGAGATTAAGAGCAAAGAGGCTTTAAACCTTATGATCTACTGTATGTGGAAATATAGATATTAATCAGATATTATATTATATTAGTTGTAAAGATATAGAGTGGTAGAGAGAGTGAGATTATAAATCATCAATGTTATAACATAACGTAATATAACATAAGACATATGACAGAAAATATGACAAATATGATCCATAAAAACAAAAAACAACAGCAATTATTTGTATTTGTTGTTTGTTTACAATTAGTAAAGCAGAACTGGTGTATTTGCACAGATGCAGACACTGACTGTAGATCAGTTGCTGCTGTTTTCTAACATCAACATAAATGTTAATGAAAACAACGTTTAACTATCTAAATGGTTCGTCTTAAACGACACCTCACAGGATGTTAAGCACCAGAAAAAGAAAAGTAGTGTTTTTAGGACAAATAAGAAATTAACATCAACCTTAATTTGACCTAAAGTTTCTGTATTTTCAGCTCCAGGTCTCAGTAACTTAATATAGATCCACGTTGGTGTTTCGTGGTCTGACTCCGGTCCTCGGAGGTGTAGCGGCGCGGTGCTGAGAGATTTGTCAGCGAGGTGAAGGTTACGGTTCAGTGCTGTGATCTGCTGACAGTGAGTGACAAGACCCCTCTCCTGTCTCCTTAAGTGTAACAGGAGCTGCTGTACCTGAGCCTATATAGCCCCTGACCCCCCGTGACCTCTGACCCCAACCTGCTGGGGTCATTCTCATGCCACCCTGACCCACCGTGAAACCAGAGAGCACAGTGGGAAAGAGGAAGTTCGACAGCATCAAACGATTAATAACAAGGTATGACAAACATTTTTTATTCTAGTTTATATCTGAAATTACAAAAATAAAAGACACTTGACCTGGAATTTACTTCAAAAAGGGGAAGATGGGGAAGAAAAACTGTGTTTCTTTAACTTTAATAATAAAATGTAATTATATTTATTATTATTTACCAAAAAAAGACCAGAATCAATTTCATATTTCTACTAAAAATGAATTATTTATTGAATTTTTATGTACTTATATTTTTGTTTGTCTATTTTTACTGTTTTGAGAAATGTGATAATTAAATAGATAATTAAAATGACTTAATCGAACATGTACTTTTGAAGAGATATCCCATAAGTCCTCTTGTGTGTTGTATCAGGTGCATAATACTTGTGCTAGCATTTATTTATTATTGCATTCCCTGTGCATGATCAGGGAGCTACACTTTAGTCTGAAATAACCTGAGAGAGAATTAAAATTCACCTGCAGGATGACCACTCTGACCGATCCAGGGAGTGGTCTATGTTTAGCCGGAGGAACAGGTGTGAGCTGCGTTTCACTGCAACATCTGCCGGCTTCACATCTGTTCGCTGATGAGACCAGTTCAGTTTTTACGAGCCAGAATAAACTGAAAAACAAACAGATGCACGAATGAAAATGCTAATCATTTTCCTTCTGCTTTTTAAACCAGAACACTCGACTAAATTGACTAAACACGACCGATCTCCCGCGTTCGCTCGTGTCCCTGAGATAGGAGGAATGTGGCGGACGATCAAGGTCGACCTGCGAGCAGCTGGACGTCTCTGAATGCACCTGTCACCTTGATGCTCGTTGAGGCTGCACAGCGAGATAGAAGATCTCCACGCTGGCCGCCCCAAGGTTATTTGTTAGAGCTGTCGAATCTGTCCTTGTTTGTTCGTATGTGAAAGGGAGTACATAGAAGCATCTATCAAGGCTTCAGTTTGACACTCAGAGTCCTATTAGAAAAATCTGCACAGGAAAATTTGCACAAACATGTTCTGTTTGTCTGTTGTGAGACATTTTATGAGACTCTGAAGGTTTTTTCCTCTTACAGCTAAATGACAAAACTTATATGTGACCTCGTTCAACCCATGACCTTGAAACTCTAATAATAATAATAAAAAAAAAAACTAAATAAACTAAATGTTTAATTCAAAGGACCAGATTTTTATTTTCACGTGTGAGATGAATCTCTACAATGTGACTTCTCTAAACAATGTGATTGTCCTGTCCGGTCTTGGCTTGTCCTGGGATTTGGTCCCATCTGGGTCCAAAAATGGGACAGGAACAAGTCCAGACTATCACTGATATCGTTTTTATTATTATTATTTCACCTCTTCTTTCTGGCAGAGAGTAGGAGAGGAGAGTTGTTCTTTTGTTGTTTATTCCCGCGTCCTTCCACTGGTCAGCCCTGTTCTCATTTCATTCCCCTGAGGGTGGGTGGAGGATCTCCTCTCCTCTTCTCTCTCCTTCGTCTCTGGAAAAGAAAAAAAAATCACAATATTAAAATAGATTTGGGACAAGATGAGTGGGAATAAGCTAATCATACACACAGTAACATAAAGCTCTGGGTGTGATGTGTGTGAGGATTTTGAGTTACAGTCTATTTACAGATGAATTCATTCTTTGTGTTTGTGGCAAAATCACATCAATCAGATGGATTTTGAGAAAGTTTGTGTTTTGTAATTTCAGCCTAAAGAGCTATAACAACAGTGTGAGGGACACAGAGTTGAGTGGAGACTAATGTCTATATTTTAAATCACTGTAAGACTCAAAATAACATGTGACTCGTGTGGTAGTGAGGAGAGGGTTTCTACAGACAAACCAAAGTGTCTTTAACTTTGTAAATGTACAGACAGATTTGTTGAATGCAGATTGATCCAAACACTCCCACTGATGCCAAGAGAGTATTTCCATGGAAACACACAAAGTCTTATCAGTTTGAAGTGGAAATTGAAAGAGAGCTGAATACAACATCATAGTCTAACTCAACAATCAACTTTACAGACTTTGTTTTGTTTTACATACACTTTGGTTTGTCTGTAGGAACTCTCTCCTCACTACCACACAAGTCAAATGTTATTTTGAGTCTTACACTGGTTTAAAAAAATAGAGATTTGTCTCCACTCAGCTCTATGTCCCTCACACTGTCGTTATATGTCTTTAAGTTAAATTTCAAGCCATGAACTTTCTCAAAACTCATCTGATTGATGTGATTTTGCTACAAACACAAAGTATGAACCTATATATCACATAGATCATAAACTACGCCCCCTCCATGTTAACACATTGACCTTATTATCACACTGTTGTGTGTTTGGTTTGAATTCATTATCTAGTATCATAGAAATAGAGTAAAACGTCATGATTGACAGGTGAGAATTGAGACTATGACGAGGCTCATAAGTGTCCAGTGTCTTAAAATACAATCTTACTTGAACTTGTGTTGTTAAGAGTCTAGACACAACCGTAAAACAAAAATTTTTGCTGGAAAAAAAAAAAAACAAAACAATCACACTGACATGTTCTTGACTTGAGAAGTTAGTAAATGAACAACATATATTTACGTTGGTTAAGTTACGTCTCTTTTAAAATGTGCACTAATTGCACCTTTTGTACATTTTAATTATATATTAATGTAACTTCTAGGAGACTGGGTTTGTATTGACTCTAACCAAGTGCAATAAAGGATTATTCATGTCAGATATAGTTTAATTTAGTCTCATGTCCCAGATTTTCCCTGTTGCTTAGACTGATTCATACAGAAAGTTTTAAACTTAAGTAGTAAAATTAAATATCCTTTAACTTTGATCCAAATGTGATGCTATGTGATGTATGTGGCTGTTGTCTCTCTGTGTGAGTCTCATTCCTTTCTTTTGTGTCTTTGTGGGACGATACATCAGCGTACGACTGTCACAGGAGCGTCCCTCTGGGCGGCATATTTCTTTCAGTGTGTGTGAGTGTGTGTTTGCCACAAGGGGTTCCTGTCCCACTGACCTCAGTGGAAAAATAACTTGATATTAACATGACTGCTTCCACTTTCTCTCTCCCTCTCGCTCTCTCTCTTGCTGTACCTAGTTTCCGCTGGATTGATCCCACCTTTGTACGTCTGTAACTAATATGACACATAAAAGGATGCTGACAATAGGAATGGTGCTAACTTCGAATCAGGCTTCACCTGATACCGAAGCTTTACCCATGAGCCTCAGGGTGTGTTCGTAGGGAGTGGGAGGGAGGAAGAAGGAGGAGGAGGGAGGAGGAGGAGGAGGAGGAGGAGGCAATTACAGCTTATTTATCTTTTTCATGTGGCTTTCTTCCTTTTTAAGAAGCTATCAGGCTCCCTCTTCAGTAGCTGTGTGATTGTTATTCACCTCAGGAAGATCTTTTGTCCGTCAGGAAGAAGAGTTTAATAGTCACACCCCTGAGGTTAATAATAGGTTTAACCTTACAGATAAACTTATGTGTGTGTGTGTGTGTTTGCCTCTGTGTACGTTAAAGTGTTTGTCCTGCCTCTTCTTTAAGGTGATATTCTGTGTAATAAGTTGTTTTATAGATAAAAAGCAATTGTCTTTGAGCGCAGCTGCTCTGTGATAATCTGAAGCTGCTTGACTCTAATTGTTCTTCTTGACTCATCTCGGTGCACATTAATATTATCATTAAAGTTGGATAGTGTGAAGTGTGCAACCCCCGCAGGCAAAGGATAAAACACATTTCTGCTTTGTGTTCATCAAATAAACGGCTACAATAATCCTCATGTTCCAGATAACGGTTACAACAGATCAGAACGAAAACTGCAAACACTCGTCTGTCGTATGAAAAGGAACAAAAAGAAAAATGTGAATGTGAAGGATAAGAAGTTTAAATGAACTGTTTTAACTTTCTGTGATCATTTTCTCATCATCAGTCAACCCAACATCAACCTGTCTACTGTCTTTACGTGCAGAATTTAAGTGTATATGTTATTTTTTTAAACTATTTTGTCTGCTCATTTTGGACAGATCACAGAAAAAGGAAACCTACAGCTCATTTAATTGGTTGTAAAATGTTTTCATCTCATATTTTAAGTGACTGCAGGCAACACATACAACGTGTGCTGCATTCATCCTTTCATTCAAAGAAACAAGTGTGTTTCAGTAAACATAAACCGCTTTTATGATCAGTCTTTATTCTCCTTTGTGTTTATTTTTTGGACATGATAAGACAATTGACTTCTCTGATTGTGACTGTCTGTTGTTAAGTTATTTAATAGCAAACAAAGATATTAAACTGAGTCTATATCAGCAAACTTTAGACATAAATGTCTTAGAGATATCTGGTTTTCTTATCTATCGAGTTTTGCAGATTATATATAAAATATTATATATTATAATATATGAAGACTCCACATAAAACCACTGTCAGATCTCCAAACTGAACATGTCACTGTTTTAAAAAACAACACTTTTTGGTGTTTTGGATCATAAGTCATTAAGACATTTATTTTCAAAAGTAGATTTGTCTCAATGGTGGTCTGAAATCCTACTGCTCACACACACACACACTGACATTATCTGACAAATAAGCAAATAAAGTTTGAAGGTGTTTAAACTTTCAAGGCAAAACGTTAATGAGGTGCCAAGAAATAAGTCATGATATTTAAAGTGTGTGTATGAGTGAGTGTGTTAAGTTGACACTGAGGTGGAGCGCTGAATCCTGTCCAACAGTGATAACACTTCTGATGACAGGGCTGCATTAACCCACCTGACACACACACTCACACACAGCCTGGGTTTAGGGAGGGACCTGGGTGTGTGAAAACACACTTTAAGACGCCTTGACTCTCTGTGTGTGACACTAAATCCCATTCATGGCAACAAACACACTGACAGAGTGGCAAGAGTGACACGGAGGCGCAGAGAGGAGGTTTATTACGCACCAACATGACATAGAGGAGGAGGAGGGAAGGAGGAGACTGTGAATCCAGAATGACACACACTTGGCAGTCGCCTTCTTACCAGGAGGACGAGGACGAGGAGGAGGAGGGAACGAGTTCGTAGCAAATGATACTTTGATACCTGCTGGATAATGTGGCGCGAGGGCGTGACCATGATCCAGACAATGTAGTTTATTTCACATAATTTATATATAAAGTACACACACGTACGTGGTGTCATAGTGTTGAATTCACATTCACAGGATTAATCTTTGATTTCAGAACATAAAGTTTTAGTAACTTGTTTCTGCTTTTTTCCAGTTGCTGTGAATATGATCTCCTCCATTAAGGGGAAATAACACATCCTAAATAATGTTTATTTAAAATGTATTATGTTGATTTATGAAAATAAAAGTCTGCATCAAACATAAAACCTTCATTTTAATTCTCTTTCACTGCATAAATAGAAACAAAACCTGTTTGTTTACTGACTCTACTTTGTTTCCTGTCCCTGTCTGACCTCTTTCATTATTTCTACTAAACAAATAATTGACTTTTATTCATTTTAATGTGATATACTGAATATTTTTGTTCAGCTTTTTGTTCAGAACGTGTGAAAAACACAATTAAAATGAAAATAAATTAGCAACAAGAAGTGTTGACAACAAAGATTCATAAAATTAGGACGTATTTAAGATATTTTCTACTTTAAAAGGAAGCGAGACAAAAATAATACAGATCGTAATGTAACAAATGATCAATTTAAATGTTCAAACGCGTCTTAAAACGTGTTCGTCTAAGATAATACTCGTGCTGTTGGTCTGTGTTGAAGGTGTAGCAGAGTTGGGTAAAGTTTCCTGAATCATTATTTCACTGAACAACAAGAGAAATGTTATGACAAACGTCACAAACAAACAACAGCAGCTGATTGTGAACATAAAGATCAGATGATAAAGCCTCAAAGATCAACAACTAATGATAAACGACGACGAGAGGAATTAGTCCCTGATCACAACTCTCCGACGGTTGAGTTGAGTTTATTTTGACTCTCTAACCACAAACTCCAGCTCTCATGTCAGAGCCGTATGTTGTTCACATGAAAAACAGCAGAACACACAACATCTGTCAGTCGTCTGAAACAACAACGAAAAGAAACAAATTACATCCTGAATCCACGACCAGAGGCTGGTTATATTGTTTGTCATTGAAAGTTACGGTTTAAGGTTTTAAAAAGCCTCAATCACAGCAAAATAAATGTATATATTCAATGTATAAGATCTATAAAATATAATAAACATTGTGACAGCGACAATTCATGTTTCTTATTTTAGAAAATGCTATTTCATGCTAGTGAAAGTGTAGATGATCACTTCCGCGAGTTAAAACATCGAACGTGTTGATGTGTTTTCTATTTTATTTCTTTATAATTTTACTTTACAGCCATAGAGGAGACGAGGTCGGTGGTGGGGAGAGAAAGATGAGCAATAAAAAGAGGAAGAAGGGAGGAGGAGGAGGACGACGAGATTAGCAGATGCATCTGATTCTGACTTTAACCATCATTCTCCATATGGTGCAGTAATAACAACCAGTTCTCACACAAACTCGTGCCACTCTGCAGCAACAACAACACGCCCTGGGGCGTCTGCCCCTGCATGTGTGTGTGTGTGTGTGTGTGTGTCTCGTTTAGCTCCTCACAGCTTGCGAGTGCGACATAGCTGAAGGCCAAACACACCTTAAACACTTTTATTTCTCTATTGTTTCTTTCTTTCTTTCTTTGTTTAATCAAAAATAAAAAATAACAGGAATTTGTGCATTAAACTAAAAGACAAGTTATGAATGAAGACATGGTAGGAATGTTTTTAAGAGGAAAATCAGAACATAAAGGAAATAAAGATGGTGCAGATTTGATCAGTTGTACAAATATGTACCCATGTTTTCTTACCACACTGTGACCTTTTCTGCAGAAAAGCCTGTAAGTGTTTAGGTTTTGCATGACTCTCTCTCTCTATCTATATGATCCACGACAGTTTAGCCGAGCAGACAGCTGTAAGAGGCGACAGTTGTCAAGCCAGAAAAAAAAAAAAAACTACCTTTTGCATAATTCAGGTGTAAACGGCCTGCGCTGTCATCAGGAACATCAACATCTGAGTATCATCATTAGTCAGCTATAACTGTCGGTAATATTATCACGTTGTTAGTCTTTGATCACGTATTACACAGCCATCTGCCATGGCCGCCTGTACCTTTAAATCAACTGTTTGTTAAGTTTTATAGTGTTTTCATTCAGGAGGGTATAACATGGTATTTACTGGAGAAATGATTTCATTTGAACTGAAGGAAAAATGCTGTTGATTTACAGCAACTGTTAAGAGTTGTGTGACACATTTGGCCAAAGATAATAAAACATGTACAAACCACATTTGATGCTACTGGAAATAATGATTTAGCATCAAGAGAAAACTGCCTCCTGTCAGTTGTAACTGCAGCTTGTCTGAGTCACGTCTTATACGACGTATTGAAAGATGTGTTTATTCTTATTCCAGGTCTCTACTGTTGTTTTCTCTTTCACTACAGCCACGTGTGATATTAAATAGTTTTTTCCAGTCACAAACTTTTGTGTGCTGGTGCTTTTTTGTTTGCACTAAAAGGTTAATCTCAGTAAAAGAAAGACAGAAAAAAAAAACCTTCTGTTTTCCCGGTGAAATAACACAAAGGAGATATGTGAGAATGTGTCTACGATGCCAAAATCGGCCATGACAGAGAAAAGTTGGCAAAGTAACAATAAACCAAAGAAAGAAGGAACAGATTCTTCTTACAGATATAAAATCAGAAACGTACGTCGGCAGAAAAATACACAGAGAAAATGAACATGTTAGTTTCCTCTCAGTTTGGATTTGGTCATATTCGTGTGTTGTACTAAACTTTTAAACTTTGTTAAATTTAAAACATCCAAGGATGCGTCATGGATTTAATGAATGGTATTTTAAACTGTCCAGATCACAGTTTGTGAATATAGTGAGAAGAGGAGAAGGGTGAGTAAAGGGGAGAGAATGAATAGAGAGGAGAGAGAGAAAAAGACAGAGTGGTAGAAAGTAGAGAAGGGTAAAGAAAATAGAGGAGACCATCCTTCATGTATCAGACAGAACTTTGTGACCACCAGAGACTTCACCAGACACACACACACACACACACACACACACACACACACACACACACACACACACACACACACACACACACACACACACACACACACACATATACAGGGAGGGTATCATGGGCTATAGGCTGAGGGCTGCCTGTCTACCTGCCTGGCACATGGACATTTGAACCTGCTTCAAAGAGCTGAGGCAAACCTCCCCACCCCATCCAACACACACACACACACACACACACACACACACACACTGGCCTTAGGCTAGTATCGCTGTTCCTTCTGTGACAAAGTGAGACTGTCACTCAGTGTCACAAGAACTGAAAAACAAATAGGTCGCTCCAGATTAGAAACCTGGTTAAACTCTTCCACATAAAACCTGAGGTTATAACATTTGGTGCCTCACATACATGAGTTAACGCATGTTCATACACATTCATCTGGTCTGATCAAGAAGAGTAAAGTTAATTTATACAAGTTCGAGCTTCAGACATAAATTCATTGACGTTTAATTGAAGTTATGTTTTGAAGGAGCAGTTACACTTTTTCTCACACATGTTTTTCATAGTCAGACAATCAAATAAACAGCGTCCAAGAAAAACCTGTTTAATGTCAGACATTCAGGAATTGAGCAATAACTTTTACAGCCAACAAAAATAATTGCTTGTGAGTTGTTTTCCTTGCAGCTATTTTCAGTGACAATAATTTATCTGTGATTTTGTTTATACCTCTGATTATAGCATCAGATTTGTCAAAGCCAGCGACTGAGGATTATAACATTTCCTGTAGTAAACTCTTAACTTCAGCTCATTTCCGCTGTGAGTAATAAATTTAAGATATTTACTTTGTTGTGGTGCGGCGAAAAAAGACAAAAACATCCGCTGTCCTGAACACAAACCTGTGATTGACATGAGAACATCTGATGTTGACGCAGGACAAAACCTTTACGTCGACAACATCAAAACAGACAGAGGAAGTCATAAATTAACGTTTGGATTAATTGCTTTGTGTCTTTGTTAGGTGATGTGTGAACTACAGGAAATATTTCTCTCTCTACAACTTGGTCTTCCTTTCGCTTCGTTCTTGCCAGGTCTTTGATGTTAATTTGACAAGTGGGATTAAACCAAAATGCACTTCCTGCTACTTGACATAATGAAACTCGTCCTCTTCTCACGACGGAAACTTGATCTATATTTGGTGTCTTAAAGGGTTTGTGTGGTTTTTTTACTGACATTTATTATATAGGACGAGAGACAGAGGCAGAGTGAGTAACAGTGTCCTGTAATGATGGTTAGTTGTAATTGAGTTAATCCAACAGAAGATATCGAGGCTTTGGCGGATTAAAAGACACGCAGGCATTAATTGATCTCTGGTATTCATGGCAACATAAGTCCTATAGGGACCTGGTGCAGACACTGTAACATTACACACATATGGATGTCGAATGTCTCATTTCAGTTGATTTAAAAAGCTGTTGTAAGGCTGGCATCACGCAACACAGTTCAGAACCTGAACCTGTTTGAATTAAACGTTTTGCTACGTATCGTGCATCTTGAACTCGCCTTTACTCTGAAACTGTAGGAGGAAGAAGTGACCAGACCTAAATAATGCACCTTTAAAACTACTGACAAATGAGGTGAATAACACTGATCATCTTGTTTCAATGAAAATTCTCCTGGGAAAACTCAAGTCCTCGTCCAGTCCTGCAACCTACGAAAACATTGTTTCAGCCCCATTTAGCACGAAAATGTGTCCTCAAACACAACAGAGACTGTTGAAAGAACAAGACAAATGTCTCTTTTCCACTACACCGTTCTAGCACGACTCAACTCAACTCGACTCGACATTTTCCTTCACAGTTTGGTTCCTTCCTCGATGTGAATGTGGTGAGTGAGTCGAGTTGAAACTGCTGCGACGTCTCGACACAAAAACATTAGTAAACATTAATGGACATGGAGGAGATGCTGCACTTGTTGCTGGGTTAGCTTATGACGAGGTAGCTACGACGATGGCTATCACTCTGGTCGCTGTTTAAAAACAGAGTTTGATTATTTTGTTGACGCTCTCTGAAATTTGCTTGTGCCTGGTTGCATTTGTGAAGACACTCCCTCTGACCAGTCAGCAGCCAGCAGTCTGTTCACCTCACGTTTTAGTATCGACTTGGCTCAATTGGTACCTCGACAGAGTAGGTGCCAAAGAAAGCAACAGGTACCAGGTACAATCCCTGATTGGAAAACCAAAAAAATCAAGTAGAGACGAGTTGAGAAGTGCTAGAACGGTGCATAACGGTGGAAAAGCCCTAACAGACCCCAAGGTGTTGACTGAGCCTCTCTGAACCTCATGTTCCTGAACAAACCAGATCCAAGAAGACCTTCAACATCACAACCCACTGGACCCAATGTCCCAGTACCAAACACTACATGACACCACCAGAGGCCTAACACAACTGGTAGCGATCACTGCTGCCAAGATAAACAGTTTTAATACTGTGACGGTTTGGGTTTATTTCTATCTATCTATCTATCTATCTATCTATCTATCTATCTATCTATCTATCTATCTATCTATCTATCTATCTATCATATGGACCTAAAAAAGTAGGTTACATGTAATATGGGACAACAGGTTTGTGCGTTAAGCATGAAATAGTTAACTCTACTCAACGATCTTGTTCTTGTTCTCTCTCTCTCACTTGCTCTACCTGCTGTGATCTATGTCTCTCTGCCTCAGGGGAAACACAATCATCAGTCAGTGGATCCACCCATCCGTCCCTCCATCGTGCCCAGGGGCCCCCCGGGCCACTCCTAAACCCAGAACACTGCACCCTCCCCGGGATGAAACCTGGCCGCGCGCCCCCCTCTCCCCTCCCTGGAGCCTCCGCGGAGCCGCTGGCTTTGACTCGTCTTACAGGGCGTCGATTCAGCCTGAAATCAAACCCTGGTGAGAGAACACAGGCCCCGGACGGACAGACAGATAGATGGATCGACGGACAGCGAGGTGGATACGTGGGGGAGCCAGGTGAACGGGACGCATCCAGGCCGGGGGTTGAGGGGGGAACAGAGAAGACGTCCACAGGGACGAGTGGAGATGAATAGAGGCTGGAAGTGTGTCATTTTCCTGTGGGAGGTGGAGAAGGAAGTTTTGCAAGTTCTCACTCCATGAATTTGATCAAGCACGATGCAGCTACGGTGTCTGTCCAGGTTTTAACCAAAAACCCTGAAATCTGTTATGAAACTGTGCTGTGGGAAGGAGAGAGAGTGGAACAGGAGACTCCTCTACTTACCAGCTGTTGTTTCAGTGACAGACACACACACACACACACACACACAGAGACACACACGAAGCGATTCCATGGAAAAGCCAAGCCTACTGTAAACTTCTCCAGAACAGCACATATGGGAGACAGGGAAGGAGTGAACACACACACACACACACACACACACACACACACACACACACACACACACAAAACACACACACACAAACACACACACACACACCTAATCATCAACCCTTGTTGCATTGAAAAACAGATACCTATAAATCATTCTCATATATTTAACACGTGTTGAAGGAGCTTGAGAGGAGGAATGCGGTCAGTGTGTATGTGAGAGTGTGTGTGTGTGTGTGTGTGTGTGTGTGTGTGTGCCTGCTGTAATATCATCCTGTGTCCTAGATTGTAGCGAAGCGTTGACACAAAAACACACTGTCCCCGGCTCCGTCTTCCTCCTGGATCGTCTCAGACAACGATCTGATTCTGAAACTGTGACAACACGTGAAACTAACGGGTGGACGGACGGAAAAGTTGCTTTTAATCTTAAGACCACGCCTGATAGTAAACAGCACCTTTGTTATCATATAAACATAAGTCACATGGATTGTGCGTCATAAATCGACGTGCACAGGTAGAATTCATGTATTTTCACTACAACGACAACTGGGAAGATACTGGATTGATCATTTGATTGTTTAACATTTATAAATTAGGTGGATTTATGATTTTATCTGTCCACTTTAAAGCTACACTGCTGGAGATGCCTTCCTGAAATCGAGTGTAGTTTTAAACTTTTCTTCTTTTTTTCTTCTTTTTTGTGAAACCAAAACTAATGATGAGATTTGCTTTTTGTGTTTCGTCAAAAAAGGAACAAAACCTTGATCTGTAACGGCACGGACAAGATCAGAGCGGCAACTCGTGCGTTTTACATTTGACATCAGAGCACAGATGCTATTATTTGTCAACTCAATGGTTAATTAATCATCAGTTTTTTGTCGGTATTTACTCGTTTTTAAGAAAGGTCAAGGTTCTTTCGGGAAAAGTTAAAGAACTGTAACTCAGGGCCACATAATCTATGAATCATCACCACATACTCGTGGTTGTAAATTTATTTCAAATCCTAGATTTTGTCTTTCTGTGTGTTGCATGTTTCTTTCTCTGAGACTTTTCTCTGCACTTCTGTACCCTTCGCTACGTTTCAAGCATTCATCCTGGAGTTAACATGGAGGGAAATGAACTTTGAAGCTGTGCAACCTGCAGGCATGAAGGGAAATAAGAGAGGGAGAGAGAGAGAAGTGGGGAAAGACGGGAAGAAACGCAGGTGGATGAAGAAGCAGTGGGGAAGAGCTGGTGAACATTTCCTTCTGACTATCAACTGGATTTTACGCAAACTTTTGAAAAGTCTCTGAAAGTAAAATATAAATTAGCTTCGCCTCCATCAACTGGATTTGATGTTGATGAGAATATATTGGAAACCTGATTTAAAGATGAGACAATTTGTTTTCTTTCATTAAAAAAAAAAAAAAAAACTAAATCAATCCGTAAACAACTTGTCTGTCTGTCCATCTGTCTACGTAGCCGTAGCTGAAATCTTCCAGCTCTTTCTGCAGTATTGGGTTTCCTGACATTAGCGGCCCCCGTGGCGGCTCCGAGGCTGCTGCCCTTTGAAGCCTCGGCGGTGCTGCTCCGGCTCATTTGGCAACAGGTTGGGAATGGGCCGCTGGCGAAAAATGAGACCCCAGTCGCCTTGGAAACAGGTCCCCCACCCACTCTCACAACGTGGTTTGGAGGGAAACGGGAACGAACGGTGACATTTAGCTTGATTTAGTTTCTCAGCGTAAAGCGAGCGACACACGGAGGGTTAACAGGTAAACACTGTAAACAGGTTTGTAATGATATCAACCTGGTTACTGCAGCCACACAGCCGATCCATCGACTTTTGTGTGTGTAATTATACAAACGTTTGACTGTAAATGCCACAGTAGAAAGTCTATTTCTCTCCTGGTTTAAATTGTGATGTTAAAACTATAAAAGATTTTTCCACATGGAGTAAAAAAGCAGAAAGAAACAGCTCCTGGCTCAAAGTTGGAAGGTCGTCAAAGTATTTTGTTACTCTCCTCACAAGGAAACCAGTCTACAGTTAGGGCCCCGGGCCCATTTTGGGTCCCGACCCGTAGTTTAAGAAACCAGGTTTTGGACAATTGGTTTCAGTGTAATGAGTTTGTCCTCGCAGTGATACCTAGTCATTACTATGTCATGGCAGCGACGTAAAAGCGGCTAAATGTTACAGAGAGTTTAACGTGACAGGCCTCGGCGATCTGAGGCGGCCAGAAGCAGGCGTCGGTTTACTGCAGCTGTGAACCTCAGGGTGAATCTGCATCACTGCATCTCTGGTAAACATCACGTCTAAGTGGAGGCTACGAGATGAAAACACCTGATTCATCAATGAAAGATGTGAAGGAAAACTGTGAAATCATCAATTAAAACCAAAATAATAGTTTAGTGTTTTTTGTTGCATATGTAAGTTTAACTTTAACTTCATCTCCACATCATAAACTTTTCCTATTTGTCACAAACTGTTGTTTCAACTAATCGTCATAATATCAGTTGATATAAACATTAAGATTCGTTAAGTCCGATAGTTTTGAAGCAGATGTTTTCTCCTTCCAGGACTTTGGTACTTTTAGGTGAAATAAAGTTGTTCTGCACTTTAAGCAGTTAATTATAGCCATAACTAATTATTAGCTGGCTGTGTCATTCACATGGGTAAAATTGCATGCAGGTTGTGGGCATAATCAGAAACATTTTTTTTTTTACATTTTTTTTCTTATTTTTATATTGCAAACAGCTCCTCGCTGCAGTAATCAAGCTGAGAGCAACCTGATGCATTTAAAGTAGTTTACGTTTCAGTCTATATGCTCTCACTGCCTCTCTCCGTCTTCATGGATCAGTTTTTATCATCACTACTTCCTCATCTCATCCCTGCACATCTCCACAGTCTCTCTCTCTCTCTCTCTCTGTGTGTCTCTGTGCTGCTGATTAAGAACACAACCTGTTGTTGTCGCCACTCTTTCTTGATTACCTACTGCTATTTTTTTTTTTTTTTATCCCTTCATCTTCCTCCTCCTCATCTCCATCTCTTTTTGGCCTAGCTGCTCGCTCAACCACACAGTGCATGTTTGTCTCTCTCTCTCTCTCTCTCTCTGTGTGTGTGTGTGTGTGTGTGTGTGGCAGTGCATGGAGGCCTAACGAGTTTGATAGCTGTCACCTGATCTCGGTGATGAGGGTTGCTGTAGTAGCGAGAGGAGCGGGAGCGAGAGGAGAGTTAGGTTTCTCCGCTGTAATTAGTTTTCCCAGCCTCTAATTATACCAGACGGAATTACAAGCCTGATTGACTGTCATTTAAGCATTTTAATTCATGGAATTACCCTTTTTCTCTTTAAAAGAAAGAGGGAGAGTTGTTGTTTTGACAGGCGGGCGTGTTGGGATGGAATTGGTGGAGTGTGGACCATACCCATACATAGTGGCAGTTTTGACAGAGGTAAACACACTTTGTCAGAGTAAAACAAAGAGACATACTGTATTACAGTGAGTTAAAATGAATATCCTGAGCTGGTAAACACACAGATGTACTGAGAGTGGTTTCATGACAGTCTAGGGCCTAATTTATGATTGATTTTTTTTTTTTTTTTTTGACGCATAAGAAAAAAAAAAAGAAAGAGACAGAAAGAGAAACAGTGAGTGAAAAATAACCAACTTCACACACTATATCTAATCCTCCTCTCTTCTCCTCTTAACCCTGGAAGCTGTGTTGTTTTAACCCTCATCTTTAATTCATTTCGACCAAGCAGCCTGCACTCAGAGCAGATTAGAGAAGCTGAGAGGCGACGCACAGAGTCGTTTAGTTTCCTCCTTTGTTTATAATCTTGTTTTTCCTCTTTCCTCATTCGACACAAGAGGTTTCAATATAAACCTCCGGACACTTTATACTGCACTTTTTCTTCTTTCTGTTTCCTGGTTTTATACTTTGTGATCTGCAATGATCCTGTTCACAATCATCATGTTCTCAGCACATGTTACTGCCTCATCTGTCCAGTGATTTCTGCTTTCACTCTCATCTGGGCACAAGAGTTAAAAGATGAATCAGTGATTATATCTCAGCTGATGCTGATCGGGTTAAATGAAACTAAATATTTCCCAGCATTAGTGCTGTGCTGTCACTAGAGCTTCAGTGTAGTTAATTTTTGCACATCTAATGATTTTTTTAAACTATAAACCTTATGCAATTTTAAGCTTTTATGCATCTATGTTCAAAAGTCTGCACATGGACAACAATTTTTCTACCAAATTCTTTCTAGAAATAAATATTTCACTGATTTATTTAGGAAGAAATACATCATGAAGGAGCTTCACAATCCTGAAAACTACATTTACTATGAATATAATGTCAATAAAGTCCTTTCTTTTCAGAAATCTGGTCACATTCAGGCCACATGAAGCTCACGTCATCTGAGTGAACGTCCTGGTCTTAAAGGTTAAAGGTTTCCATGAACCACGTCATGTGATTATACATCCGACATCACTGCTCGTGCTCTGTGAAGCTTGAGGAAGCTGGAATATTGGCTAATGGACTTTGCTCTAATTCTGTACATCTGATATCCAACCAAAACAAACACACACACACACACACACACACGCAGCTGTAATTCAATCCTGTTCCTCATATCAGGTGTGATTCCCGTCAACACACTGAAGTGATAAATGAGTCAGCGCCCTGTTTCCACGCCGATCAGTCAGACCACATCCGGCCACATCAGAGAAAACTGCTCCGTCATTTTAACGAACGAGAGCAACGTCAGAGAAAACTACAAGTCATGAATTGATCCTCTTCAACTTTTAACTGTTTATTTTTGTTTCTTTTCCTGCTTCGCCACATCACAGAACAACATGACCTTACTTTTCCTTTAATGTTCCTCATTTCTTCATCTTTTTGTCTCAATGTTCCAACTCTTCAACACTTGTTCTATATATTTTTTAATGTCTCATACGTCTCTTGCCTTTGCGTTGCAACTCATGCCACTGTAGTGACCTGAGAACTCACTGATCTCATTAATAATCCGGCTGACTGAACTGAGCTCTCAACACCACCACCACCTCCACCCTCCGCCCTCCTTTCCCCCTTATCGTCTTTTGTTTCTGGCTTTTCGTCTTCTGTTTTTCTTTTGTTCTTGCTTCTTCTGGTCTATTTCTTCGTTGTCCTTGCCATCCTGTCTCTCTCCATTTCTGTGCATTTCTCTCCATCTCTCTCTCTCACTCCTCTATCTCTTTCTCAGTCTGTCTCTCGTTCACTCTCCCTGCAGACTTCTGCCTCTGATAGACCAGCAGCCCCTCAACCGATTAACTCCGCAATCCCTTAATAACAATCTCATTCCCTCTATCCCTCCCTCCCTCTGTTTCTCTCTGAAGCCCTCCCAGTTCATTTGACCACTTTATTTCAACCTCCCATTCATGGAGCTCAGATCACACAAGGGGCTGTAATGACAGCACATTTATTAATTAATTGCATGTGTAATTGCTAAAATTAAGTTTTGGAAACTTGGTAATGATGTGAGGAATTACAGGGATGGAAGGAGGGGACGAGCTTTGAAGACAAGCCCCCTCAAGTTCTTTTGGGGGATGGAGGTTGTGTTGAGGGGGGGAGGAGGCGTGGATGGATGGATGGAGAGGGAGAGATAGAAAAAGACAGGAGGAGAAGGAGGGGGGTGGGAGAGGAGTAATCCAGGAGGAGAGCCGCACTGTAGGGCTGATCAGAGTCGAGAGTTTTGTCTCTGGGCTAATCTTCTCTTCTGAAGTGGTGTCATGGCCGTCACTCCGCTCTTCCCGTCAGTCCATTGGCTTGTCCGTCGCACGGCTGCAAATTCCCCCATTGATTCAGACTGGGCCACTTTAATTAACTTCCTCCCTGAGATAATGGCTAGCTCAGAGGAATCTGCTCGCCGTGAAGAAAACTCTGAGAGAAACTTTTCCCTACATCTCCAGAATGGCTAAGGCAGCCCCTTCAGTGACGGCGTAATTTATTTCTTTTTATTGTGGAGACTTTGTCTGAAAAATGAGATTTGAACATGAAGAGTGAATTGTTTATTGTCTGGGGTATTCGGGAGCAGATGTGGGTTCTGGGTCTCTCTGTGCTGAGACGATAGGAACACTTCCATTATGAGTTGAGTGTGTAATTTCACTGGATGGACGCTTGGATGGGAAAATGTCCTTGGAGGGATAAATGGTTTATCAGACATGTGAACTGTCAAGAAGAAGAGAGAGAGAAAGAGAAAAAAAAGCCAAAGTGAAAGAAAATAGAACAGATTCTACCCCAACATTTAAACGTCTGTAAGAAGTCAATTTGTGGAAAACACAGTCACGTTACAAACATTTGTGACCTTCCACATATTCCCCTTTTTACATTTTCACCTAAGATGCAGTTGTGACAGAAACTAAACAAAACCTGATCCGTTCACTTGTTGCATCAAGTCGATTAGTCGTGAGAAATACCTGTGGGATGATCGCTCCTCGCTTCCTGTTGCTCTTTGAGGTTAAAATGGTTTCATCTTGGTTTGGTGAAGATGTTACATTCAACTGTGGATCCAGACTCACAGTGAATCTCAGACAAGAGGAAGAGAAACATCAACTGATCAGGCAACAAAATAACTTCAACAAGATATCGTCTACCTTCTGCAAAACTTGACAAAACTTTGGCAAAAAAAGTTGCACATTTACAGTCTATCATTAGCATATTTAGCATGGATTAGGCTAAGTTTACTTCAACGTTGAATCAACGCATCAAAATGTTAAAAAATCTGACACTTCAGTAAAGTAACGGCCGAACAAGAAGTCAAATATTCATCAGACCTGACAACCTGACCTGCAATGTCAAACATTTCTTCCTGGTTCTCTAAGATCTGATTTATTATCAAATACACTGAATCTAACAGTGAAAACAAAGTGGTAGTAGTTATTTTGTAGCAGCACGGTTGGTTTAAAGGACCTACCCGCAAATGAAATACATTATTCTTGCTGCTCATGAGTTGAGTTGTTGATGCAGATACAACAACATGGATCCTCAGTGGTTTCTTTCATTCAAACTTTGTTAATTGTCTTCATTGACTCACAGTCATCTGTGAATTTATTTCACTTTGTAAATTATTTCTTACTAAATTAATGTCCATTATGATGGAAATGTCTCTTGTTGTATTCAAACACTGTGATGTGACTTTACATTCCTCTAACACTGAGAGACTCAAAACAGACAGGATTTTATTTAAAATCACAATCTTCTTCTGGTATCTAAGTTACCCACAATGCAACTTGACTGCCTCACTGTGAGATGAGGATTGGTCAATAGAGGTACGATAATCTCGCTTCTTTCTTGCTCCAAACCTCCAGATGTTTTCCACATTCAGTTCAGTTTCATTGGATCTGTTCACTGTAAATCTGGTAGTTTTTTTCTGAAATGTTTATTATGTTTTGACCTTCAGAGCCACCGTACTTAACAGAGTCTAACTTGGTAAAATTTTGCTCAAACTCCATTTAAATGAGGCTCCGATCAACGTCTCCATTCTGTCAATATTAATAGCAGGAAACATGATGACTACGATGTGAAATTGTTCCTCTTTGTGATAAATCCAACTCTGCAGCTCCACTCGTGTGTGTGTGAAGCATTTTAGTGTATTTCAGCATGTTGCTTTGGTTTTTAAAGCCAAAAATTTACAGGTTTGACTCAGACTAGCGATGTAGCACAGTATGCTAATGTACCAGGTAAACAAGTGCAAACAAGTAACATAAAGTAGAATTTACCAGCTAAAGAACTAAGTGAAAACAACAAAAATAGTGAAAAAACCACAACATCTGGTGGACAAATAAATGTATAAACAACACCACAAGTATTAAACCATTTCTCATCACTCAATGCCGTATATGGTGCAATAGCGTCTTAGTCTCATTTTACAGGTTGTATTCAGTTTCCTTTGCAGGTAATCAATGCATAAAATCTATGTGCTGGTTTCACTAAGTTGTTCCACATTTGTTGGCCACATTGTCCGTCAGGCTACGAGATGACCTTTGACACAGACATGTCTGAGGGTTAATTATAGCTGCTCAGTGTCTTTTTACGAATGAGAGCTGAGAGTCTGAAAGGCCCTGCAGGTCCAAAACGGGCGATCATCTCCTCCATCTCCTCTACCTGTCTGCTTCCACTGAGAGGCACAAAGAGGGGCCAGCTAATCCATGTTGGTGTGGAGGCTTCAGGAGGCGGTGGAGGTGGAGGTGGAGGGAGGGGAGGTAAACCCAGCCAGCCAGCCAGCCACTCCGATGTGAGGGCTTGTGATAGCGGAGACACTTGATCACATTTATCTGCAGTTTACACCTTCCTGTCTTGATCTCTGAGCTATACAGGGGATCGCCTTTCCTACTCAAAGAAAGAAAGAAAGCAAGCAAGCCTAGCGAGGGTTCGGGGCGGAGGGTGGTGCAGGGTGGTGGTGGTGGTGGGTGGATGGATGGAAGGAGAGAAAAGAGGCCAGGGCCCTCTGTGTGAATGCTGGTTGGGATTGTAAAGCGAGCTGAGCGATGACAGCTAAATGCGCTAATTTTCTACTGGGACTTGAGCTTTGT
This sequence comes from Polydactylus sextarius, assembly GCA_016801845.1. Taxonomy (NCBI): domain Eukaryota; kingdom Metazoa; phylum Chordata; class Actinopteri; family Polynemidae; genus Polydactylus; species Polydactylus sextarius. The sequence continues at coordinate 23,152,335 of CM028910.1, forward strand.
CTCACAGGGAGGGCTGAGGCACGGAGCTGTGACATCCAGGGATCAATGAAGCGTTTTTTTTTTTTTTTAAGATTTCAATGATGCAGTTTCAAGTTTATTGAATAAAGTCAAGGTCATAGCACCAAATATTTGATATCTCCAATGTTCAGGTTGTATAAGTGAGACTGATGAATCATATCCTGGAGTTTGCACATTAAATCTTCTATTAAATTCACAACTTTTATTGTATCTCTACATGCTGGTTTATGAAGGAGCAGGTAAAAGTGATCAATGACGTATTTGAAACATGTTTAACATCTGCCCTGTTTTCTTCCCGTTGTTCAAATCAGAGCAGAAGAAAATCATCAGGAACTGTGGTTATTAGTGGTGAATGGTGTTTTACATATTAATAGCTCATTTTATGATGTTTTTCTTCATTAAAAGCAACAAAAAAAAACCAACCGTGACTTCAAACAAATCATCTTGTATTATCAAATTAAATAGATGTGTTGACGTGTTGCAGATCGATTTGAATGTAACTTCAAACAACTCACATGAAAATACGTCTCAACCTGTACAAAGTTGATAAGATCATTGTGCGCAGGTTTGTGTATGCCTTTGTTTTTTTTTTTTTTTTTTCAGTTGAAACTTAAAAACACACCCTTATGATGTCGCCTCAGGAAATCGCTTCATTTTATATAGAAATCATTAATACAGTCACTTAAGTTAACTAAAGCTAACAGGAACATCAGCAATGAGACACTAAACTAGTGTGGTCATTTACAGCAAAATGCAGAAATGCTTTAACACATCTGACTTTATCTAAGTTATGATTATAAACCCATCATTATTAACTTGTGACAATATTACATAAGGAAAAGGTACATTTTACTCAGGTTGATCTCTGACGTGTCAGATGACATTTACCCTCTGATACAATGCATCAAATATCAAACACAAATCAAAAGTTGATTTTATATAAAGTGGAAGTTTGTAGTTTTAGCACAAGTCTGATTTATATGAGTGTTATTGACCCGGTGGATGAGTTTAACACTTAATCTTGGTCATTAAACCATCCATGTTTTGACTAACGTAAAATCAAATCTGTGGTGTCGAAGTTTGGATTCAAATCAGAGTTTTTATTTTCATTTACTCAGTGAAAGTTGTAAAACCTAAAGTTTAGCCTCAGGACAACATAGTTATAGCTGTAGATGAAAGATACTGATCCTTAATGAGTTGTTTAATGTGTAACATGGCCGTGAGGTAAGAAGAGGATGTTTAAAGTTAAGCGGAGGAATAGGACACACACACCCACACACACACACACACACACAGTAGCATGAAGGTTGTACAATGTAAAAGAGCAATAAGTCGTGATAATCCTCCTGGTTTCTTCATGGGAACAGTCTCCTGTTGTTTAGTTGTAATTATCCTTTAATATAGACTCTGATGTCGTCTCTGCTTTCTATTACACTGTGACACACACACATACAGTACATTATATACACACAGTTTGTCTCTGTTGTACGTACACACACACACACACACACACACACACACACACACACAGTGTCGCTCTGTGCATCATTACACTCACTGTATTGCCTTACACAGGTAGAAACCTGAAGACTGCGTTAAGCTGTTTAAGACTCTTTTAGCTTCATTAAGACAGACAGAGCTCAGTCAGACAAAGTAGCTTTCACTGAGGCCCACAGTCTGCGGCGTTCAGTCATGGATAATTTAACACAGACCAAATGTCAAGTGATTTTCAACTTTTACTTTGATTCTGCTTCATTCGTTCCCTCCTGTGATAAACTCGATTCTATTCTATTCTATTCTATTCTATTCTATTCTGTTCGATTCTATTCTATCTGGTTGTCTTCTGCAGTCATAATACAAATGTGCTGACTGAGAAATGTTCTCTTGTCTGGCAGCCAATGTCAATCATCTTGCCTGTTTGTGGAAATCACACCTGAGCCAAAAAACGCTCTGCAAGTGGTTTCACATGTCTCCATTACGCCCGAGGACGGACTGATTCAACTTCAGAGCTGCGCTGAGTGGCATCAGGCAATTAAAAGTGAGTGAGGGGAGAAACGGCATTTGACTGACAGAAATACTCCTCGTGACAAGACACAAGTTGGTATTTTTCTGTTGGTTGCTTTAATGTGGTTTCAGAGGCAAATCTGAGATGAAAGCAGTTCAGAGTTATATAAAAATATGAATTTGATAATGTTCATGTAAAATGTCCCTGGTTGGCTCAAGTCTTTTTTCTATATTTCCTTCTTTACATGCAATTATTCCCTTTAGAGCCTCATTTTTGACTAAGAAAAAAAAAAAAATCTTCACCATCATGTTCTGTAAAAGTTTTCTGACTTTTCAGAAGATTTCATCACATTGTAGGACACGAACTGGGGCATTTACACATCAATCAATGATGATGAAGTTGAGGTCAATAGAGACGATGTCAAGTTCTGCGTCCTTGTCTGTCCAGAAGCACTTTCGTATGCCTTCACTGTATTTATTGGGCTTGTTTATGTTCTTCATGTGCAGGTTGTGTGAATTTGTGATTTTCCAGAAATTCAATACTGAGATGACTAAATATTTATGCTGCTCACTGGTCCAGTAAAGTGTCTATAAACTGCTCCTTTGGCTGCTACAAAACAAGAAACATGTTTTATTACTGCACATGTTTAGTCAAAGTCCCTGATGTGACTGTGATCTGCCACTAGGGGGCACTGCAACTTCATGGCCGCTCAATGCAGCAAGTGTGGGAACGCCTATGGAGAGAGTGTAGTGAGAGTTTGTGACAAATACAGAAAAGGAAAATAAGTTAGGACAGAAATGTTGGTGAAAAGCTGAGGACAGTCGCTGAGTCTGTTGACTTGATCTGAACATTTTCTCTCAACTTCTTTACGTCTTTATAAAACTCTCAGCTTCACGTTGTCAGTCTCAGTCTGATGGTCAGACACTAGATGAACGTTTTGATTAAAAAATAAAATATGAACCCACTGTTTCAGGATCAGGTCTGTCCTGGTCTTGTCCTTGGACTTGACCTCAACCTCTGTCTCTTTATTTGCTGCCTCAGCTGTGACTTAACTGACCTTACTTTGACTAAAAAAAAAAAAAAAAAAAAAACTGTTCAAACTCTCATTTCGGAGCCTAAACTGCTCACAGCAGCAAGAATGAAACCACAATAGATGAAACTAGACAATAACCTGAAAAGGCTAGAACGCCAACGTCATGACTGGCAGCGCGAGAGATCAAGGGTCAGAGCCACAGAGCTCACACACGACAAAGGTCAGTGGTTTGGTGTTAAAGGACGTGAATGTGACTTAAGAGTCAGAAATGTAAAGAGGTGACGGTGAAAGTTAGAGGACAGAGAGAAAAGGACGAACACATGGGGTAAATGCTACTAGAATATTTTTGTGACAGTTTTATATTCTGATCACATCCACCACAGTGGTGATAGTTTGTAATTTACACAGAAAACACAGTCAACTAGAAAAATAACTCAAAAATAGTTGAGCAGTCTCTGCTTCGGTTAATTATTTTAACAGATATGTACATTATAAACTGGACACTAGTGACACTGATAAAAGACACTATTTAGCGGTGAGTCCGGTAACTTTACATAAATTCAGTCGTTCTATAAACTGCAGCTGCTTTAATCAGTGAAATACAATATGAAGAAAACCTATTGAACGGTGGTGAGGTGGTGTCATCACATATGTTGTGTATCCAAACAATCAGTAACATTTTCTTCCTTGTTTAACTTGTGTTATTTGTCACACGATCGTGATATAATCAGACGGATAATGAGAAAAAAAAAAGAAGAAAGAGAAACTAAGAAGAGGAAGGAAAGAAAGAAAGAAAGAGACAAAGAAGAACAGGGACAGAGTCAAAGGGTTGGAAGTGTTTCCTGAGCTCTTGTATGTGTGTGTGTGTGTGTGTGTGTGTGTGTGTGTGTTTATATGTAAGTGTGTGTCCAGGGGTCCTAGAAGTGAGAAAAAAACATCTGTGACCGCAGTGATGTCATTGAGAAGAGTGGCAAGAGAGGAGCAATTAACGATCACACACACATACACACACACACACACACACACACACACACACACACACACACACACACACACACACACACACAGGAGCGCAGTGTGGGACAAAACAGAGCTGTAAAAACAGGGCCAGCTTGCGGCCAGTCAGTCCGTTACCCATAATGCCTTGGGTCTGGATGGTTGTCACTAGGTTCCGGTCGGCGTGGCAACAAAGCTTATTAATCTGCTGATGGAGGGCCAGCTGCAGAGGTGGCAGACACACACACACACACACACGCTCAAACGCACACACACACACACATTTGTGCACGCGCTAACATGCACAAACACACACACACGCAATAATAAGCACAAGTGACTATTTGTTGTGATAGAGTTTAAGCACCATACACACACACACACACACACACACACACACTTCACTGACACACACACACACACACACACACACACACACACACACACACATTCTTGTGCTCTTGCTCACCTCTGCATCACTGTTGGTTTTGAGTCAAACTTCTGAAGGTCGACACTCAGTGTGACGCGTCATCATTTCTCCGCACAAACTATCACAACATCATCACTCACCTTTCCATTTTTTTCACTGTTCAACATTTCTGATTGTTTTGGTTTTTTTTTTCTACAAAAACACAGTGGAAGAAAAAGAGTGAGACTGACAGTGTGTATGTGTGTGTGTGTGTGTGTGTGTGTGTGTGTGTGTGTTTGCAAGTGGTGTGTGTTTCTTAGTTTTTCTCCAACTTTAATGCTGTTCCCCCAGCATATCCTTGCCGGTTGCCTAGAGACAGGGATTTGAGCGAGGCCCCTTGGTTCATTCCCACACAGTCCTCTGGTCTGTGTGTGTGTGTGCAAGTGTGTGTGTGTGTGTGTGAGTGCATGCATGTTGAAAGGATATTTCTCTCCTTTTGCCTTTTGATTCACTCTCAGTGTGAAGCCGCTCCCTGTGGAGACAGTATGGGTGGGCAGAGGAGGAGGTGAGGAGGAAGAGGAGGAAGAGAAAGAAAGAAAGAAAGAAAGAAAGAAAGAGAGAAGAAAATGGGGGGAAAATAAAAGCAAGCAAGGGTGGTGGAGGTTAAGTAAGGAAGGATGACTGAAAGAGTGGAAGAAGTGGTGGAGAGGGAGAAGAAAAAGAAGTAGAGGAGTTGGACTGTATGAACGATGAAGGGAGGAGAGGAAAGGAGCTGTTGGTCACACATCAAGGCCTGGAAACAAAGACGCCAAGAACTCTCCCTCCTCTCCTTCCTCCTTCCCTCCATCCCTCCATCTCTTCATCCCTCCATCCCCGACAAACACAAGTTTCTCTTCTCACAGGAAGAGAGTGAGTCCAACAGTCGGACAGAGAAGAGAAGAAGGAGGAGGGAAACGTGTGTGTGTTGTGGTTCGTTTTCTAGCTCCTCTTTACATCAAGGTGTGAAAACACAAACAATATTTACTGCCTCATTTAACACTGTTTTTTTTTTCTTTTTGGCTGCTTTTAAAGCTCCACCCACAGAAGAAACCCTGTAGTTCTAACTGATGGAGAGCTATGTTGTTAAAAGTAGCTTAAAAGCAAATTCAGTGAGATTGTTTGTGATCTCCTTGATGAGGAGTTTCTTCTGTAACATCCCTTCAGCCCCGTCCTCTAAAGTCTGTTAATCTGTGCTACAGACTAAAATCAAGGTGAACAGAACCTGACGGGAAGGATGAATACATACGTATTATATACATACTGGACCAGTGTGCAGCATATGTACATATTAGCAGGGATTTCTTATCTTCTTACCCAACAACTGACCCGATTAATAATCTAGCAGTCATCATACAACTTTGGTTAATGAAAGAAAACTCAAGTTTAGCGTCTATAACAGTTTAGTTTACTTTGAAAATAAGCATCTGTAGGACGACAGACGCTTGTTTTCAAAGTAACTTGTGCACGAGGAGACTTCAGAGTAAGTGTTAAGCACTAAATCTGTTCAATGAGGCTGGTTTTCTTTTAAAATAAAAGTAGGTGTAGTTAACATTTGCAGCTGTGATGTAGTTGGCTACTTTTGATTGGTTCAATTATAATAAAAAATAAACTTTTCGATGCCTTCTTAACAAAACATAAAGTCTGAAGATTAAACGTGGCCGCAGCTTCAACATCACTGACGTTGGTTGTTCATGTTGGATAATGAGGCTTGAATCCAGTGGTGTTGAATGAGGACAAACTTTAAAAGCCACTTATGTATGTGGCAGGTTTCGTGTGTGGGGCGATGTCATGTTGAAACAGGAACGCACCAACGTTGGAGGCACATTAACGTCTAACATACTACTGTATCCTTGTAGTTTAAATGATGAAAAATAGAGAAAAAGAAAACAGACGGTCTTGTCCACTTAGTTTTGTGACACAATTCATCAGTTTTCTACACAGTTACTCAGTGTTACAGCTCAGATTTATATTTAGTGTTGGCTCTAAATAGCATATTGCCGTGACAATACAGATTTTTCCAATAATGAAAGACATGGGGAAATTACTACTTCGGTGTCACTAATAACAGTTATTACCATTCAAAAAGTAAGTTGGTATCATTGTTGCATCATCACCTCTTAGAGATTGAAGTTGAATTGTCCCAAAAATTGCATCCTACCTCTGTCAATCTGACTCACTTTCCAACAGACTTAGTCATCGTCTTCCCACGCTATGCTACTGTATCTTAACTGACAAAATGACAGTTTAATACACTCCCCGCTGATGTGATTCCCTCCATTTTGAAATTAACAACATGACAAGAACGTTACACACCCGCACCGTTCGGTGTTGATTATACTCAACAGAGGAAACTTTGAATTATTTAGTTAAAGTAAGAAGAAAGTAAGATCTTTGAGTTTCTTCATCATCCCACCTCCTCCTCATCATCACCCCCCTCCCCAACATAATGCCTCCTGATCCCAATCAACCCCCCCTCCCCCCACCCACCTCCTCCCTCCTTCTACATTCCACCCTGCTGATGTCAGACTCTAAACGAACCGCCGTGTGTGTGCGCTAAAGGGTCAGGCTTGGTTGCCAGGACGATAGGCCCTCCAACAGCTTTCTGCTCCGACGCTTTGAGCCCCCGAAACCACCTCAAAGCATCATGGGAAAACAATTAAAACCTCCTCCAAATCTCTCTCGCTCTCCTTCAGTTTTCTTGCCGTCTTTGTCTTCCAGTTTCCCTCTCTCTTTCTTTTTTTTTTTCATCTCTCCATCCCACCCTCCTGCTTTCAGATGATCTTCACTTTTTTTTTTTTTTTTTTTTGAAATTTTTATTCTATTTTCCACCTGAGATGTCTCTTATAGGAGGGACAACAGGGGAGGAGGGGAAGGCTTTACTCCAAACACTATAGTCTGAGCACTTGTGTGTTCACATATACACAAGTTTTTGTGTGTGTGTCTGTGTTTAAATATTCACTTTGAAGGAAAATGAACTGCCGCTCAGTTATTTCTCTCGCAGTGTTGAAGGGTTTTCAGGGATCATTGCTTAAAAAAAGCAATGACTTTCAACTTTTTATTTTTAAACTCACAGAAAACAAGAATATAAGTGTTGGTTCAAATTGGTAATAATTCAACACTAAACACAGGCAAAATTTAGCAAATTACACCTTTAAAATGTTACACGGTTGTACCACATCTTTAACCGTTTTCATTGTGTAACTACAATGACAATAAAGTCTCTTATCTCATCTACAAACCTTGTAATATTGAAGAGAAAATCCAACTGTTCTCAGTGAGTAGAAAGGAAGGATTCTCTTTTTAACAGGAAGAAACCTCCAGCAGGTTGGACGACCATCTGCCTTGACTTGAGAAAGAAGAGAGTAACAATAGTTGGTTTTATAGTAGTTTTGGTGTCTTAGTTGTTTAATACATCTGTATTTAAGCTCCATCAAAACTGTCAACTGCATCATAACCTGCAGAAATATCCAATATAAATATAAATCCAAATCCAAGTTGTTGTTTTTTTTTTTCTGTTGGGTACAAACATAACATTGAAACTAAAATCACTGCAGCAACACTTTGTTCTGGTACATAGTACAATCAATGACTGTGAAAAAAAAAAAAAGTCACATACTATAATTGCACTTAATGACTAGTCTGTGGTGGATTTATGAGCACCAAAACCATACACGAGGTTTGATGTTTGATGTCTTGCCCATTAATCTGTGTAGAGATTCCTCCCCACATTTTAATGATGAGGTTTCTGTTTAGATTTTCCCCCGTTCAAGGTGTTTCTCCTTCAGTTTTAGTGCATGCTGGGATACGTCTGTTACGGTTCAACTGAATCGTTCAGATGATGCAATGTCGAGGGAACAATGAAATATGATTTAAATCTGATTTGGATTCAATCTGCTGGGATGAATGAACCTGGATAAAAAAATCAGTTAGTTAGTTTGATTAGACGGATTTTCAACAGTAATAGAAATAAATTAGATTGACCAGTTTATCTGCAGAAGACAATATATTGGAAACTGAAAGAGGAAATCATCAAAAATAAACATAACATAATAAAGAGTGATACAACAAATAAAAGAATAAAGTCTGTGGAAGATTTTTGAACTGAAACCGTTCAGGAAAAAAGCAGCTGCAAAAGTTTCAAGCAGCTGTTTTTGTTTCATATGATCATTATGTGGACAAAATAATAATTCTTATCATAGAAAAGGACTTAATCATTTTTCTTTTTGTTTTTTTTCTCATAACAACAACATCAAAGAAAAAAAAAGATAAAATTCCCACGAAGCCCCCTGCAATTATGCCAACTAACATGTCATTCAGCACAATGCTGCTCACCTCCTTCAGTTCGGGAGTAGGGTTGGTTCATTGGTAGGGGTACGGGGATGTGGAGGAGACAAGGCTGCAACTGTCAGGGCCTGGCACCAGACGGGGGGGGCAGGGACACTGTGAATAGCTTGGTAAAGGTTTGCCCGCATTGATTAAATGAATTTAAAAGGGGTGAAATGTAAATGCTCTAAATTTTCAGTGTAGATATCAAGAGATAATGTTAGAGGACAAAAGTAATTTATTTCTGTACTAAACCCAACCTTGTTCATTGAGTCCTGATGTCTTTAGAGTTAGTTGAAGTGGTTCAGGCATCTAAACTGACAGGAGACCTTGATGTAAACCCAGATCAATATATCATAAAGCCTGGACCTATGTCAGGATCCCTCAGAGAGACTTGGAAAACATTACTGAGAAAAGGGACATCTTGACTACTTTACTTGACCTTCTGACCTGGATAAGTGGATGAAAACGGATGGATATGGTGTTTTCTTTTCTTTTTTGAAATCCAGATTTTCCAGATCCAGTTGAGGCAAGAAGCCTTGGGACAGGACTGAACCATTCCCAGATAGCAAAACCATTACAGGACAAATTTGGCCCAATTTTGGCAAAGTTTCAGAAGGATGTACGACCCCTACATGGCCCAAATTAGGGGTTCACAGGAAACAGATATAACTGCCTCAAAAAGAGTCCAAAATCCACCACAGTCGAGCCAAAAGCCTTTACCTTGTTTACCTTTACTTTTTCAGTAGTGTGGTTAAACCATAACTATGACACAGTCAAACCAAAGACCTTCACTCTGCTTCCTCTGAGACTAAATGAATCCAACAATGACAAACGTCTGCCAGACTACAGCCACAATCTTTGTTATCTGGATTTTCTGTAAATGAGAAGGATTTTCTTTGATTCTTAACTTTTAGGGAAAAAAAAAAAAAAACAAGATTAAAAATTTCACATTGAAAGGTTGATTTTTACAGGCTTTTACAGACTCTGAGAAATCATTGTTGTCAACCCCCTCATATGTGCCTCTGGATTTAAAGTTCCTAAGTGCTGGTGGATTCCCTGTCTCATTAAGCCTGAAAGCTTCCAGTCTGCACTTTACAACACACCACCAACAGTAGCACAAAGGCCACAGGTCACATGGATCAAGAATGAAACAGTGAAACCCTACTTGGTCGGTTACCGTTTGCCACTCTGGTGTCAACTAAACACAAATAAAATGTATGTTAATTTCATTCAGGCCTGTCCAGTGTAATTACTCTGATGCTGATAAGTGAGTCAAAGGGAAAGTGAGAGCAAGAAACAAAGAATGAGAGCAGTGTGCTTTTTTTCCCAACACACTAGGAAGTGCTGAATACTAAAGCCCCCTTTCCCCCCCTCATCCATTCATTTTCTTTTAGGTTTACAACAGCTCTGCCAAACAGCAAAGCAGCATGTCAACGACTTCTCAATGAGAAAACACAGTGGAAAGGGAGAACTAAATCTGAGTAAGAGAGACGACAGCTGTCTAAATCACAAAGTAAAGACAGTTAAAATGTGGAGAGAAGGATCGAAAGACTGAGGCTACTTCGAGTTTAGAGTTTCCCTCATTGGACTCCAAAGTCACTGCAATGTAGGTATGTTAAACTCAGTGACAGAAGGTGCCGAAGCTTCAAATCAAATGGCCAAAAAGGCAAATTTTGTAGAAATTTTGATAAATTATCCACACAGGAATATGAAATGAACTTGACCGGTAGAAGAAATCAGCAGGTTTTCACTGAAACTGCAAACACATCACAGAGGAAGGTCAAACTTAAATTTCTAAGCTCCAAATTCTGCAAATTTCAACGTGAATTTGTAATACTCGGTTTTTCAGCAAAATGTGAAATGTGCACTTGGAAACAAAACAGCAGAGACCTGCCGTGTGTCTCAGTTGACATACTTCCATACTTACATTTATATTTAGAGTGTGTAAGTATGTTCACACTGACCAGTCTGGTAAAACAGTGAACTGTTAATTCCCGGATGGTTTCACTCATCACGGTCAAACGGTTGAGTGTGGAAGAGGAGGGATGGCGGCGGCGGCGGCAGCGTAATCTCCACCTCACATGAAACATGGAGCCACACAAGCAAACATCAGCACTAGTAAGACTTTCATTATTGATTATAGCTGTTGCCATGGCGCTGGGTGAGTGGCAGCCAGTTTGACAGCAGCATCTTATTTTTCTTACTTTTCCTCTTTTTACCTTTGAAACATTTTAACTAAAATCAATTCTTCCTTTTTTATCAGGATGGCTTATTCCTCATGTTTTTTTTTTACCTCTTTTTTGTTTTTGACTATGACAACCAGAGAACTGTTAACCGATTGTTATTCCAGGGATCAGCTGATGGCACTGTGGAGATAAGGATGGTTTAGTTCCTTATTATCCTAATATATCACTTCGATCACAAACTGCTGGTTTACTTGTGGTTCCTAGAGTCTCTAAGACCAGAACAGGAGGTAGAGTCTTCAGTTATCAGGCTCCTCTCTGATGGAACCAGCTCCCAGTTTGGATCCAGGAGGCAGACATCCTTTCTACATTTAAGGTTAGACTGAAAACTTTCCTTTATGATAAAGCCTATAGTTAAGGATGGTCCAGGTGGGACATGGACCCGCCTGAACCATCCTTTAGTTAAGCTGCTATAGGATTAGACTACTGTGGAAATCTGACAATACACTGCTCCTTTTCTCTCTGTCCCTCACTCCTCTAGTCTCTGTCTCTCCCTCACACTTCATGTCTTTATATCAATATATTACATATTATTTACACTCATCTACTCTCTTTCTCGCAGTTGTGTCATAATTATAATGGTAATGATAATTTTGATACAACTACTTGTAAACATCTAGTCTCTACCGTCTCTTCCTGGTCTCCCTCTCCCCCGTCCTCCTCCCCTCCCTTCCCTCTGTCTCTTCTCTTTTTTTTTCTTCTCTGTTTTCATCTCACCCCAACCGGTCAAGGCAGATCAGACCGTCCACTCTGAGTCTGGTTCTGCTGGAGGTTTCTTCCTGTTAAAAGGGAGTTTTTTTTTTTTTTTTTTATCTCCATTGTCGCCAAGCGATTGCTCGTTGTGGTAATGTTGATTTTCTCTATGTAAAGTGCCTTGATATAAATGTTTTTACAATCTGGTGCTATATAAATAAGATTGAATAGTACTGCGGAGGAGGAGTAAAGCGGCGTGAGAGGAAAAGACGGTACAAACCATCAATACCGTCTGTAACTATGGGGAATGTATGATCTGTCCCCATAAGATGAAGAACTAATAAGAACAAATCGATGATTAACTTTCTGTCCAGTGACAATTCACTATTAAAAGGAAGATATTGTGATGTACCGCAACATGATGACGATGTACCCTGTCGAAAACCGGGTACTATGAAGCACATAGTATACATTGCATACTACATGGAAGTGTACTAAGAAATATCCAATTGAGACACACTGATGGTCTGTCATGGAACGGACAGTTTTAAACGCTTTTACTGCATCGTACACAGTCCTGCTCCTGAAGGTTTAGCATTTGTTATGTTGCACAGACACTCAATCAGTCTACACATGAGGGTTTTTTGTATCTCATGGCCTGGATACAATAACGGCCTTGAGTTTGATGTGAATGGTGTGATGTGTAAAGTGTTACAGAAGTGAAATTACATTTTATATTTTCTCTTTCTTCTTGACTTTTTACACTGTGCCACTCACCTTTAGATGCTGACCAGGTCTCAGGAGCAGAAACACTCCACTGTTCTTCATAATCCTCTGTGATAGTAACTCATCTCCATCTGACAGGGCCTTTGTGCACTTTTCTGCATTGTCATTTTCATAAATGCCACAGCTAACACATCATCTGCTTGCCAGCTTATTATCTCCACATGCACTTTACAAATTAAATTAGGCCTTTCTCATCTTGTTGCATTTCCTCAAACAGCTGAAATCATTTTTTTTTTTTGGAGCTGTAGTATTTTACCACACAACATTAACATTTTCTGTCCCGAGCCGTCACGTCTTCGTCGCTCTGACAAACTTACTGAAGTCATAGATAATTAATTTGATTCTAAATTACAGCTTTCCATCGCGGCGCTCGCCCCTCTTGCAGGAGTTTGTTGTGACAAGCGAGCGCGCTGCTCGTCTCCAGCCGTGATTTCTGTCGGCCCCGATGACAAAGATATCATGCGGCGCGTCTTTAAACATGATGCTGACATGTAGCACTTATCCACTCACTCACAGCGAACAAGACAGCGTTGCTCCTCGTGACACTTCCCTCATTTCCCATGATGCACATGGGAAGGGGGTCGCCTCCGCATGACGATTAGTAATAATAAGAGTTCTTGAAAATTTTGGGATGTACTTTATTTTAATAAGGGGAATGAGGTGGGGAGCTGGAGGGGGACAAAAGCTGCCAAAGAGCCATTGTGTCTCAGTAAAATGAGACATTTCTTCTTTTGTGTGTGAATGAGTCACTCATGAAGGCAGCAAACGTTGTATAAAGGGAGACCTTTATTTAATTCTGATTCCGGTCCAAATTTGCATCTGAAACAATAAAAAAATGCTTAATTTGATGTGTTTGTCTTGTTGAGTGACTGAGGGATGAGGAAAGGAAAGGAAACTTCATTTATTACTGTATTTATTTCATCTTGTTGTTTAATTTCCTGTTCTGCAAATATAAATACACATATATCATATGCGTGTTTGAAGAATATACAATAAAAAGCAAAAGTATTTGTACCATTCGATGTTTTGAATTCATGCAAAATGACTGATCCTATATTAAAATGCCAAGTCTCAAACTTCAATTTCAGCATGTTCATGTTTATGTAAGTACAAAAAGAACTGTGATTCAAAAGTAACTTAAAAAAAATCATTATATTCAATATTTTGGGTAAAAATCCTTTTCCTTTAAAATAAAAAGTTTCAAATAAACGTCTAAACTTGAACAACCACTCCAACAAGCAACACACAGCTGAAACATTTAGAAACCAATTAAACTCTACTACATTTAGACACTGTGTGTTTAATGGTTGTATCTCCCACACAGTTCACTGTAGGATATGATATACCATAACACTAACAAGACTTTGTCAGTGTATGTATGTGGATATGGCTGTTAGGCTGCATAGATGTCAAGTACTCGTGTGTGGGTTGAAAATGAGCGCTGATTTACTGCCACGCTGTATGAATGTATGGTTTCTCCCTCAGCCAATCAATAAATCCCTGAAATGGATTATTTTTTTTCCACAGTGCAGTGACCTTGACACTTCAGGTGGCCTTGTAGAAAGATAAAACTTGATTTACTCATTTCTAGCTGAAAGTAAGGAGGATTTCATTTACTCTTTGATTATGATCTTGTTATAGACTCTTTGATTGATAGTTACCCAGCGATGCTGGACGTCTGGAGTTCACAGCTATTAGATGTGACTGGGGTCATGTTTGATTTCTTCATTCAGACAGATGCTTCTTTTAACTTTCATGTTTATTTTTGATGTCAATTGATTGATCTTCCATAACTTCCAGTGGTTTCACTCTTCCTTCCAAGGTGACATTTAATAGTCTCACATTCACTCACTGGTCTCTTCAGCAACAAGTCAAAAAAAGAGAAAACTTGCCGTGTACACTTTGTTTATCTACTATGACAAGAGGTGACATTAAATACACCTACCTTATCCTGTGTAGATCCCTCTTTGGTGCCAAAACAGCTCTGACCTGTTGAGACATGGACTCCAGTAGACCTCTGACGGTTTGATGTAGTATCTGGCACCAAGACGACAATGCTGAACTGGACTTATTCATCCAGATGATACATCCCATAGATGATTGCTTGAATTGAGATCTGGAAAATTCCTCAATCTCACTATTTTGTTCGTTAAACTATTCTTGAACCACAGGCAATAAACCATTCCCACTGTCATCAGGGGATGCTGTTCCAGAGAAGTGATTATTTGGTCTGAAACAAGGTTTAGGTAGGCGGCATGTGTCAAAGTAACATCTACATGAATGGCAGGACCCTTTACTCAAAGCATCACATTACTACCACAAACTGATTCATCAGACAAAAAAAGTTAACATATTTATTATTCCTATGGGTGTAAAACTGATTTGCAAGAAACTGATGCTGCTTTTGTTTAATATATGCATTAACACTTGATGTTCGAAATGCACAGGTTCACTTTTACGCTGATGATACTGCTCTTGCACAATTATATATTTGCTTTTGGTATTGAAGGGTCATAGTTGTCTAATTTGAAACTAAGATGATGCTGCAAGGAAAACAAAACAGAAACCTGAGAAGGTAGTCAGATTAAATTAAAGTCTCTTTGCAAACACTAATTGTTTAACTTTTACACCAAACTTTGAAAACTTTACAAGAAACTTAAGCTGGAATTTTATTATAAAATATATATCTTGCATTTTCTATGTTAGCAGAATTATGAATAGAATGATCAAGGCTACATTTCTTCAATTGATCGACTCTGGTGATCTGCTGTATAATCACTTCTCTGTCCAGTGCTTTCATTGGTCGCACAAAGGTCTCACTCACCATTGTATCGTGTGAACCAGAGTTCTTCCAGAGGCCTTCTTTGACGCTGCACAGACTCACTCACTCACTCATTGGTACATATTTATTTATAAAACCATCCCTGATGTGCTATCTTCTTACCTTTGTGATTACATCTCACTCAAAACCAGTAATTATTGTTTGCGCTCTAATGACACCCTTTTACTGACTGTCCCAAAGGTTCGTACTGAACTTGACAAACATGCATTTATGTTCTCTGCCCCTACAGGCTTGAACCATTTGCAGAATGATTTATAGCTAGATGAGCTGATCCCGATTAGGGCTGTTAAAAACGTAGTGATGGGTTTGGAGGGAGATGGTAATCATTTCCTTCCTTGGCTCGATACGTCTCCTCCTGTCGACCTTTTTTTCAGGTTCACCATTCCGTGAGTTCTTCTTCTACTTTTTATTTGACGTTTTTTGATGTATGCTGCTTTCTTGGCCGGGGCAACCATCAGAAATAAGATCCTGTAACGTCAAAGAAACTCACCTGATTAAGTGAATAATAAAAAAAAAGTATATAATTGAAGACTGTCATGTTACTACTACCATTTGAATGATTAAACATATGAAATATTATATACATGTAACATATTATTGCATAGATATGATATTTAACCAAAGTTAAATGGGAGTACTCCTTCCTCAAATCTGCCTGTGCTTCACAGTTTTACTGCTTCTCTGACTTTCAAACTTTTCTAAACAATCTACCTTTTTTGTTGCAGATGTTGTACCAACTCCACAGTGTCTCCATTTCCTAATTATCTGTGATGTCTCCAAAGGTGGTGAAATTAAGACAACTGGGCTTATTGAATGAATGGGAACCTACACAAACACATCTATGATGTAAGCAGAAGTTCAACTCTGTTTTTGTTTTTGCTCCAGCAATTTGTGACTTTGTTTTGAATTATACATAATTGCTCCAAAATTTGCATCACATTTGGTTTGAAAAAAACTTTTAAAAAGATAACCTGGAATTTTTCTAATTAAAACTTCATGTGTTTGAATATAGATACGGTACAAAAAACTATAGTCAAACTTTTGATATGAACCGATACACAGGTGAAACAAATACTTGTCAGTCAGTGAAGGACAAACAGGTGGACCAAATCTGTAACCAGCTTACCCACTTTAACTGTACAAGATCAGAGTCAAGTCCAAGTCGAGTCGAGATAGACACAGCTATCACTCATGCACACCATCTCAAACACACGATAGCTGATTATGTGAAAATGTTCCAAACAATTCCAACAATAAATAAATTGTGAAACTAGAAATTAGTACATGTGCACAAAAATGGAGGCTAGATATAAATATGTTATGACAAATTATTACCGATGATTACAAAAAACAAGTAAAAATCAGAGTCTTTCTTGAGTTCAAACAGTTAATGCATGAGTCCGAGTCCAAGTCAATCACAAGTCCATAAAATTAAGACCCAAGTCCTGGACTCGAGTACTACAAGCCTGGTATGAACTAACATTAATCAGCTTCTGTATTTGCAGTGAAGACCCAAAAGAAATCGAGGCACTTCGCTCTGAACTCGAAAATCCTTCCGGAGTTGGCTCAGCACCATCGTAATCATTTCCCACTATAACCTTACATTGGAGGTTAAGTATAGGAACAGATATATAATTCTTCACTCTTGTCAACTCCAATTACAACACGAACAGCTCTCTTACGAGACACGTCTCCCAGTCAGGAATGTTGCTGAGATTTCCAGTCCTGATGCGTCTTATATAGAGCAGAGAGTGATTAAAGTCAAGTTTGAGTAATTTCACTCCTGCTCTGCCAATATCTTTTTTTTTTTTTTTTTTTTTTTTAGCTAAAGATTAATTTGGAATAAAAAAAGAGAACAGACAGAAAAGAGAAAGTTAGACACACAAGGACAAGGACTGAAAAACAGACAGAGAGACCTTGGAAGAATTCTGGTTGACCTTCGCCTTGTGAATTAGTCTGGAGGAGAAAAGCCGGCTGGTCTAGCCTGAGGCCCAAATATGAGTGTGCAGGCACACACACACACACACACACACACACACACACACACACACACACACAGAGCCAAACACACACACATACACAGAGGAATGGATGTCAAAGAACCCAGTGTATCCCAAAGACCAAAGGACACATTACATGTTTGCTGCATGACATTCCCTAAAAATGATTTGTGCGTCTGTGTGTGTGTGCTGATGTGTGTGTACATGCTTTCAACCTATCCGATAATTGACCTCCTACTCATCAATAGAGATCTGATGAGCCAACAGGAGCCGTTTGACAGAGATGATTGTGCTGTAATTTTGTCTTAAACTCTATTTTGAAATCGTTGTGCTTTTAGCCAAGAGGGGATGTGCTGGTGTTTCGGTGTTAAAGTTCACGCTCGCCACTGCCTCTGCAGGTTGGAGCGGGGATTGTAATGATACGGCGTTCACTCACGCCCACGCAGGGCCGGGGGCAACAACGATACCACCGCTTACCACTGATTTATACAGTCTGAAACAAGAAACAAGCCTTTTTTTGTGAAGGGGTCAACATGAAAATGAACCAACGTGCAACAGGAGGTTTGACTACAAGACAAGAGCAGAGAAATGTTGTTTTGGAGAAACTCATCTATTTCGCAATCTCAATTTCTATACTTTTCTCGTGACATTTAGATAAAACTATTGTTTGTCAATCATGTTTTACATTCTGCCATTGAACAAACTTTTCTCATCACGATGTCCCATCGTCTTTATCACATATATGATTATGGAGCAGGTTTAGAGGAAGAATATGACTGATGAAGCAGTCGAAATCATTTTCACTGATGAAACAGGAGCATTAGTAGCAGTTGACACATTTTGTTTTATAATGTAGGTTGTATTTCATTTTGGGAGAGATTATTAAACGACTGAAATAATGAAATCATAAATCAAATCATCAAAAGGACAGTAGACACATCAAGTGCAATTACCCACCGTCTGTCAGATCTCTTGCCAATTTGACAAATGTTTTTTCACTTTTATTTATTTCATGAGACGCTGATGTTTCTGGCACAAGCTCATATGATTAATACGACGGACTTTATTTTGAAATCCTGAGCTATTGTTTCGCTAATAAACACACATACTCCCTCTAGAATAGCAGGAGATGCAGGAGATGTTTCGTACAACTCTGGATGTTCACTAACAACCACGATGAGTTCATCCTACATTTCTGATTCATGGCGACATCAATAGATGCTCAATGCTTTTTCTGCAACATGGCAGTTAGTTGTAATGTTCCTAACTTGTACAGATACAGTGGGTAAAATAAGTGTTTTATACACCAACGATTTTGCAAGTTTTCCCACTTACAAAGAACAGAGAGGTCTGTAATTTTAATTGTAGGTTCATTTCAACAGTGAGAGACAGAATCTAAAAAAAATTCAGAAAATCACATTGTATGACTGTGGTCCCAGCTCTCTTCAGGTCATTGACCAGGTCCTCCTGTGTAGTTCTACCTTTCTAACGATCATTGATACTCCACGAGCCCAGATCTTGCATGGAGCCCAGTCTGAGGGAGACTGACAGTCATGTTAAGTTTCCTCCATTTTCAGTTGTTGCCTTCTCAACAAGCTGCTGCCTGTTGTCCTGTAGCACATCCCAGTGTCATGACAGCTCTTTGGTCTTGGCCATGGTGGAGAGGTTGGAGTCAGACTGGACTGGACTGGACTGACTGACTGTGTGGACAGGTGTCTTTCATATAGTTAACAAGTTCAAACAGGTGCAATTAATACAGTTAACAAGTGTAGGATAGGAGGCTTCTTAAAGATGAACTAACAGGTCTGTGAGAGCCAGAATTCTTGCAGGTTAGTAGGTGATCAAATACTTGTTTTACACCAAAAAATACAAACTAATAATTTAAAAACCACAAAATGTGATTTTCTGGATTTATTTTTAGATTCTGTGTCTCACAGTTGAAGTGAACCTACAATTAAAATTACAGACCTCTCTGTTTTTTGTAAGTGGGAAAACTTGCACTGTACATCCTCTGTACATTTAAAACACCTTAATGATGCACTGAAGTGATACTAGTATAAATGATTCAGTGTATGTATATGTATAATCCATATAGTGGATGAAAGACTTTGGCATTGAACCATGAACCGTGAACTATCCTGACTGACAAAGGTGATAAAACCTCCTGTTTCTACCTCAGTGATGCAGCAGCAGTATGAAAACGAACGTCGCCGCATCTACGACGAACCGGCGCCAAATACTGAAGTTACTACAGTAAATGATTTCTGAAAGTACGATGTTTAAAGATGTTGTTGAAAGCTCTTGTGTACGTTTAATGGTAAATATCAGCTGCGGTCTGAAGCTTCCCAAAGAAAATTATAACAACAAGTTTGCATCAACAGTATGAAAGAAGACTTTTAATAAAATTGCCTATTTCTATTGTGTTTTTTCTTTCACCCAAAAATGACTAAAAATAGTAAAACAGCAGCCCATGCTCGGTCGGCGTAGTCTGACACGCTACTGTTAGTGTGTGTGTGTGTGTGTGTGTGTGTGTGTGTGTTGAGTGAGACCTCTTGGCCAGAACTTGAGTGCTTCTGTCAGCTTTAACTGTCTCCAAAATCACACCACTGTTTCATTAAAAGAAAGACAGGGAGCGATAGTCACATACATCATAACCTCCCCTCCCCTCACCCCTCTCACCCCCCTCCTCACCCCTTCTGGCTCTCAATGCACTCTTTATCTCTCTCTCTCTCTCTCTCTCTCCTCCAAACTGCTGTTTTGACAGCCATCATGGGCGTGGCTAACGGGCCCACAAGAAATTTGTCTGTCGGTCAGTGTGCCTGACTGTTCGTCAAATTTTTTCGGCTGATAAATTGTTGGGGGAGAGGGTTGTGATGATGCTTTGGACTCACCCCAATTCTCCTTTCAGCATCTTTCTCTCCCCCCCCCCTCACCCTCTCTCTCTCACTTCCTCTCCCAGCTCACCTACTTTTCAATCTCTCCAACATGCATTAAAAGCAACTGAAGGGAACAGCCACAATTTGAAAGATAAGAATTTTACATTTGAATATGAATACTAGTGGGTTTCATTTGTATGTGCATCTGTGTGTGTGTTTGTGTGTATGCATCAGGTATATTTTAGCATGCTGGGAGTTTTGCTTTTGTATCAGCCGGACATCTTCAACCTATCAGGACAAGGCAGCGACAGCTGGGACGCTGTTGTCAGGTGAAGTGTTTATTTTGGCACCATGCCTGTAATCTTTGTCTGCCAGGATGTCAAGGCGATGATGGAAAGACATGACAGAACATAAAACATAAATACAACCGAGACACACATCAAAGCATCAAGAAATAAAAAGAAGAAAAGGGCAATTTGGGCAGCAATTTGCATCAGCTTTCAAGTGTTAACAACATGTTGTATTTTGTTTTACCCCGAGCGATGTGGTACTTTTGATCAGCTGGCAAACTGCTACTGTTTGGCTTCGTGCACTGACAATTTTTGGAAACGATACAAGACAATAAAACCAGACTGTCGGGCAATTTTTTGTAATATTGAAGAAGGAGGTTCAAGATTAATCCTCAGTTTTGTGCAGCGACTCGCTTTTGGCTGCTCAAAGTGTCTGGAGTAAAATTAGTTCAAAAAAAGTGATGAATTTGAGTTTATTTATTGATCAATTATTATCTTCGTCTCTGGAGATTATAACTAGAATCTGTCGACGCTGCGTTTTCACTTTACTCTCACGTCTTCTGCCTAAAAATGTTGAACTAGATGAATGATTTCATATTGTGTTAGAAGCTAGACTACTGTTTGTATTAGCTACATTTATACACAAATTATATTTCATTTTGTGACATCACTTCTGTGATCAGTGTCGTCCAGAATCGTTTAGTGTTTAGAGGTCAAAGGTTAAAGGTAAAATGTCTCAAAACATGTTTGATGTCGACAAATTTGGCAAAAACTTTTACTTAGACTCAGGGATGAAGTGTTTGATTTTAGGCGTCAAAGGTCACAATAAGTCACGAGTTGAAGACTTAATTATTTTCAATTTGGAGGTAAAACAAAGCCTAGAAACACGACTTAATGAATTGTAAAAGGTTTCTGCTGTGTGATGGTACGACTGTCCTCATGTTGCTGTATTGTTTGTGGTTCGGCCCAGTTCACAGACGGACGTGTGCAGCTCTTCATTTTACATCAAACTGACCTGATCCATAAAACTGACGTTGTTGCAGTTGATTTTCTCAGTGATTTAAAATAAAAACTTTTGATTAATGTGTTGGAAATTCTTTTAGAGAAACTTTTCTTGTGTAGATTTACATTATTGTAACACTTACATCATTTTAGGATCTAAACATCTTTATTTTCTGTTTCAGTGTCTCTATAACCACCAGTTGAATCTCCTCATAAAAGGGTTTTCAATGGTTTTCAAGGTGAAGTGAAATTCTGTCAATCTTCACAACTGAATCATTTGCTACATCTGTATCTTTGCACCTTCCTCTCTGTTCTTCAGCGTTCTCCATTAGAGCTGAAGGTGCAGAGCTTGTGTCTATACTCTGCGTGTTGTGAGATGCGTCTCTGCTGATTAATTGCCGTCTGATCGCTGCTGCTGTTGCTGCTCCCCGCTGATTGCTCTCTCCCCGGGTTTTTACAGCCCGCGGTGGCCTGGGTGTGAGGGTTTCTGCCGGTAATTGTGCGGTATTTGTTGCTAATAGGATAATAATTGGAGCAGGTGCAGATAGCCGGGTGGTTATTGGGCCCGAGGAGGGGAGATGGAGCTTGGCGTCATGCCAGGGATGCCCACTGTGCAACACGACGATACAGACATGTAAAAACACACTCTAAAAACTAGAGTGCCGCAGAGGGAGGGCAATTATTATCTTCGCTTTTTTTTTTTTTCATACTCCCCATCTCCCTCTCTATCTGCCTCTCTGGAAATCTCACACTTTTTTTGTTTTGATTTATTTGTCTGATTACTTTCTGATGTGTCGTTTCTTCTCTAACAACTTTATGTTTTTATGTTGTGGCATCTGTTTCTCTGCAACTTCATCTATTATTGAGGCAAACTGGAGGACTAGGAATATATAATTATTTATATTGGTAAATAACATTACATATTTAAATGTACTTTATATTAGTTGCTTAACTGTAACAATCTTTACTGTATTTTTTTATTTTTAAAGTGGTGTCAGCACATGGACGATGCTGTTTACCTGTTAAATTTACATGATAAGTATGGAAGCCCCTGAGGGTCAGATGATCAAAGTTTTGTAGTGAAATGAACAATATATGCAACATTAAACAAATAAAGCTGTGTAATGTCACATACTAAAAGAGATATAGCTTAAAATCGCCCATTAGATCGAAATAATTGTTTCTTATTTCAATTTATCGACTGCACAAATTTCGTAAAAACCTCCTTACTTGTTTTCTGCAGAAAGAAATCATTTGCAAATTATGAACATGATTTAGAAACAATGAGTGCAGATTTACACATTGGATATCCATCAATAACTGTTTTTTGGCAGTGAACAACCCCCCCAATGCCCCATATTTACAATAAAAGTAAACAATCATATCATCTATAAAAGTGCTGAGTGTCATCTCTAACCCTCCAAACGAGGCAAAGCTGCAGTTATGATTAAAGTGAGTAACATCTTCTCACGAAGGTCATGATCTCAAAAGAGTACGCCGCCATATTTAGGCTGTAACAGCACCGTCGTGATCACCCTCCACCCTCCACCCTCCACTCTTGTTCCCCTCTGAGACTTCTCAGCCTTGAATATGGTGATGATATTAATACTAATCATAATATAGCCGGCGATAGATATAGGCTCTACCGCTTTGAACTGTAAATGGGTTGTGTTTGGGGGAAGAGAGGCGATTAAGCAACGCGAGACGGTATAAGACGGTAAATCTGGGGAAGCAGAGGCATTCCAGCCCCCCCACCATAAACAAATAATCCAGCGCTTGCTTCTCAAACCACCCCTCCCCTCCTCTCTCTCTATGCCTTCTCAAATCAGTTTGGATTAGGACAGAATACGGGGATGTTCCCTTTAATGTCTCTCTCACACACACACAGAGTGCATCTTCCTTTTCCTCAACCCCCCCTACCCTCTCCCACCTCCGCCCACCTCTCCACGATGCGCTGTGTTTAGCCCTGCTTAGCCAAATGAGCTCCTAATAAATGCAGCGCTGAGCCCGTCTGCTGAGGAGTTGCTTATAATTGGAGGGCTTTCTCCTTCGCTTTAGAGAGGAAAGTATTAATGAAGGGGTGGGGTGGAAGGTGTGTGTCGAGGGTGGAGGGTAGTGTGTGTGTGTGAGTGTGTGTGTGTGTTGGTAAGGTGGAGTGAGTGAGTGAGTGGGTAAGTGGGTGACTGTGTGTGCGAAAGGTGGAGTGTGTGGCAGTGAGCTGTGTACGTGGAGGGTGTGTAGAAGTTGCAGAGTGTGTTTGCACTCACTAGAAGTCGTGCACACGTGTGTGTTTCCACCTGAAGCCTGGTTAATATGAAAATGTGGTTGCATGTCTCCATTTAAAGCAGCAGCAGCAGCAGCAGCAGCTCTCCAACCAAACACTCTTTTTTTTATGAACCTGTACTTATCTCTGTTATTTTTCTTCCACTCCTCTCCTCTTTTCTATTTAATCCAGCTCGCTACCTCTCTGCTCTGCACTGGGAAGCTGTTTTGTGTTCTACTAATAGGGAATCTATATGTTTAGAGATATGGCTTATTTTTTTATGTGTTTTGAGCATGCATGTCTTTAAGAGCCTTCAAATCCTTCATTTTGCTGCTTTGTGCTTCTCATCTGTCGTGTAATAGCTTTAGCAGCAGCTAGAAATAACACAGACAGAGATGAAGAGGTCCGCCATGTTTTTCCACCCGGGTAATTCATTTCCTCTCTGATTAGAAACGGTGACCAGTATCTCCTTGCATGTGTGTGTGTCAGCTGACCACAGCCAGTAAATGTCGAAGCCGTCACTTTGAACTGCCAGGGGCATTTTTGATAACAAGGTCAGAGAGGTCACGGTCACACAGTCACACAGAGTAAAGAGAGGTCCGCCCTCTTGTCAGGCCTTATCGCCTTAATAGGTTGATGAAGTTTAAACTCCAACAGAGCGACGTGATGGAGGAGAAACTGATGGATGTACGTGTGAGAGACAGAGATAGAGCGCAGTGCTGGGAAGACGTGAGTAAAGTCTTTCCAGGCAAGTCTCACCTCTCAGACGGTTATTTCCTATCTGATAAAAAAGGAGCAGAGTTTATACTTGTAATATTCAAACACAAATTTTGATGACACCAACTTCTTTTACAGCAAATCCAAAGCACTATTATGTGATGTGATGCTGGTTATTTAAAGTCCATCAGCATTTGCTTCGTCCTGCCACCACAGTTGAAGCTGTTATAAAACAGATAATTAGTTTTTTTCCTTCCTCGGTTGGGTATGGTGGTATAATTTATCAGAAAGCTCAACCTGTAGTTGCACTGACACATGTTATGATATGGCATCTGATCCAGACACAGAAAGTTTCTGCTAAAAGTATGTGACATGAGCGAGTGTAACAAGATGATGAAAAGTTAAATTTCTTCTTCATCCTCATTTTATCTGACAAGACAAATGGATCAAATCAAAGTACAAATTACTGACACGAACTGAGACACAGTCAGTCAAACAAACATCACATTACTGAAGAAAACAACTCAGAGTCAGTGAAACAAAAAGAATAAATACTGTAAAAGAGTCAGGTTGGTGTTCAGACTGTTTTATAAAATAAAATAGTGCTCAGGTAAATTGAGGGGGAGTTTGTTTGTCAGTTTTCTGGTAAGTAATGACTGAGGTTTCAGATTTATTGACTTTAACACTGATATTTATTTAATGCCATTAGAAATATTGTAGACCACTGAAACATGATGTATGATATTATCAGTATAACTGGGTAAAACATATGTTTTAAAACTGTCCAAAGACTTAAGAGGATCTCTAAATGTCCTTCAAATAACTCAGGTATATAGATATAGTATAAGTGAAATCATCTTCTTGAACAGGTCAGAGTCCAAGGAAAGAAAAGGGTTGAAAATGGGCAGCTAGTCCATTCAGACTTAAACCCTCCAGAAGAACCAGTTCATCTAATGTAGATTCATGTAGAGCAGCTCAGTATCCAGATATACCAGGTTTAACTGAGCTCTGCAGACTCCAGTTTGGGAATGGGTGTCTGCAGATAGCGCTGGCCTTTGCTTGGCTTAGCACATGAGAAATCCCAACCTAATGAATGAAAGCTCTGAATCCAGGTACTGACAAGGGCTGAACTTGTGACAGGTGACTGCAGGAGTATCTGAGAGATACAGAAGATCCTGGAAATCCTGCTCTAATAACATTCACCACGGAGACAGTGGGTCTGTTAGCTTAGCTCCGTCTTTTAGTACAAAAATGGGCTGCAGTTAAAAAAAGAAAGGTATCCATGTATCTTGCCAGAGCAGTTTTACATGGTGGCAAATTACTGTTGGAATTGAAGGAAAATTGGAGGAACTTAACTTAAGAGCACTTAATGAGAGTAAATTTCAATAAAATCTGAATTTCACCATGGCACCAGTGACTGACTAGATCTACATCCTCATCTTTCTGCTTTAAAAGCAAAAAGACCAAACCATGATCCTAAAATAGGTCGACAAAACAAGTCATACCTCTGTGTTTTCTTCTGTCTGTGGTTTGAATATATCAACAAAACTAATACCACTCGATAACATTAGGTAAAGATCAATCAATGGTTTTAAAGAAGCCAATCATGATATTTTCATGTCAACTAGATTGGACGTCATTTCAAAAAACTCAACCATCAATCAACAATGACCACGAGAAGTTTTATCACAAAATGATTCTTAGGATCTTTGAGTAAATGATCTTCACGTAACCACAGTTGCCTCAAGTTGGTGACAGGATGGTGGCTTCAGGGATCCAAAAAATCTGATAGAAATCAAAGATGGTGCAGTTAAGTAAAATCAAAACAGTGTCTACATCAGGAGATATGTTTATGTCTATTCAGTGACTCAGCTAGTCTGAGATAAATGCTAAAATGTCATCCTAAGACTGATAACAACAACTATCATTTCAGCAAACGTCCCAAAATTGACATATGTTTACGTTCAGGTAAAAGGGCCATCTAGTGGCCATAATGGGTATGACAGGATTAAAGGAGGAATTCAGGTCAGAGGAGAGCAGCGGCCCAACAACATAAATGTGAACATGGGACTGCTGTTTTTTTCCTGATGTTCTCCACAATCATTTTATAATCACACTGAAGCGGGTTCGCTCAACAAAAAACATAATTTTCCTCAAAAATCTAAGACTTCTTTTATCAACAGTGATTTATAACAGTAATAAACTATAGTGTCAGGTTAGAAAACAATTCTATGTTGTCTTAAAGAAAACATAGATGTGTTTCTATTGACCTCCAGTCATTCACAAAGCAAACTACAACATACTGAGCTCTGTGTCTTCATCGCTCCGTTGTGCACTGCCAACCACTGCTCCTGTAGAAGTGTAATTAGATTATTTGTTGACAGACAAAAGCATTTCTGTTGTTTGTAGTGATAGTGTACATAGCCTTAATGTATGATATTCATTTTAAGTATAACACAGTTGCATCCTCCAGTCTCCAACCTTGGAGGACACATACACGGAGGCAGCATCTTGGACGTGATCTGAAAGGGACGAAGTTCTCAAAGGCAACGTGATGCAAACACGCTGCACAGTGAGATCAACAATATGAGTTTGGTCTGAGGTGAGATCAGTCAGAAAGTCGACTTTACAACAAGACAGCGAGAGGAGCTGGATGTGAATGTGTGAGAGTTACAAGGTTATGTTCATTATGCCAAGCTGCTAAAGAGGAAGTGTTACCCTGAAAACACACTGACCCCCCCCTCTCTCCCACCTACAACCACAGAGGGAGCTTCCTAAAGAAAAGCCACTGTATGGAAAAAAAAGGGGGTGGTGGGAGTTGGGGGTGACATGACAAATGGAAGAAAGAAACATTCTCTGCTGCAACGTGTCTCTCATCGACACTCACAATAAGGTCTCGGCTGTCTTTTGTTGATTTCTCTGTCACTCCTCTCTTTCTGTTTTCAGCGGTAATTTGATTTCTGGAAATCAGGGTTTTGTCTCGTCGAGTGACTGACAGTTGCCTTTGCCTTAATGAATGCGAAGTGGGGAAGGAAAAAAAAAAATAAAAAGATTCTGGTGGATAATACTACTCTCTCTCTCTCTCTCTCTCTCTCTTGCTCCCTCTCTTATATCAAGCTCCAATAATTAATTCACACACATATCTGCAACATTAGTTCCAGCGGAGATAATTAAGGAAATGATTTTGGTATTGTTCCCTCGCCATCTATCAAGACAACGCTGCTATCTGTTTTTTTTTTAAAGAAAAGCTAGTAGTCACCATTACCGTATCTTTAAAGGGCAGCGATTTAGCGTTTGGTAATTGCATGATGGATTTTAAGAAATGCTATTAATTGAGTGTAGTGAGTATGCATTTATCTCTGTTTTATTCTCATCAAGTGTGTGTTGTTCACGCGTTTGAGTCTGTGAGAGAGAGATAGTGTGTATGTGTGTGTTTAAACAAATAAACTATCTGCGTGTCACATTCATTATCATCTTAAGTCATTTATTTTTCTGCTATCTGGCAGCAAACATTTGTGCGTCGAGGTCTTTGTCACAGCTACACCATTCAACTGCAGTGTTCGGCTGCGGCACCGTGTTTTCATTGTGTCTGTATCTTGTTCATCGCGCTAACGTCAACTGCTAACATGAAAGACAACTTTTTATCAATACAGTTGGGCACCAGGCCAGACATTAAATTAAATAGATTGAGGGAAGTGGAGATGGTGTTTTTCTGTTTTTTCTTTTTCAAAACTTGGGAGCATAATTTTAACTTGATTAAAATGTTGTTTGTCATTTTCAAATTAAAACATGTGAGAAAACGCCTGCGTCTTTCACTAAATTAAGACCATATTTCATGTGTTTACTTCCTGAAATGTACTGTTCTTTTGTCTTAAAGCTGTGTTTGTTTGTCAATTTATTTTACTTTATTTTATTCTATTTGACCATTTGGGGGCAGCAGAACAAGCTGAAACCAAACCCAAACATATTCTCTCTCTTTTTCTTTCTGGAATATTATTGTTCATTTGAAGTCTCTAGTCACTTGATGATGATGAACTTGAGTTTTTACTCTTCTTTTACCAATTTTTTCCCTCCAGAAATACTCTCCCATGCACAGTTGCTGCTAACTTTCTTCAGTGTGCGTAGAGCAAACATCAGGATGTTTTTGTGGGAAAAAACTGGTAAGAAGAAGAAGAACCATGAATCCTATTTCACACAAGCCAACTTCTGTTCCCATGATGTGGAGTCTCAACAACTGGTCTGAGACCTGTAGTGTTCACACTACAAGACTTGTCAGTGATTGACTCCCGATCACACCGTGACGTCACCAAACTCTACGTCTGGTCACGTGAACTAGACAGGATGTAGCCGCTGCTTCTCACCGTGATTTACAGCCGTTTATTGTTGACGAGCACCGGTGAAGACGCTGCCTCCGACACAGACTAAACCGCTAAACCGGTGTGTAAACATCACCATGGCAACACGCTGGTTTTCACGGTGGAGCTGAAATCAGCGGCAGACCTCCCCGGTACCGGGTAACATCTGGATCAGACTCGGGGAGTTTGTAGAAAGTGAAAATGAAAGAAAAAGCGTTAAAACGTCAGACTTTTAAACGTGGTTGTGAGTGAATCAGTGAGACGGCAGCAGCATTTATCTCACATCCCTCCTCTGATTGGTTGTCGCTCTTTGTCAGTCTCTTCAGACTCCTCCAGTTTTCTAACATGACAGATCCAGTCCCGGTCTCAGACCAGGTCCCGACGGCCTCTGATGGAGTCGTTAGGGCTGTTCACACATTATGATCATTAACTGATTGACTCACCAACCATCAGAGGACCAAGTCCACCAGACACCACCACTGGAGATCGATGGTCATCTCTAAAAATATCCCCCCTGGTGGCCGGCTGCAGTATAAACTCCGCCTCTTTCCACCTTGGACGATGGGACATGGATCCAACTAAAATCAAACTACACAGCAAATAAATGTTGTCTTATCACACTGATGTTTGTTCAAGTTGTTCAAGTTTTTAACAGGTTTAGTTTTAATTACTTACTTGATTTTATGATATAAAAACAGGGTAAGAGTTCAAGATTGACTCATGATTGGTTGGGTGGGACATTGATATCGTAGGATGGCAACGCTCTTGTCCAAGTTTTTTCGGCTTTTAACATTTAACTTCCTGTTTTGTGCTATCAAATGTGTTGCATTATGCAGTGTTAAGAACACTTACAGTGTCTATACCGAACAATGTTTTATTGTATATGATCCTTGGTAGATCTGTGCAGCAGTCGAAGGTCGACTTGAGAATAATTCCTCTCTGTAAATTAGCAGTTTCTCTCAGCCCATTATGACAAATGACGAGGGGAAGAAAAGAAAAGGAGTCAAGGCAGTCGGGATGCGCCGGCTACCTTGAACAAGCGAATCGGTCGCTTTTCTGAGGCTGGATAATAACGCGGGCGATGTATTGTATCGTAACACATCATCGAGTCCAGTTAACAAGGGTCTTCCCACTGTTGATGTGAGTTTATGTAAAAAAAAAAAAAAATGAAAAAATAAAAACGACAAGGGCAGCTGTTCTGACCTACTTTGTGTCTCGTATCGATGTGTTGTGGATTTCACAGCGAGGAGAGATACTAGTCTTATCTGTTTTTTCTTATTGTTAAATGTTATGTAGCATAACCACAGCCTGATGCAGACATGTGTGATCTAACATCTCTGTGCTCTAACCTTTTAGCTTCAGTGATAATAAGACATTGAACTAAAATAAATAAATAAATAAAAATATTTCCAATAGAAATCTTATGATTAGACCGTTTCCCAGACACTATGACTTTGTTATACTGCCTTTTTTTTTTTATTTCTCTGCTCTTTGTTACTTTATTTAAGCTTATTCATCTTTTTTTTTCCCATGTGTTTTTTAGGCACAAAAGAGCATGTGAAAAGGCTGCGGCCACAGAGTTCGTTCCCTTCGATCTTTCTTCAGATTTGCAAATTTTCAGAACGTGAAAAAAAAACTTAAATTGAATACGACTGAAAAATGTCATCAGACCCTGAGGAATGTGACACGGCACCTTGAATTACTTTAATGACTTTTAATTTGAAGAGAAGATGAATTTTCCTTTCAGTTTGGACATCAATTCACTTTTATTTCACATTATCTCCAAAAAAAACCTTGATTCATGACACCTTGAAATAAACTGAGGATGAATTTTCTATTGTATCAGTTTGATCAACTGCTCACAAATATTCTGGTAATTAGGTTTGACCTAACAATTGTAAATACATTTTTCTGGTATGAAGCTGAAATCATGAAAACGTTGTAGAGCACTTTGTGTGTGTGTGTGTGTGTGTGTGTCCGATGTGAAGACAGGTTTTTTGTGTTTGTTGAAGGTTAACGTTCATGTTTGTAAAGTATGGAGTTCGTTTAGTGCGTATGCTCAATGTGGAGATAAAAGTGTGTGAACATGCGTCCGTATTTCACACCGAAAGTGCGTTTAAACACATGTGTGCTCAGCTATATGCGTGTGTGCTATGTGTGTGTTATATTTAGTAAAAGGTGCGTTCCTTCACTCTGACGTCAGTCAACAAGATGATTGACCAAACCCTGATAACTAATGGCCTGTCAGTCACAGAGCCAAACCCCTCCCTCTTTGGCAATAACCACCCTCTTCTCCAACACCAACACCTGAGTGTCTGAGTGTGTGTGTGTGTGTGTAAGTGAAAGGTATGCACACACACACACGCACACACACACACTCAGGTAGTGTATTTGTACCGTGTTTGTGTGTGTACACCCACGGTTTTGATTGACATCTTTTCTAAACTCCAGTCTCTGTGTCTAACAGCAGGTCAGATGAGTAGGGTGATAGGTCAACTCGCTCTTTGTAAGTAAAAATACCGTCCTGTCAGGCTTGTTAGATGCTTCACAAACTAATATGTTTGTGCTGACAGTAGTATACATGTGAAACATATTATTGTTTTGTCTATATCAGCGCTTGGAGAGAAAACTAAATATGTGATCTATGTAAATGAAGCAACCAAGCAGGTTCGTAGTTCATGTTCTTCTTGATTTACTACTTACCGCAACTTTTAAGTCCAGTGTCCTACTGATAGCAAAGTAACATGCAGATATTTAAAACATGATGTAACAGAAACAGTTATGGAAACTACGCATGGTTCTGACATCTGAGTTACATAAGCTGTTTTCTAGGTCAGGAGGAAACGTGTTTGATTGATGGAGTGACGCAGGCGTCTGCCAAGGCTGATATCAGATTAAAACTAGAACTACTACATTGTCATCGTGTGTCTGTTGTCGTTAGTTAGTGTGAAGGATGAAACGGTCTGACGTCAAACATCAAGGTCACACACTTGATGTTTGACGTCAGACCGTTTCATCCTTAAAGTGATCGAGTCAAACTCCCCTCAAGAGATATTCTACGTTGGTTGAAGTAATATCGAGTAACCGTCTTTTGTTTTCACAACCAAATAGTTAACAATGAAAGTAAATGGGGCAGTCAGCCAAACGTATCTAAATTGTCATTTTTTAACCACTAATAAAGCTCAAAATATCACTTCACTTCAGCAGTAGCATGAATAGGGTCCCTACACATAAACTGAAGTACTGATAACTTAGTAAGTGAACTGAGAGTTTATTAAAAACACTGTTTTACAAGACTTACCCAACGTCTGGTTTTATAGCAACTGGTGATGAAGGATGTTCCACATCAGCAGATTCATCATTTTCATTGCTCTTCATGGACACATCGGCCGGTTGTTCAGGACCCTGAAATATCAAAAACACAAGGACAAAATAACATCGTCATGACCCTGACAGTTGGCGGCCATATTTTAATTCTTTTACATTATTGATTGAGTCCAAATAAAGGTTTACAGGAATAATAAGGGAATAAACATTTCCCTTAAAGCTTTGTTGAGATTTCAGACAACTAAAAAAAACACCTCAAATCACACCTGTTTGTGGTGTTTTCTGGTGGTATTAAATGATCTAGATCTGAGAAAAATAACAGCTTCCTCCTTCGCATAGTCCTGTTTACAAACTGGAGAAAACATTAGTGGAGGTAATAACTGGAAGTACCAGAACCAGAAGATTGAAACGTCTTATAAGATAAGATGAATGAGACAGAGGACCAGACAGGTCCTGACAAGTCACAGACCTCTGAATCATCACGGCGCTCATCTCAGACTTTATCAGTGACCGGTGTTTCTGTTGGACTCAGAAGCTTTAATTTGACATGTTCATGTTGGGAGAACAGATATAACATGACCTCAACGTGTGAGGTGGCTTCCACGATAATGACGAGGCTAATACTAATGCTAATGCTAACAGCAGGAGTGGACATTTAAATGAGACAACTCTACCAAAGCTACTAGATTTTGGAAAATACTTAACGTACTTCTTGTTTGCAGACTTTGCCTTATAGATCTGCCACTTCTCAACATCTTCAAATTAAAATGTTTACCATCTCTGATCTAAAAGCAGCTGAGCTAATATTGTGATAAGAGTCGCTGAGAGATATTGAGACGTTGGGCCTTGTCCCGAGAAGCACTTTCACAGTTTTATCTTTCCTGGAACGATATCAAGTCTGGATCATGAACTTTTTTTTTTTCCCCTTTTTTTGTGCGAATTTTACTGAAGATGTTGGTTCCTCCAGATCAAGTATCAGTGTTTGGTTTAGTGACATTTCTATTATGTAACAACAAACTTCAATGTGAAGTAGAGCAGCTGTTTCCTCAAGAGACTGAACCAGAAATGAGATGCTATCACCTTTTTTTCTTTTTTGGGTTTTTTAAGATTTAATATCAGCAGTGTGCTTTTAATTTTGTAAATCATCTAGCCTGAATGTCTCCATGTTTCTCTCTCTGACACACACACACACACAAACACACACACACAAACACACTCTTGTTTGTTTGCCCTGTGTGCAGTTCCAGGTGAACCAGGTCTGACATTTGAGACCCAGGTGTTGCAGAGAGGAAGGGATTGAGGGCTTGTGCTTTTCTTTCTCCTACACGCCAGAAAACCAATTAATTAGCTTCCTAACACATTATCACGTATATTTTTTTCTTTACGCGACAGCCTTTGATATCAGTCTCACAATCTGTAAAAACAGGTTACGTGATTGTGTGACTGCGTCTTTTGAAGTAACCACTGTGGTGTAAGTTAATCCCATTACTTTGATCTGATATTAAAGTGATTATTGGTATGACTGAGAGTTTTCATGATAACTGCTTCACTCTGATGCTTGTTGTGTTTAAAAAGACAGGAGTTATGTCTTTTGTGTGTGTGTGTGTGTGTGTGTTAACTGGCCGCATCAGCAAGTTGATTCAGAACCAAGCGTTTTGTCAAGAGTAGTTTTACAATAGATAAGACGGCGTGAATACAGACTGGCCCGTTGCCAAAATGGCTGGCAGGAGAGACTTGGAGCCACAGGGCAGAATTACAAGCATCAGAGTTGCAATAGTGTCAGTTTCTAAACCCTGCCCCCGAACTAACTGCCCCAAGGGAGGAGCAGCACCGCAGCAGGTGTGTTCAAAATGGGGCTTTAATTAGTGATAGTTTGCATCCAGCTGTCAGGCGTAGTTTCCAAAATTTCACAATATCACAAGAGTGAGTTTTAATCAAGGAAAAGGGAAACATCTAAAAGTTTAAATCAACAAATATCTTTAATATTTCGGCTTCTTCTTTCCTGACCGTCAACTATAAAATAGACAAATAAACTGTCACTTGAGAAATAATTACATTTTAAAAGAAAATGAAAAATATATCTCGTTTCTGGTCATGACGTAGTGATGACATCATGACGCTAAAAAAAAAAAAAAAAAAATATGAGATGGCGTCATTAAAAACTCATTTTAAGGCCTTTTCCACTCAGCTCTACTCGACTTGACTAAGTTTATAGTATTTTCCATTTGGTGCTAGTTCCTGTTACCAGATACTAAAACGTGACGTGAACAGACGCCGGCCACTGATTGGTCAGAGGGAGTGTCTTCACAAGCTGCGACCAGACGCCAGTTGAGTTGAGAGAGTCAACAAAATAATCAAACTCCATTTTTAAACAGCGACAGGAGTGATAGCCGTCGTCGTAGCCTACGGGCTTTGTCATGCTCCTCCGACTACGGACTGTGCAGCCACGCAGTCGTATCAACGCAGTCGTTAACTCTTCCAGAGCCTCCATCACCTGGTGGATGTCGCAAAGTAATTCACCTCCAGAGCAGTAGGGGGCGATATGTTTCTTTCCATTACGATTATCAACTATCACTGATTGTTTATTCACTGGCCTTGTTCCTCCACACACAACAAACTGGATGGCAAATGGAGACTGAGAGAAGACGTTTGTTGGAACTAGAACTGATTGACGTTGAACTAAAGAGGAGACGGTGGTGATGTTGTTGTTGTTGTAGAAGGAATACGACCGGTAAAGTGAGATTGTGGAGATGAGGTCAATCAGTCAGAGGCCTGTGGTCTCCGTGCACTCTCCATCTTCTCAATGGATAGTTATAAAATTGGGGAGGTGCACATCAGCCCACAGATAGGGAGTAAGACGAGCTACGCAACTATGCAGAGGGCTCTGAATGTCTGAGTGATGTGTATAAATCAGTCTACCTGGTTGTAAGCTAACCCAGCAACAAGTACAGCATCTCCTCCATGTCCTCCATTAATGTTTACTGATGTTTTTGTGTCGTGACATTGCAGCAGTGACTCCTCTCACCACGTTCACCTCAAGGAGAAACCAAACTGTGATGGAAAACAACGTGTCTGGTACCAAACTGAGTGGAGTAGAGTAGAGATAGAACAGTTTAGTGGAAAAGAGACATTGGCTAAAGGTTACGAGTCCAAGTGATTCACAGAGAAGAACAACATGATATTTGACTGTGACTCAGGAGGTTGAGCAGGTCATCCTCTGATCAGAGGTTTGGCCAAGTTACTGAACCCCAGAAATGCACCACTGGCACTGTTGTGTTGTATAAAAGAGCTACTTTACTTGTAGAATAAAACACACCACATAGTTATAAAAACTGATTCATAAATCATCTGAAATGTCTTGTATCGACACTGCAACTCGGATGAAACTTAACCCACAAATGTTTCCGGATCACAAACCAAATTGCCGCCGGCTCAAATCTCTTTATTATCGAAACATTTATAATATTTATAAAAGAGATCCTGTCAGCTGTTTAACAACTGATTTCCGCTGTAAAAATCAGCTGTTGAATGTGTTAAGGGAAACACTTTCGTCAGTTAATTAAATGTGAAGACTAATGTTTCTATTTGTTGAGCAACATTAACATAAAAGGAAAACATGTAGATACATTTATCTACACTTGTGTGTCTTTCATCATATCAAAGTATTTCTACCCAATAAAACAGAGGTGAATGAAAGCTTTAGATAAAGTCCCACTACAGTCCAGGTACAGTTGTTATTAATGGAAAATCAAAGCACCTCGTCCTCGCTAACATGATGATTCGACTAATCTCAGTCCAACTCCTGATGTGATTAATCTCACGCCAACTTCTGTTTGTCAGGTTTTATATCCTTTGATTTGTTGTTTGAAAAACACGATGTGTCAAATAGTAAATCAAAGTGTATATAATCTAACGAACACTGAGGACACATACACATGTTCGCTGGTGAGATGAATGAATTTTCTGGCACTCGGCCCATGCAGTGTGTACTCTCACTGCTTTTATCACTCTCATTTAGGCAATCTTGTGTGTGAGTGTGTGTGTGTGAGAGAGAGAGACTGTGTGTGATTAAAAGGTCATCCTGTCACACCTGGGAGGACTAACTTCTGCATGCAACCCATCTCTTTCACACCTCTCTTGGCCCGAAGCCACCTCCTGAGAGAGAGAGAGAGATTCCTCCGAGTGTGTTTAAAAGTGTGTGTTTGTGTGCGTGAGAGAGAAGAGAGTGAGATAGATAGAAAAAAAAAAAAAAAAAACACCTGTGCCGTATTTGCTTAGCGTTTAGTTTTTATCAATTTTCTCAAGATGTTTCTGCCAAGAAACGCACACAGTTTGCACATCTGCAGGCAAGAACAGCGTCATTTGATCGCTGAGTCACTTAAATCTGAACACACACACACACACATACACACACACATACACACACACACACACCTGTAATAATGCAAAATGATTCATGGGAACTATTTCAACAAGTTAACGGACAGTTAACAGTTTTCACTTAAAAGACTCCAAGTATCGTTTTTTTATCAAATTTTAAAATCAACAAGTCGACACACCCTCACGACAAGAAATCAAAACATATCCTGCTAAAGGCATCTTTTTGTTAGGTTCAACGCTTTTCAAAATAAAAGCTTATAGTTGCTGCTTTGGACTCATGTTTAACTATATTTAGTTAATGTATTTATTATTGCTGCCATGACAACATCACTACTGAACTTCTAAAAGACAAATTATTTTCTTCACTAAACCATCAGTACACACAAGCCAGCGTGATGACAAAGAGTGTAATAATGTTACTACATTCAAACTATACAAGTATAATGAGTTGTATTTCCATCAGGATGGAGGTTGGAGAAGACGTCAGCAGCACAAACCTCCGCGTCTGTGGTTTTATTTATGCAACAAAAACAGTTTAGTTAAGTTTAGGGAAAGATTTGTGGTTTTGGTTAAAATGTAAAACATACGT
This sequence comes from Polydactylus sextarius, assembly GCA_016801845.1. NCBI lineage: Eukaryota > Metazoa > Chordata > Actinopteri > Polynemidae > Polydactylus > Polydactylus sextarius. The sequence goes on from CM028910.1 coordinate 23,189,524, forward strand.
GTGGTTGATGCGCTCGAGGACACCGACACATTAAACTGGTGTATTTATAACAAGCTGGTGAACAAGAGTTGCCTAATAACAAGGTTGTTGAGAGCAGAGAGTTAAAATGTGGAAAATCAGCAGATCAGCAGAAATGCCCAAAGCTCAAAATCTAAAAGGACGAAAGCAATCAGTGATCTAACTGATCATGAGACCCAGTACACACACACACACACACACACACACACACACACACAAGCATGCTCAGGACATAATTTCACCATTTTAACACAATGAAAACACAGAAAATCAAGACTTTTCAGAACATTTTTAACCATTTAGTTTATATACTTTATTTTCTTTTTAAGACTAAAACCACTCACTATCTAGTGTATCTGTCACTGAGATTTTCTCAGTAATAAAATAGAAACATAATGTCCCTTAAAGGCAAAACACATTTATTTCATCCATCTCCTCTGACTAAACGTATTTAAATCTCTTTTATTTATATGTGTGACTTTACTAGAAAGCTCACGATAAAAGATCAACAATAGTGTTTCTTTATGTGCCACCCCTCCCCGTCCTTTTCAGCCTACTCTTCACGTTACACATAATTGTTGCAGCAGATTTCAGTCACATGTTACTTCCCTCAGTCCATTTTTAATAACAGATATATTTTTCAGAGGTTACAGTGCAGACAAAAATAAAATATCTCGCACACAGAGGATAAATTGCCAAATCTCACATTTTCCTTGAAAGTTGCTTGGCATGCTGAAAATCTCCCTGTTGTGGTCCAAATTGCAGATGTAGCCTGAAAGAATATAGGAATAAATGTAAATCTCTCTCTGTCTGTGTGTGTGTGTCCTGGCGCCTGAGGAAGCTCTATCTGTCCTTTGATTCCAGGGTGAGACGGTTGCATTTCAGCGCAGCCGTTAAAATTGCAGCGGTTGACTAAATATGGGAGAGCAACCGCGACATTAAAGAGGGAGACATAATTGAAGAACATAACTACAGGACATCCCAGAATAAGGTGGGGTGATGGTTGTCGCGGTGATGAATCGGACACAAGATGGGGCTGAGGAGGAGGAGGAGGAGGAGGAGGAGGAGGAGGAGGTTGCTCCTCGTTTTCTCTCTCTTTGAATCTCAATGCAGAAGAAGACACTGTGTTCATAAGAGGTTAAAACTAAAACCAGAAGACATGAATCAATAAATAAAGACTTCATGTTAGTTTCCTTAAAATAAAAGTGATGCCAGAAACATTTGTCCCTTTCATATCTTCTGTATTTAATATCTTCCTGTCAGAAGCCACATGTAAAGTGGTAATAACATTTATGATTAAGATCTGGTGAATTCAACAAAACTGTCAATTTGATTGGAAAATGTAGTTTGAATTACCTGATAACACAAGAGTGTTTTATATAAATCATAAATAGCGTCACTGACTATTGACTAATGTTGAAAAATAAAATCTTTTTCCTTTAAAAGTTTAACTAAAACATCCAACAACGTCTATAAAATCTATATACACAGAATAATAATCTGAACTAGATGCATTAAATCCTGTATAAATGTTAATGCTCAGGCTGTTTTTTCAACTAGGGTGTTGTTTTTTTATGCTAGTGATACAATTTAGAGGCTTTAAGAGGTAGCCCCTTATAATAACATAAAAAATATCAGTCATTTTACTTCTCTAGTTCAGAACCTGATTGCTCTTTCAAGTAGCCAAGGCCAAGACGAGAATTTGAATTTATCATTATTCTAGTTATTTTTCGTATCAGTAGAGGTTGAACGTGTGGATGAGGAAGAACGAATCTGCAGCTGAAGCAGGTTTGATTGTGTGGTTGGTCGATAGTTGATGAGGCTTACGGGTAATGACGGGTTCATACGTTCACAATCAGAGATGACAGCAATCACGTAATGGCTCCTTGCTTCATTTCAGATATGGTAATACCAGCCTACCTGATATATACTGAAGATTAGCAGTAATCGATGATAGCATTAACCTGGATGGAGGGAAATGTCACATGTTCAATCGTGTGGCTGAGACAGATCTGTGAAGACTGTAGCTGCACAGTTAGAGTAAAGAAAAAAAAGAAAAACGAAATAAAATTGGGAAAAAAAAAACCTTAGTGAATTTGGACAGATGATACCAGATAGATGATTGGCCTCTGACACAATCCACCATCTAGTTAAGTATGAGCTGTGACCCGATGCCCCAACCTGAGGGTGTTGGGTCCAGGGTGGTTCAGGTTAATGTCCAGTCTACCTTCTTCTGGAGGTTTTCATCATATCACCAACTGGGATAACACCTCGGCTTAGACCTAAAATACACTAGCAATGATATTTCACAAGGTCGAAACCATCACAGGCCATAAACTGGAGAGGTTTGAGTCCAATCCAATCCAGCTTTATTTATAAAACACTTTACGCAACAACCACAGTGGACCGGAGGATACATAAAAGACGTACTGAATTAGCCTGGGGCCGCCCATACTGTGTGTGACGCTACGTTCAAGTCAGTCTGCCCAACCTGCCTATTCTCTGCTCTTCCCGATCTTAAAAACTCGGGAACCAATGAAAAACGAGCTTTTATGCCGGTGCAGGTTTAACACTGGTTAAGTGACCTCAAACACGTTTGTCTACAGCCAACATGGCGGCTATGGAGGAGCAGCGATCGTTTGATTCACCTGTGGCTGCTGTTTTAAGAGATTTTAACAGCGAGTTTTCTTTGAAAATGGAGCAAAAGGTAGCTCTAGGTAGCAAACTACAATCTGTGAGGTTTCCCTTTCTGTCACTACCTGTACATTGTCAGAATCAGCAGTGTGATTGGTTGAAGCTCTGTCCAGTAGTACACAGATGCATTTGATAGACGCTCATTGATCCCACCTCTGAGAAGCCAAGATCCGTCTACGACTTTGGTGTGACAGCCAGGGTAATACTAAATAGTAAAAGATAATAAATAGGAAATACAATGAAATAAAATAAAATCAAGTCAACAACTCATTAGGTGTCAAAGGCCAAGAAGAAGAAATGCATTTTGAGCCATGGAACGAGCACAGAAGAGGCCTGTCGAATGTGCAGTGGCAGATGGTTCCACATTTTTGGAACAACAACCACGAAGGCACGGCCTCCTCTGAGCTCACGCTTAGTTTTTATTACACAGTTGATCAGCTGACCTGAGAAGGAGTGGACATATATAAAAAGGACATAGCAGTTCAGAGAAGTAAGGCGTCTGTTGGAGATCTCCTTCTCTAACACTCATCCAGCTCCACTGTCACAAACAACCGGTCTGGAAATCATTCCTACTGTTTATAATAACTCTGTCTGAGCGGTGAACACACAAAAACTGTATTAAACCAACTGTTTATCCGTCCATCATCCATCTGAAAATGGATGGATGGATGCGCCAACACAAAATACTAAAATACAAAATATTACTAAAACAAATGTGATGTTTCATGAGGTCCGACAAACACTGTGAATACAGCAGCATCTTTTGGCACAAACACACTCACACACACAAACACACACACACCAGCACGACTCAAACAATTGCCAGCAATAGTCAATGTGAAAAGAGGACCCCAGCTGTGTGTGTGTGTGTGTGTGTGTGTGTGTGTGTATTGTAGTGTGTGTGTGTCATAAATTAATAAACATATCTGACAAGAGCATTGCAGGCACCCGAGGGCATCATCATGTTTGCAAACACCCCCCACTCACTCACATTCACACATACACACACACACAAACACACATACACATACACACACACACACACACACACACACCCCTGAGGAGTAGCGATTGTTTAATGATTCAATTAGCTGTGTGGCATGCTGAGAGCTAGAGGCAAGATGGAGTGATAATTGATAAACATGTTTAATCCTGAGAGAGAGAGAGGAGGGGTGGAAAGATAAAACCAGACAGATAACATGTGCGCATACACACACACACACACACACACACACACACACACGTTGACTCATATTCCTGAGAGATCCGTTTTTGGCATCTGATTCTCTTTAAGCACCGGACACATCTCCACATCTTCACATCTTCATCCACCTGCTCCGAGTGCAAATTCCAAAAATTCAGAACAGTTTAACATATCGGTAACAACACGACACAATAAAGGCAAAATAAATAAATAAAAAATAAAAACAAGAGACTAATTAATTGAATATTGAATACAGCTTTTACCAAACACCAAACTTCTGAGCCACTTCCCTCAACTTCAACCGAAATCATCCAAAAACTAAAGCAGGTGTCAGAGACGAGTCTGTCTGTCTCTTTACTTCTCTACTACATCTCATTTTAACCAACATCAAGTTAAACAACAGTTCAACAGCTAATATTCTTATGTCCCCATGAGGTTTAGATGACGTGTCTTTATCCGCTGTTACTTTATAGCTGTGAAGTTGGATATCCAAAATACCCGGTGTGATAACAGACAACAAACACGGTCTAAACTTAATCTGACTGGATGTGATGTCAGAAGGTAAATATCTGAATGAATGAGGTCTCACACATGACAATAAAGCAAAGAAATTAAAGGAACTGCCTGAAGACAAAGGAATGTGTTGAGGTTCAGGTCTGAGGAAAGATACACAAACATTTCTGCTGCACTGAAGAACGATTTGAATATGAACACACACACATCTATGTGGAAACATATAGATGTGTGTGTGTGTGTGTGCTCACTCATCTATATGCTGAATTTCAGCTGCAGTCTCAGTGGAAACAGTTTAAACAGCTGCTCTGTGAGTATATTTGCCTAAGTCTACAAGTGTGTGTGTGTGTATGTCCATGTGTGTGTTTTTACTATATTTATGGGGTCCAAACACCAGGAATTCACTACACTTGTGGGGACAACACAACAAGTTAAAATGTCATTTACGGGATTAAAGCTTTAGTATCAGAGTCAGATAAGAGAATTTAATTTAATTTAATTCAATTAAAACAACACTTCAATCCACAAAAACAAGGTAGGTTTCATCACTACCTTCCTCAACAACCCAACAACATTAATACTGTATATTTTCCTCCTGAATATTTTAGAAGAATATCGGTTCATAGATGTGCAGCTGAATTTGTTTTTTGCCTCCATAAATATAATAAAGGTCTTGATTGTTGCTTAATATTCAGATGTGTTTCAACAATATTCAACAATAACAATATATTTCTACAGCCTCTGTACGTTTTCTCTCTCCCACAGAGAAGAGCCACTTGTTGAGCTGCAGCTGCGTCTGTTCCCCCCTCTGACCACATTTAATGGACCCGTGACCCAAATCAGGGTCTCGACCCAGATTACGAAACGCACTGATGTCGCTTATTAAAGGACAAATCCCAACATGTCAGCTTCAGGACCTCGAGCCCCCCGGAGCTGTGTCCACCCTGAAGAGAGACCACTGTTCAGATGGAGACGCACTCACTTCACCCTATTAGCCCCTCGGAAGAGAGAGAGAGAGAGAGTATGTGTCGTGCTGGGTGGCAGAATTAAAGAAGAGGTCTGTTTGAGAAGAGTCTTTGAAACGGACACACATGAACTTGGTTTCTTTCACACATACGAACACTTCGATGACTCCTGAAGCTCCTTTATTGACCAAAACCATCTGGACGACGTCCTCTAAAGACACAGAGACGGAGACAGAAAGAAAAAGGAGGAATAATGACTAATGACAAGCTGGTTTTAGTAGAAAGTCACGTCTCATTAAACCACCTGATGTACAGTTTAAATTGTGTTGTAATCATTGTCTGATATTATCACTAAAGACCTTCTTCTTCAGCTGCAGCTACATGAGACTCCAGTTAGTTTTCACACAATTCAATCTGACCTGGAAACTGCTGTGAGTTTATATTAATTTTGGATCCAGGGGCAAGTAAGTTAAGTTTAATGTGCTCTAACTGGGCCCATTAAATCGATAATGAGCTACTCTACTGGTTGACTCCTGTTTTCCAGATTCTCTGCAGAATATGCAGCCTGAATGATCGTTGAAGTTATTTGTCACTTTTCTCTCATCAACATGTGGGATCATCTCCTGCAGAAAAACCAGATCTTGGTCATCACAGTCATGATAAAAAACACAATTCATTCTGTAGTGATTCTGGATATGGTTTGGGTGGGTTTAGATATAAAAACCTCTCAGTCATGGTTAGTTCAAGAAGTTAATTTAAGAGGATGCATTTATTCCAATTTAATAAATATAAATAGATGCTAATGTTTTATATCTACAGGAGAAGAAGAGGAGAGAGGAATGAATGAAACCGTCTCTGCCGTCTCCAATCTGGGCAATTACCTCCAGATGATTTCAACCATAGAAATGACCATAAAATTACAAACAACTTGCAGTTGTTATTCAGACAAGAAAATCTGTAAATATTGACTTTAAGCAGCATTAGTTAGGAAATACTAAAGAAAGAAAAAAATGTATGACAATACTTTTTTTTTTCCCTGATTTATTTTCAGGAACATTTCTGTCCTTCTGTCACTTCCTCAAATATCAAGTGTGAAGTTTTGACTTTAGGGGAAATGGAGTAAAAGTGGAGGAAGTAACACAGAAAGATGAAGTAAGAAGAAGAAACAGGCTTCCTGCTGCTCAGAGCATTTCTGGAATATGATGGAAAGTGTTTCCAATGATGGAAAAAGTCAAGAGAATTTATTTCCAGTCATGTAATATCTTGACCAGGAAACTTAACAAATGTTAAATTTTTATATATTTGTTTAACACAATTAATTAGTGACAGAGAGAAGATGTCTGCTGGATTTTTAATCTTACAGTTTTTACCCAAAGAAACAAACAAACAAGGAGGAACAGGAAGGATGAAAGATAACAGTAAGAAAAAAAGAGCAGGAGAAAATGATGCTGACAGAAAAAAAAAAAAAAAGAGGAATCATACTGACCCTGCTCGATCACCAGCCCCCTGTCTCTTGTAATTGCTGAATCTCCAAAACAACCAAAACAAACCAAATCAGGCCTAATGTATTTCCCTGTCACAACTGCCTGGCGGGAGCCAAATGGCTGTGGAGAGAATTTTTTTTTTTTTTTGGTAAATATGCCTCTCTGCACGGCAGATAGCACTCTGAGCCCCCCACCTCACCCCTCCTCATCTCTCCTCTCATTCGTTCTCTTTCACTTTCCATCTGTTTATTTCCAAGGTAAAGAGAGACGGTACTCAGTGAATGTCAAAACATGCTTCTCAACATGGTCGTACTTTCTCTGTCTCAGTCTCTCCTCATCTTTCTTTTTTAACGAAATGTTAAAGAAACGTGTTATTTGGCAATTTCTGTTTTTTATTTATAACTTATTTAAACTGTCATGAAAAGCATTGACATGTCAGTTAATCACATTCACAACATTTTCATTTAGTAGTGACACGTGTTGGCAGAGTGAAACCCAAGATCGATTGACATCACTACATCATTATTTGTTGTAAAAGAAAACACAAGTTCATTGCTTTACATTGTTGTTGGTGCAGAGACATAACATTTTCTATTTGTTTATAATCTCTGATGGAACATGATGAATCAGTTTCTGTTTTTTGTTTTTGTATTTAATCAAATTTAAATCGTGTCATCTGCATAAAGACAAACACAACATTCATCTGTATAAAGAGATGTTCATTCACATATTTAATTAAACAAACACTACTGAGGGTTGCAGCTCAGAGGAAGTTGTTCAGGTTTATCAATCTCTTTTTGTGTTTTCATAAATTTCCTTAAACTGTATCAACATTAGCTGATTTTAATGCTGATATAAGATAAATAAATATCTTTATTTTGTGGGATAATGAGGTGAAAAAGAAACAGTTTAAGAAATCAGTTCAGTTAATGTTTTTTTTAACGCTGTCGTAATTAGTGAATGTTAGTTTCGAATGATGCGTCTTCAATTGAATTTATTTATTTTTTATTTATTATTATTATTTTTATTATCAGGTGGAGCATCACTGTAGGTGCCACTTTCCTGCTGAGTCGATGTTCAAGGATAAGAGCTGTGAGATTCATCAAATTAAAACAAAAATATATTTTATCAACTAAATGTTTAAAGTTTGTTTGCTAGTTGTTGCCATGGCGCCGTGTCAGTGGCAGCCAGTTTGACAACAGCATCTCATTTTTCCTCTTTTTGCCGAAACTTTTAAACATTTTTAACTAAAACTGAACTTTCTTTTTATCAGGACGGCTTTTTTCTCAGGTTTTTTTTTCTTCTTCTTCTTTTCTTGTCTCGTGTTTTTTTCGCCTGTTTTTGTTTTTGACTATGACAACCAGAGAGCTGTTGAGCTGTTGAGCTGTTGACCGATTGTTTCTCCAGTGATCTGCTGATGACGCTGTGCTGCTCAAAGATACAACCCAACAATAGTGAGAAGAAAAAACGGTACAAACCATCAACACCATCTGTAACCATCATAACCATCTCTCATAAGATGCAGCCTATAGAGGGAGTATCTACCAGTAGAGCAGCATCATGTGTCTCACTGAGACCTGTCAGTGGACAGGGAGCTAACAAGACGAGCAAGAGGAAGGACAGGAGGTTGTAATGTTTATTAACAAGAGGCGGTGTAAAGGCCTGTTTATACTTTATGCATGATACACATATGGAGACGGACGGAGCCTTTCATCATTGTCATTATGTGTGTAATTTGGTCTGTTTTCACGGAGCTTAGTGAGCTTTAGGAGTAAACACCAAATGAGTAATACCACTGGAGACTGTCAGGACGGTGTTGGACAGTATAGCTCGTGTGCAATGAGCGAGAAGAACAAAAAAGAAGATGACAACAGAAATCTCAGACTACAGTGTATTTAACGGCCGCACAACCACCATCGTCTACAGAGCTGACTCTTTTTTATCCATTTTTTTAGAATGTGAGCTGTGATTTCATTCACCGTCGCCATGTTTGTTATTGTTTGAAACCTACGTCGGAGCTCTAAACTCTGGAGCTCTAAATTTCATACCCCCCATGAAATATGCATGGGGAGTATGAATGGTCCAACATTGGTAACACACATGTACTTACTTACGGGTGTAAAGGGAGCATAAATGGGTCGTAACCCGGAGCACATCAGTGCAACTGCTCACAGGACATTAAGGTGTTTGCTGTCAGAGTTTGGTCGTACTACATCAGAGGACTTCTCTCAAGTCGTCTTGATAACTCGGCCGACGCTACAGCTACTGTGAATTGTGTCATGTCCCAGCTGGAAACATCGACCCACAAGCCTTCGTCCTCATCTCTGGACAACAAACTATTTACTTATTTTCTGTTAATCTATTTTCATGATGCTGTCAAACAGATAAAATTCCTGTTGCAGGACAAATAAACATATATTCTATTCTATTCTATTCTATTCTATTCTAACAGGCGCCACAAACAAGACAAATGCAGTTCAATTACTGATGCAACGCTAATGAGTGTTAATTATAATTTAACCTGTAGATGAAGAAATATTGTTTCTTCTCTATGAATTAAAATCTTACTTTGAATTATTACGATAAAAATGTACAGATTTTTATGGGTAATTATACTAAACAACTGCTTTATTACTTCTGTGATATTATAGTATCAGGGAAAAAATGTTCAAAAATGTGCTTGTTCAATAATGTAAAGTGTGAATGTTGCTACAGGGAGTAACTCTAGATAACCACTTTTTTTTTTACCACACCCAACAAAATATCATCACTTTCCTCTGTCAAACTAAAGACGTAATGTTTCACAACGCAGCTTTCGAGGCCGATTACACCAAACACACCTGAATGACACAACACCTCCCTCAGAACAGGAGGATGTTTTTGTGTTCGTGTCCGTTTTGAAGGTAGGTTGTGTATCGTGTGAAGGGATTAAGAGGATTTTAATAAGGGTTTAATGTTTACGTCTGCTCGGCTGACAGACGGAGACTGTACTCAACCGCTGACAGGACACACACACATACAGTGTTTTAATGCCTTTTAAACAGTATTAATGACATGACTAAAGCTTATTAGTGGGTTAAAGGACGTTAGCAAGTCACTCACACACAAAGTCACATAGTTGATGTATGTTCATGTAACTAATCTAATTACAGACACACACACAGAGCTCAGTATCACCTCCTAATGTTAAATATATTTAACTGTCCATCAACTTCTTTTTCACTATTTCAACTCAAGTCATTTAAAAGATTTTTGAATATTTGCCAACGATGTTATTTTTCTTAAGTTAAATTCATCAGTGTCAAACATTGACCTCTTTCATTTTTCACTTTTCACAAGTAAAAATCTATTAAAATTTATTTCAATTTCTCCACTTTTACCAAATGTACTTGTGTATTTTCTGTTTAAACTAATTTTTTTTTCTTTTCTATCATCGTCTCGCTCATAAAACACTGCTTTTGTCACATATGGAGGTTTGAATTTCTGTTTTACAGCAGAAATTATGAAATTATATTATAAAATACGGTCAGAATATCAGATTCATTTAAGTTAGTTATTAAAAAATATATAACAAAACAAACTCTGCTCATATCAGGAGACAAATTTGTCAAATTCTCCTCAATCTCAACCAAATAAATGTATCAAATCTGTCACATTTTAACCCTGATCTCTTCTCCTCTGCTGTCAACCGTCATCTCACTTCTCCACCTTCATCCATCTTCAGTCTTCACATCTACTGATCAGGTCAAAGTCACAGAAATCACCTCTCATCACACGACCATCAGCGTCAAACAAGAACATCATGATCATCATGACGGGGTCCAATCATCAGCGATAATAAAATCTCTCCTGATTGAAATAATAATATAGAAGAGTCTATAATCAACAGAATATATGAATCAGAATCAGAAATACATTATTGATCTTTGGGAGACAATTAAATGATGACCGTATATAACATAACATATGGGTATTATTGCACTGTAACATTACTAGTTGAGTAAAAGGTCACGTCTCCTCTGAATACACAATCTGATCACGTTGCCAAAAATGTTGAACACGTTGGAGCTTAACATTAAAGAAATAGCTGGAAGAATGATGTAATTAATAATAATATAAATTTAAAAAAGTCCAACCATCAATCATGTATGATATTTAATATATCTGTCATATACATTTGTAGCCCAGGGCTCCCCCACCACAGTTTGTTCAGTTTACTGCTTCATACTTGTGGAGGTTAAGTTACTGGAGTTTTTATCCATGGTAACAGCTTGCATCATCATTAAACCTACAAAGCACAGACTCCTGATGTTTATCTGACGATCAATCTATTTAAAAAAAAAAAAAAAAAAAAAAACACCTGCTCAATATTTTAGAAACAAAAATAACCTGAATCCTTCGTTTGGGTGATGTTTCTTTAAAAACACACACATAAATACCCCCACCTCCCCTCCACCCTCCACCTGACCAGGTAAGTGAAGTGAATGTGGGCCACGCCTTAGATCAACCTCCCTAATGCCTCTCACACTCGCTGTCTGCTCTGCAAACTGTTTCCCTGCTACAAGAGCCAACCTGCCCCTTACACTTTGTTTTTCCTCTGTGTGTGTGTGTGTGTGTGTGTGTGAGAAAGCGATGCAGGTTTTTAGGGCGTTGCTCCAGCTAGTTTACTCTCACAGAACAAACAAATCTCTGATGTGTTTTTCTAACCCTGATAGCCGCGGCTGACACCATGTCAACAACTGGGAGAAGGAGAAGAAGAAGAAGAAGAAGAAAAATTCTTCCTGTCCTCATTTCTTTTATTTCTCCTCCATCCTCTCGCTGTCTTTTGTCTTTCATTAAGATCTTTCATTTTCAACATCCTTTTGTCTGTGTTCAAATGGTACAGTTCCTCCCTCCACTCTCTCTTTCTCTGTGTCTTTGTGTTTGACTGCGATCCTCCCTTCTCTTTCTTCTTTTGAGGGAGACAGAGAAAGCTGTAACCACAGAGAGGTTATATTTAAAGGAAGTGACTGAGCCCAGCTTTACACAAACTGTGTAGTGATCTCTGTTGCCAATTTGTATCTGTAAATCTTTAAGGATCCTGTTTGTGTGTTTGTTTGAGCCCAGCCAGGTGTGTTGGATGTCAGCCAGCTGGCAGAGATTAAAAACCTCAAATCCCATTTCCTATTATACATATTGCTATTACAATAGTTTGCTTTGATGTATTTTTTCCACTTCAATTGAAAGTTTAGTTTGCACAGTCATCGAGACACTGAGTAGGTTTCGTGGCCCTAGGGTTCATGAAAACCCTTTCAAAACAAAAGCATTACGTTCATGCTGATGTTGTGTTACATAAAGAGCAGCTTGACTGTGGCCACCGCAGCCATGAGGAAGGATATGAAAAGAAAAGCCGCCAATTATCACACAGAGGAAGCTCCAACTAAAAAAAAAAAAAAAAAAGAAAACTCAAATGAGTCATCAATTGTAAAAAAAATGCACCACTAATAGCCTTATAAATATAAATATGTTACTTTACATTAAAACATCCTACATCTTAATATATGTGCCACTAAGATTAATCAAGATGAATATATATATATTAACTTTAACGTCATTAAAATGATTTTTTACTTCCGGTGTGCACTGACCTCTGACACGAAAGCCTCCGATTATCCACACGAACCTGTCACCTGCAGTCAGTCAGAGAGGAGAGACGCTAGATGAAGACGGGATCCTTCACCCTCATTCTTTATTCCCTTATTCAAAGACTGTGGCGTCTTGTCATAGTCCATCATAGTTTCAAAATTGGGCCGGTGACTGCCCCGAATATAAGATCGTATTTTCTCTCTAGAAAAAAGTCTGAAAAAGAGTCAAGAGACCCGGGGGTCTGAACCAACAGGTTCACTCACACACACCAGTGACCTGAAGAGATGCGACCACAACACGGAGACTCACTGTTACGGCTACTCAATGGTTGGTAGCTGTAATGCTAATGCTAACACTCACACGCATGTTAGATACCGCCTAGGGGCCTTCTGTAGCGGCATATATATGCTATGCAGCTGTACGCGAGTTCGAATCCCCATCTAGACCAGCTTCCCTGTGTGTGCTCTCCTCCATTCTTCACTGTCTCTATAATTAAAGAAAAAACTACCAACAAATAATGATTAAAACAAAATAAAACAATAAATAAATGGATCCTCCTAGATGATGCATGTTTGCTACTACAGGTCGTCAGCTCGCTCACTAATTTGAAAAAGAGGGGTCGTCTTATATTTGGATCAATACAGTATAAAAAATAATATACATAAGAAAAGAATCAAATATAATAGAATAAAAGAAATATAAATAAATAATAACAATTAGTTGTGAAAGACAACAACAGTAAACAATTAAAATTTGTTAGTGGCACAACACAATGAAGCAAAAGAGAAACAAGCAAAGGAACAATAAAACACTAATGTTGCAACAAAGTTACAAATTAAACTATGTTGTTTGATCTTTGATCATTTCAAACCTACTGTCGATGTGTTATGATCATAAAACAGTTTAAATCTGTTGTGTTACGTAAAGTTCTGGAGAATTTATCGAATGTGATTATGTTTACATTTTTTCACACAGTTTGAGCGTTTAATTCCAACTCTGAAATAGAAACACAGAAATTCTTTCTCTTCCCACAAAATGTTCAGCTCCCTCCCCTCCGCTCCTGGCTCTTAATGCTGGTTGAAACCCTAAACAGTGGCATCTTAAAACCTTGTTTAACTGTTATGAGTTCTGAATCATACCCTCACTTCTACACGTATGCGTGCACATACACACTCACAGTGTTTTGACTAGTATGTCAGAGTTAAGAGATCAGCACGGACCACCCCAGGAGAGAGCAAAGAAACTGGAAAAAAGGGTGAAAAAATAAAAATTTTTAAGTAAATGGGTCATTTCTATTGCTATATTTTAGTAAAAAAAAAATGTGATGCATAATATCAAAAGGTATGGAAACACTTGAGAAACAATGTGAAAATAAAAAATAAAAAAAGTGGAGAAAAATGTCAAGTAAAGCCAAGGTCCTTGTTTCCATGATGAAACTTTAAGAAAAAAGAAAAAGAAAAACATGTTTTCTCTCCGAGGCTGCGCTCAATGATGAAGGCACCTGTGTTATTAAAATGTTGGGTATTAGTGAGAAGATGGGGTGAAGAGAAGTTACAGAAAAGCGGCAGTGAAAGGAAGAATGTTCCTTGACCTTTTTTTTTCACCCTGAAGCAGAAAGATGAATCAAACAGTTTTGAACTTTTTCGTTCATTGTTCCCAGGCATTAACTTCAGCCGTGAACAGCAACTGCCACATTAAAAGCTTAATCTGTGATCCAGAAAAAAAAAAAAAAAACTGCCTCAGAAAATAGAAAATGAGACGACAGCTTGGACAAGGAATGATTGAAACATTCAATATGTAGCTATTAATAAAAATAAAACTCATGGATCATCGGTGACGTGACATTAAACGTGTTTCGTGTCCAGTCGAGTGTTTGTGTCGTTTCCCACTGATCTGTGTTTAGTCCCTGTCCCTGTACCTGACTTCACTCCTGTTTAGTCTCAGGGCAGAGCCACCCTCAGTCCGGACAAATACCTTCCGGACAACTTCCGCCCCTCCCCAAAACCACTTCTATCACCAACCCAGACAATACACTCTGACAAAGTAAAGGGCTTGAAAAGGCCACAGCTTCATGTGAAACGTGGGCGCTCTCACACAAATAGGTGTGTTTCACCTGCATGTGATCTCTGACTGAGTGTGTGTGAAAATCACTGAAATGATTTTAAAAATAAAAGTAATGATGATTTAAATATGATCATGTGTACGTGCAGTTCATCTTTCCTTCTTGAGACACTTTAAAAAAAAAAATTGAAAAATTAATCTAATTTCCATCAGACATGTAAAGTCACATCAGATCATCATGTTAAGTCAAACAATGACGTAAACGTAGATAAAAGTAAAATGCAAATTAATCCCTGTGAGAGAAAAAAAAAGCTGCGAGTTTTTTGTTCTGTTTCGATGATGAGCTGATGATTTCTTCTTACTTCAGTCGACATTTTAGCACAAATATATTTACTAACAGAGGTTTATATAGAAACACTTTATATACTGATTGTGACTGAAAGACTGAATCTACATTATGACACATAATCAGGTGTAATATTCATCAAAAAAGAGGAGTAAATGTTCTGTCATAAACTTGTATATTCTTGATCAGGTACGTATGAGTTGTCAGCTCAATCGATGGAAATGAGCAGATTTGTTATAACTAACACAACATTGTGACTATTTATTTAGCAGGATCGTTTAGTCTTTAACTTGTTAACGTCAGATTCACAGGACACATTTATTCTTTAAATCATATTGTTTCTTTTAATCATTTCATTCTTTTTATTATGTAATAATCTTAAATATGTCTAAGCTTTTATTTAATAGATCACAATGTACTTTATATACATTTACTTTGTCAAATAGTTTCAATATTAACTATGATCCTTTCTGATTATTTGATGGATTTTACTCTGGGAAAAGAAAATTTAAAATTCACGACTTAATTCAACAGTTTTACTCATGATGAAAGTAACTTCAACTGTTAAAACTATGACGTTCTCCCTTCTGATTTGGTAAAAGTTAAGTTTAGTGCTATTTAAAATACATGTGGTTACTTTCACTCACACACACACACACACACACAAAGCCAGGAATGTGTTTTGTTGTCTAACACAACTTAACGTTCAAGGTAAACGTGACGACCCGTCCCTCATCAACTCACACTGTTCCCACACACACGTACATGAACACATGCATACATACACAAACATAAACACACATACACACATACAGACCAGACGGTTTGGAATGAGACTGGTTTACTGCGGCGTGTTGACAATCACTGCAATGACAGACGAGGCTTTACATTGACATCAATCACAACTGACAGGTTTGACCTGATCTCTGACCCCACGGACGAACCTGTTCACATGAACTCCTCAGTCAACCTATTCAACCCTCTTTACACTTACACCTATATCAGTAAAATACGCTTGTATATTATGATAAATATATGATAAATCTATATCTGCTTCGAGCTCCTGGCATCAAATAACATAAAACTACATGACAAAGCCAAATGAATATGAATATGAATATGAATGAACATTGCTGTGAATGTGTCAGTGATACCAAACATCATCAACGTGATAAAAAGTATAGAGATATAACAGAAGGCAACAAAACCACAAGACCACAATCATCTTTTGTTAAATGCTGATAAAATGTTAAAAATGGTCTGATGGATGCATCACGCAACACGCTTAAGTTTGGTAAAACTGTGACTGCTGGTTAATTTACATCCTGTCCATTGTAATTACTAAAAGCGACACTATAAGCAGCTACTAGTGCCACCCTCCACGTCTCTGTGATCTAAATATATTGTTACAAGTATATGATGTTATACAGTCGTAAAACAAGCTGCTTTTGTTTGTGTTTTCACAGAACCAGCAGCGCAAGTTTGGATTTGATGGCGGAAACGTGTGCAGAAGATCTTACAGAGGTTAATTACTGTTGTTTGTTTGTTTCAAACCGGCGTCATGCCAACCACAAACCTGAAAGGTGAAAAGCATCGTGGGAATATTTCTCACGCTGAGCTGCTGTTACGCCAAACATACCCAGAGATTCATGCGTTTAAAGAAAATAGCGTGAAAAATAACCTACAACCTCTGACGTGATCTCATCACCACACCTTCTGACTGTTACATTACAACATATTATCTGTTTATATTTACTGTAACTTTCATTCGCTCATTTTTATCTCGAGTCGATTTGCTTGTCAAGGTGCCAACTGTAGCTTCCTGCTTTGCCTCAGACTCATATAACCTGAAGCTGAAGTGGTTTCTCATAATTTTGTTTTTGATGTCATTGTTGTATATGAGGAAACTGTCAAAACTGAGGGTGGGTCAGGATTGGGCGTATTAGGATTAAAGACTAAAATTAGGCTCAGGGCCATGGAAAGTATCAGGTAAGTCTGAACCTTGTAAAAAAAAACAATTATCATTTCCTGTCAGAGTTTCAATGTAATATCATTTCGGATGAGTTGACGTGAAAGGAATGCACAGTTAGCATAAAGTTTTAAGGCCAGATTTGAATGGAATTCACTGTTAACTGAAAGGATTAATAAAAGATTTGCCTTGAATGGTCGGATGACTCAGAAGAGAGGAAGAGAAGTGACTCGTCTGAGAGATTTCGGCGAGGCTAACACACAAAATGTACACACAGATGTGAGTACGTGAACCCGAGTTCCCAATCTCCCCCTCTCTCTCTCTCTCTCTCTCTCTCTCATGCACACACACACTCACACACACTCTCACACAACCACGATTTCCTCCTGTTGTTGTGTGTTTTGTCAGTCTAATCTCTGGTTTAATCCTCACACTGCTGCCAGACAGACAGGCCCACCCAGGTGAATGAGCCTGAACTTAAGTAGAAGAGTGTGTGTGTGTGTGTGTGTCTCTACATGCACATCCTCATTAAATGTCATGTGACTTACATGACATTTAATGAGGAAGTGCACGTAACAAGAAATACAAGGTTGTAAATGTTCAATCACAAAATTTAAACAAAAAAAAAAAAATTGCATGAATGAAATATGAAGATAAACCATCCTGAGACACTATTGTTTCATACGTTTTTTTTTTTTGGAATAAACTGTGTGACATTACCGTTCCATTAGCCGCCAAGCTAAGCTAACAAACTGTTTTCAGGCTGAATAGCCCGGAGAGCTTCATTGCCCCTCTTCAATAACTTTTCATCGAACAAAAAAGGTGCACAACGGTGAACAAAACGCGCCGGGGGGAGAGTAAACGGCAGCAAACAGAGAGAAGCCTTAGAGCCATTGTTAGTGACTACTACTGCTTTAGGCCTGGATGGCCAACATGTCTGCGGTTCACTCGCCAGCTGCAGCTGCTCAGCTCAGGGCGAAACCGTTTTATCGTGTCAGGTTTTTACACTGATACGTATGAATGCAACTGGACTGACTGGAGAGGAGGAACCAGATGATGTCCTCTGATTTTACAGCTTGACGGTGACAAAAAACCTCAGGAAAAGACAAAGTGAAGTGACTTTTCTATTGACTTTTACCTGAAAAACCTGGAGAGCTTCATTTCTTCCCTTCAGTAACTTTTTTTTATCAAACAGAAAGGTACATAACCGTAAATACAAGCTGCCGGAGGGAGAGGGACTTTTTCAAAAATGACTCCTATTTCATCAAAAACTAAAAATTAGAAATGTAAGCTGCCGGAGGGAGATTAGGTTGTCACGATACTTTTTTGAAAAAAATGACTCCCATATTTTATCATCAAAAAACTAAAATCTCTTTGTTGTTTACAGCCTAACTAGAAATGTAAAGTTTCAACCATGTTTATTATCCTCAGACTATATCTCAGCTAAAAGCAAAGTTTTAAACAATCAAAAGGCTAATGTTCAACGTGTGCACCCCTCCAGCCAGGTTAAGGTTTGATTAACAGTTTCATATATGTTAGCAGCTTAGCTTCTATGTTAACGTTAGCAGTGCTATTAGCCGCTACTTGTAGTTATAATTTAAAGAGCTGGTGGGGAAGGTCTGTCTGCTGCTGTGTGTGCACATGGGATCAGTCCATTTAGAGAAGTTGTGCTGTGGAGCGAGATGGAGGAAAGACGGGTCTGTTAATATCGATACTGTTGCAAATGAGTATCGATAAGTATTGATTAGCATCAGATTTTGGCAGCTCTAAACATGATACTCTTTTTGTTAATTTGTACAATTTCAACTTCATGTAAACTGAACTTGAGAGTTTCTAAACAACAGATTTGCTGAATTTACTGAAGTTTGGCTTTTAATATTATTTAATTTTAGTTGATCTACTGGTTTCCATGTTGAAGCATGGTTATAATTTGTTATTTGTCTGGTTGTTTATGAACAACAGCAACTTCCTGGCACATGTTTAACCAAATATCATGATTGTGTTTATCTGTATTTAAAAAAAGGAAATAAAAGCTGCAGCAGGAGTCTGATCTCAGCTCAAAATGATCACAGGTTCACGGTCGGTGAGCACGTCTCTTCTTGAGCGGTAGTTATTTCTCAGTTGAGACCTTTCAAACACTCACAGGTTAGAACAGAGGATGTAAAAGCATTTGTGAACTTGTTAAAGCCTGTCAGTTCGTAACAATCAGGGGGGAAAAAATGCAGAAATGATGCTGTGGCGCTATTACACTGGATAAAAGCAGAGGTCAAAGATCAGATAAGAGAAAAAGAAAAAAAAATAAAGCACTGACCAATGTGAACAGACACTTTCCTTCTACCTGCTGCAGCTCATGTTCTTCATGTCTAATGTGCATAAAAACACATTTCTAATTATCCTATGTCATGTGGTTATCTGGTGCTTCAGCTCACAAACTCAAATAAAGAGAAAAAAAAATCCACAAATACTATAAAGTGTAACTTTGAAGATATTAAAAATATATAATCCATGTTCTAGCTGTTCCCAGCTGACATTAAAAGCTGAGTTGCATTTTCTATTCAACTGAGACATGCTGCAACTATTCTATATACCACATATGACAAACAGTTAATCCTTATTTATGCCTTGCCAAGCCTGTCACATATTAAGCTGCAGTTGCATTATGGCCAGTGGCAGGTAAAGTACAGTAAGCCTGACTGGATTTGGCAGCAGCCTGAGAGACACAGACGGTAAAGAGTTTCCTTCCAAAATGAAAGATATCCCCCGTTTGAAAACTGACACCTTCTCTAAGCAAAGCGATTGTTTGTGCAAAGAGTAAAAACTAATTACGTGGTGGCAAGAAGTCGTAGGGGATATCTCTTGACACCTTCGCTTACATCAGCGACGGCGCTGCTGATGACGTGATAATCTGTTGTAAAATACAGCAGAAGAATTAAAATCAAGTCAAGTCAGGTTGAAACATTTTCTGCCACGAGGGGAAATCTGATCTGGAGCAAGAATTTTAAACAGCAACAGAATTCAAACCATCGTATCAAGGAAACTGAGATTTTCAAAAAAAAATTAAAGTGTTAATTTTCCTAAATGTTGCTGTTAATTCTGTGCTTTTCAGCTTGAGTGAAAAATACAGTTTCCTGTGCTGATCAGAGCAGAAAAACATGCCCTCAGCCGTTACAATAGTTGATGAGGGGATGGTGGAGGATTTCCTGAAGCTATGTCCTCGATGACACTCACCTAAAACAACAGGAGGGAAGGTGGAGAGGAGGTGGGGGCGAGATGAAGGGGGGAGAAAGAAAGAAAAGATGGAAAAGTAATGATGGAGAG
This sequence comes from Polydactylus sextarius, assembly GCA_016801845.1. NCBI lineage: Eukaryota > Metazoa > Chordata > Actinopteri > Polynemidae > Polydactylus > Polydactylus sextarius. The sequence continues at coordinate 23,209,721 of CM028910.1, forward strand.
AGAATTACATTCATCTGACGCCTCAAAGATACCGAAGTTAAATGTACAAACATCAAAGACAGAAAGAAAGAAAATGTGTGTGTGTGTGTGTGTGTGTGTGACAGAGGGCAGACAGGGCAGGCAGGCTGCATGGTCTAACTTGCTGCAAAAGCACCTGAAGAAACAACACAAGACTGGCATGATAACATCTATCCTCAGTGCCTCTCCAGCTGTGTGTGTGTGTGTGTGTGTGTGTGTGTGTGTGTATTTATGAATGTATTTGTGTGGGTGTGTTCAGACACTCAGGTACATGTGGTTTTGTCGTATCCTGCACCACATGTAACCTCTTCACCGCCGAGTTTAAAGAAAGTAAACTACAGACTTTTATTCACTGAACGATATTTTTCATTTTTAAGTTCAGAGTTAGTTCATAGAAACTATACAGAGACATTAAAACTATATTAGACGCTAGTTGCTGGTTTTGTTTCACTCGTTGACCCCCAGTGAAATCAAAAAGCTGAGATCAAAGTGTCATCGACATAACGTATTTTTTTTTACTGAAAAGTACTGAACATGATACTACTAGTATACAACGTCCAATAGAATTAAAAAGTAATAAAATCCTAATAAAATGAATGTAAAAGTTTCTATTAAACTTATTTACTGAGCAAAATATGAAAAACCACAGAGACATGATTGTAATGGTATATATGAAACATTACATTACATAAAAAAGATTGAACTGATTTAATTTTGTCATGTGTCACGTGTGAAGATCAGTATAAAATCTATCTGGTTTCAATTTAATACAATTCCATTTATATTACATTCATGTGTGAATCTCTGTTGGTAAAATACCACAAATAAATTGTTATTATGGTTCCACTTAGCTCTGTTGGTTCTGGTTTATATTATTAATGCCTGAAAAGTAACAACAGGACCAAACATCTTTTAACAGTGAAGATCAGCAGTTTGGACATGAAGCGAGTGTGTGACGGTCCAGAGTAACATGAACCAGAGTCTATTTCACCATGAATACGAGTCAAACTCCCTCTCAACAGATATTTTACGTTGGTTGGGTTAATATCGAGTTTGACCGTCTTTTGTTTTCACAACCAAATAGTTAACAATGAAAGTAAATGGGGCAGTCAGCCAAACGTGTCTAAATTGTCATTTTTTAAAATGGTGAATCTGCTGATGTGGAACATCCTTCATCACCAGATGTTATAAAACCAGTCGTTGGGTAAGTCTTGTAAAATCTTGTAAAGTCTTGTTTTTAATAAACTCTGGGTGATATTTTGAGCTTTATTAGTGGTTAAAAAATGACAATTTGGATAAGTTTGGCTGACTGCCCCATTTACTTTCATTGTTAACTATTTGGTTGTGAAAACAAAAGATGATCAAACTGGATATTACTTTAACCAACATAAAATATCTCTTGAGGTGGAGTTTGACTCGTATTCATGGTGAAATAGACTCTGGGTTCATGTTACTCTGGACCATCACTTTAATAACATCTTCACTGGGAATTTAAAAAAACAATTTATGTTAGAGAAACAGATAAGAATCTGAAACCAACTGACACAGAAAGTAAACATGATGTTAATTCATCTACTGATGTTTCACAAGAACAATGATAAAACAGTCTGGTCATCTAACTATTTTTTTAGTTTAGTTAAGTTTTATTATTATCTATTTTCTTCTGCTAAAAGTGTAGAAAAACATAGAAACATCAAACTTTCTAACAACGTCCTAAGTTCTTCACTATTCAATCCCCAGATCATGAACCACATCTCATTAACAAACTGCTCTAAAGTCATAATTTTACCACATTTTCCAGGTGAAGCTACATTGTAACTACTAAAACTATCAGAAGGAGAATAACTTCTACACTTTATCTGTTACGTTATCAGAGTTAACACCCGACACGTTGAACAGTTCTTGCTACAATGGACGATGGAGGAGCTACTGCATGTGAGAGAGGTTTGTCTCCACAGGATCCATTACAATCATGAAACGTACAAACTTTAAGGGTATTATCTCACTTATATCGTAGCCACAAAAATACCAAATGTAATCAAACTAAAAATATCGGTTGAGGGAGAGAGAGAAGTTTCTTGTTGGACTGAAGCACCGTGAAGCTGATTGCAGGTGAAGAGGCCTCTTGGTATGCTGGGTAATTTACATGACATGATTACTCCAGCAGCCCTTTTTGTGTGTGTGTGTGTGTGTGTGTGTGTGTGTGTGTGTGTGTGTGTGTGACAGAGGAGAAGAGAAAAAGAAACTGCTCGGGAATGGGGTTTAGTGGTAAAATGGTGCTAAACATCTGTGAGCTTGATGACACTCACTTAAAACAACGGGAAGGCGGGAGAGAGGGAAGGAGGGAGGGAGGGGGAGGAGGGAGTGAGGGAGGTGTGATTGAAGGGAGAAAAGAGGGAGGGAGGATGGAAGGAGGAAGGGGGAAGATGAGGGAGGATTTGAGGTGGGTGAGGGGGGGCAGAGAGACAGAGAGAGAGAGAGAGAGAAAAGACAAATGCAGAACAAAACCAGATAAAGGAAACAGGAAAATGATGATATGTAATCAAACTAAAAATATACATCATTAATTATATGTGTCATTTTAGTCAAGAATTATTATTTTAAACATCAGAAACTGTAGTTACTAATTCTGAGGATTCATGATATTTGGGTCTTCAGGCAACGTTTAGTTATAAGGAAGATGTTCTGTGTTTTATAACAAGTTTAGAAAATGGGAGATAATTCATCGATTTCTGTCAACATCAAGAACACGATGTGTTTGTGTAACGTTACAAACTGCAGCTCTTTTGCATAATTTTACAACAAATATACGTCCAGAACAGCAAATGAGAGCGAATACTTGTGAAAACCAGCTGTGCTTCCAGAACCAGAAACTACCCTGACAGCAAGATCAATTTTGTCAGTTTCATAAAGAAGTACGGCCCCTATAAGGACCAAATTATGGATGCAAAAGAAAAAAAAAACAAAATGACGACAAAACCAACTATTGAACTCACAAAACATCAACATAACTGCCCCAGAAAGAGTCCAACATCCACCACAGTCAAGACCTTTACTTTTTCAGTAGTGTGGTGAATCATAACTATGACATAGTCAAACCAAAGACCTTCACCTGCTTCCTCTGTGACTGAATATTTGCCAGACCTGGGTATGACTGCAACTAAGTAGCAGATTTGTATTTAACTGGTTGTTAACTGGTCTCTATAAATACACACGTGACATTAGCAGGAGCTCGTCGGCTTTTAGCGTCAAGTGAAATTTATACTCAACTTGAAATATTTTTAATTTGTTTGTCCCAAAGTCACAGCTATTTGTACATTTCATTTGTGTCTCTGTGTATTTGCTCCAGGAAACAAAAAAAAAAAGAAATCACTTCACATTCAGTCTTAACACATCTTAAATCAGACTTGTTGAACATCCAGATTCACACAAACATGATAAACATTTAAATTCATAGTTATACTCTCACTGTGAAGATTTTCATCTTGTTTTTCTGGTTGTTGTTGTTGTCACATGAACTTCAACTTCTCTAAATGAGGTTCAGCTGTTAAATTTTAATACTAGTGCATTGATTTAAAAAATAAATATTAAAAGACAAATCACAACCTCTGCTTCTGCTTTCTGTGTCTGTATAAAACTGTAATCTAAAAATCTACAGTCTCAAACATGGATCATTTCTATTTCTGTAAGTTTTGCTTATCTTTGTGGCCTCAATTCAAATCAATGGTCTCTCTCTCTCTCTCTCTCTCTCTCTCTCTGTCTCATATTTGTTCTGATTGTGGATCAGATAAATACTTCAACAGCTTAGTTCCACTTTCAGTACATTGGAATAACTGCAGCTGCTTTTCTTCCTGATGTTTCAGCGAGACAAGGAGAGTGAAGGCTAATTTCAGTGTAACTTGAGCTGCCATTATCACAGAAGCTGCTTTCACAGAACAACACTCACTCACATCAGTACGATTGGAAAGAGTATATATGCATTTCATAGAAATGGATGCATTTACACCTTTCTGACATGAATGGCTACAATGTGTTTCAATTACATTCCAGTCGATCTTGAAAGCTTTTTGAAAGCTTTGATATCTGGTCGGTTTCTTTTCTTCCCAAGAAACATAAACGACAAAATGTATCTTTCTATCAAATCTTGTGCACCGTTAATTACACACGTCTTCATAAAAAATTCAGTTGGTTTTTCCGAAGTAAATGTCATCAGGCGCAAACAACATCTGACTGCACAACATTTTAGTGACAATTTAAGAAAACACAACTACACCTAAGATTGCTTCACCTCTTACTCTCCACCTCTCAGGCGGAGGTGGATTTGCAGAGTTCTGCTCCGTTTACATCCACCTGTCAACGCTCCCAGGCCGGGTGTGTGTGTGTGTGTGTGTGTGTGTGTGTGTGTGTGTGTGTCCTGTGCATTCAGCCATGAGAAGCTACCACTAAGACCCTGCATCATGCGTTCAGTGTGACAGCTAAACAGTCCCACCCAGAACACACACTCACTAACACACAGACACACACACTCACACACACACACACTTAATGTGATGTTTTTAGACAGTTAAGCCAACTAAATGCTTAAGGTATCAAGTATTATCAATGGAAGTGAATTTGACAACCTGACGCTGCTTTTAAGGTTGTGTTTCCACTTTTAGCAGCTGAGAGAAAAAGATAGAGAGACATAAAGATAGAGAGAGAGAGGGTTTGTTGACTTGTTGTGTGGTCCCGTGTGACTGCGAGGGAGCTGCACCTCCACGCCTCACTGCCATCCTCCTTCCTCCCGTCTCTCCCCCACCCAGCTCTCACAGCCTGCTGTGGCCTGTTAGCAGGAAGTGTCCTCCCAGCTGACACACACACACACACACACACACACACACACACATGCATGCATGACTTCAAAATGTTGGCAAAAAGCCTCATATGAGACCACAAGATGCAAACATTTCATGCAAACTTCAGCGTTAAAGACGCACCAGTGCATCTGATTTTACTCTTGGAAGACGACACTGATGAAACTTTAAACGACTTCAACTTAAAGTAATGAAGTGAGTAAAGTGAGTTTCAGCAGGTGGTGCTCTTAAGTCTGTTTAGCACAGAGAACCTGACACTTGCAGCTTTTTTTATTTATTTATTTATTTATTTTTTAAATCAGTGAATGTTGTCTGGTGAAGCTCAGCAGGTATTTGATGGCAACAGATGTCGAAGAGGAAAAACATGTTGTGGAAAATTTGTCTTGAAAGTACACTGACCAAAAAAAAAAAAAAAAAGCCTCTGAATAATCATGAGGTGAGAAGAAGAAAGTGTCTGCAGCTGCAGAAATACTTCACAGCAACAAAAGCCGTGTTTAAATAGTTCTTCAAGGTTCAAGAGATGCTGAGTCATGTCCCAAGCAGCAGCGAGGAGGAGTTTCCAGTCGCAGCAAGAATTGTTTGTAATCCGTTAAGCTTAATGATGTATCACAGCACGAGCGACAAAACACTATTACAACTCAAAATGATCTTTACTTACTAAAAATAAAAAAATAAAAACAAGTTTCGCTGCTCACTTGACAAACGTGAACGTCAAACAGTTCAAAGAGTCGGTTCAACGTCGACTGACAAAAAACAAAAATCCAGGAAAGACGTTGATGTTGTTTCGTGTCTGTGGGTTGTGTAAGTACACACGATCCTAATGCAGCATTAAGTTTAGTTGTTCTGCTTGACAGGCATCAATTAACTGGTACATCTGAATGGAACAGAGTCTCATTAATGTCAGTAATTATAGTACACCTGTGCATTTCATGAATGTTTCCTTGTTTCAAGATCTTCACCTCACCCACATTCACTCTCCTCGCTCTGATGTAGCATCTCTGCTAATGTTCTCAGTGATGCTAATTTTCTATTTATGCTGTGAGAGACTGTGACAGCTTCATTTTGTTGTGTAGCTGCCTAACTTCTCTAAAAACCCTCTGGATGTCACCTGCTCAACATTATTGCTTTAATGTAAAGCTGTAACATTCAAGTCTTGGTTTTGTAGAAACCACTTTTGTAGGAAACATATCTACAACATGATATAGTTTTTAAGATAAATATTTACCTTATATCCACCAAACCACCTCTTCACAGCTTGTAGACATTGATAATTGTGGCTAAAAGTTACACTGTGTAATTTTTCAGGTTGTCTATTAACAAAAATCAATTTTTGATCTTATTAGTTTGTAATTACCTCCGTCAACAAATCAAAATTTTCTGGTAGGCTTTGAACTTTCAATTTATATAAACATAGAGCTGGTGAGCTCAGTGCAGTGTGGTGTTTTTATGCTCAGTGGCTCTAAACAGGATGTGCGTACGGAGACGGACGGAGCCTTTCGTCCATCATTACGTGCGTAATTTGGTCTGTTTTCAGGGAGTTTACTGATCTGCAGCAGTACAGAGCAAATGGAGTAATACCACCAGAAACCACCAGGGCAGCGCTGCGCAGTGTAGTTCACGTGTGACCAGCGAACGAACAGGTGTCACCATCACCGTGGAAACTAAAATGAGAATATCGATATTTCTGAGCTAACATAGGAAGGAAATACGCACTTGGAAAAGGGGCGGGCCTAAAGAATACTATTCAGTTGGTTGAGAGAGAGAAATGTTTCACAGTACGTCTTTAAAAACAAACTACGAGATGTTAAATAACACGTCAAAGCTCACGATGCAAAATGTCTCTGAAAGACACGTGCTGCCATGTCTGAGTGGAGCGTTGAACAGTGGAAAAAAACTGGATTAACTATCGTAAATTAACTCTACGACAATGTTCACACCTTCTTTCTACTGCCCCCAAGTGTCCAAAATTATATGGCAGGTTTTGGTAATTTATGAGTAACTTGTCTTCTAATATGTAGAAGTAAATGTTTTTTTTTTGTTGTTTGTTTTTTTTTTAGCTTTGGTGTTTAAGACTATGTTGAATTTGTGAAGAAACATAAATACCTTTGAAGTTTCACCACCTGCTTGTGATAAATTCAAACTGTGACGCTAAAACACACAGAGCACATAGTGTCGACACCAGGTCGACTCAGTTATTTATTGGTTTTACTGTAACGTTTCCCCTGTGAATTCAGTGACGGGTGGTTTTTCTACATAACTGAATTAGAGAAAGACGAAAGCAGAGAGAGAGAGAGAGTTAGAGAGAGGTAATTAGAATCCAGTGATTAATGTTCTAATGAGTTTATTCTCCAAGGGGATTAACAGGAAGGCTAATAGCAGCTGTGCTAAAAACATCCCCAAAAAACCCAAAACACAGGAGACAAAAAAGACAGGCAAAGGATTTACTGGTCCAAGAGAAGAAAAACGTTAGTTTGTTGTTGTTGCTGTTGTTGTTTTAGTTTATTCTGTTAATTTCCCATCAACTCCAACAACCTTGAAATGACCTCAGCTCCAAACACACAAGTTTATCTTCAACTTCAACTTGATGAAGAAGCAGCATCGTCGAGGGGAAACCAGCTCAAACTTTTCTAACATGTGTGATTGAACTAATATTCAGTTTCTTGTCTAACGTGGTGTGATGATGTAGAAATGTTTTAATTAGATATACCGGCCCGTCGACATGTGACGTTTTTTAACATCGGTCTGATGCAACAAATTCTGTCCAATGGCAACAAATTCACAAACTTTAGCCGCCATATTTAGTTGGGTCAGTGTGTGTCTGTCTGCAGTGAGATGTGCTGTGGGAGAGTGGGTGGAGGGACGGGAACTTGCTCAGACCTGTTCAGACATGCGCAGAACTGCACTGTCACATGATAACAGATACTCTACAGGTAAAGCGAAGCGCTATGCTAAGATACAACCCACAGGTGAAAACTGAATATAAAAAGTTCTTGGACGGGGCTTTAGGTTGACAGGGTGGTGACTGGTTTAAACTCAAGACGGTTCATGACGCAGTCAACAAATAAGCGCCATTTTTGAAACCCAACGGCAGAAGTAAATAGTTTCTATAAGTAGAATCAAAGAAGCGAATGAAGCAACACAGTGAAAACTGTGAATCAGAATTAACACTGGCCACTACAAATTAAATAATTTATTTTTTCCAACGTGAAACACAACGTTAAAAACACACACCACCAGGGCCGAATGAAAGGACATTTCTGAAAGGGAAACTGATTTGGTGGAAACACAGATTATGTCATTTTGTCGGTCGTATTGCAGCAACACCTACGAGAGCAACGTAACGAGAGCAACGTAACGAGAGCAACGTAACGAGAGCAACGTAACGAGAGCAACGTAACGAGAGCAACGTAACGAGAGCAACGTAACGAGAGCAACGTAACGAGAGCCTAAGTTTGTTTTGACACTTGCTACTGCAGGTAAACGTAGCTTCATTCTAAACACACTGTTATTGAAGCTGTTGACTCTCATACTGTGACCATAAACTGTTTACTGTCTTCTACAGTGACTCTTTCTATAAATAAATTTACAATAGTGTTTTTCCAGCCAAAAAGAATATTCAACACACATCGGTATCGGCAAATATTGGATTTCGATATCAGCCAACATTTTCACATCGGTTCGTCCCGAGTTTTAATACATGAAAAACTTATTGAAGCTTTTGTTTCTGATTTTGTCTCGTAAATGTCATTTAAACCAAGAAGTTTACTCAACGACGAGAAGTTGAGACGAAGGTTAGAGGTGAACGAAACACATACGGAGGCAGAAGAAGAAGAAGAAGAAGTAGAAAAAATATATATCCTTGTAACCAATTGGTTTTTTTTTTCAGAAGCGATAGGGAGAGTGACATCCGGGTTGGCTTAGCTCTTTTCTGAAGGAAAAGGAGAGATTAAGACAATCCGTAGCGAGCCACCTTCCTTACGCCAAGGTGCTTAGGGACCCAGGGAGCAAAGAGGATTGTGGGAGAGAGAGAAGGGGCTTCTGGGATAGCGTCGCAGGGATCTTAGAGGGCATTAACAGTAACGTACTCTCCACCTGAGATAGACAGAGGAGACCAAACCACTGGCGGTGGACCCTTTCTATTGAATGGCTTAGTGGGTATGTGGAGTGCACACACACACACAAACACACACACACACACACACACAGACCTGCACACTTGCAGATACAAAAATCCTATTGTAATAAACATGAACACATGCACACACACACACAAAGTAACTGGCCTCATACTAACATACCTGTATGCAAATACTGCCCCAAGAGCACAGCTGCACATTTACCACAGACTCACGACCTGCTCACAAATAAAGCTAAAGACTGGTTTGAAAATGGGTCAAAAACGTTATCAACCAACCGACATGAAACACATGAAATTATTTTACTTTTATTGACCAAATGTATCATTTTGACCAGACTGTAGCTTCATAATAAGAATAAATATTATTGTTAATATCTAATAACCCTCAAAATGCCTTAATCTTAATGATTTAACCTGCTGTTTTTTATTTTTGTTTTCTCAGAGATAACAGCAGTTGAATTGTTATAAAGATAATAATGATTTTAATATCTGCAGATCATCGGGTTCAAAGAGGCACCAGACTCCAAAACTTTAAAGATTACATCATTAAAAATGCAGCAAAATAAGATTTTTTAGGTTTTAAAGCATTTTTCTTTTCAACTTAAGGTCACTACACTGTTGTGATCAGTTGTGACCACTGTGTTGCTTTTATAATATCTAATAAATATATGTGGTAATGTATAAATAAATATAAAATACAGTGGACATGATGAGTAGTTCACTTCATCATTAAGACACAATAAGGAAAAATAAAAGTCCTCCTCTGAGTCTGTAATTGATATGTTTGTCAGAAATATCAGTGATGATAATCTGATGATAATTAATCCCACATTGATGTTGATGTGCTGAAGTCTGAGAGGGAAACTCAAGTAGATTTATAGCTAAATCCAACAACTTACAGTTCATCTGTGGCGGCTGCTATTTTGTGTCGCACGCAGAAAATATCACCTTACATCCACTGACACTGTGTAATCACGTTGGATTTACTCACAAATCTGATGCAAACGGTCGACTCAGTAAGTTTGATTTTAATTTTTTTTTGCTGTGCGTTGGTATTTTTCAGCACTGCCACGGTGTCAGAGTGAAGCCTAAATCTAATCTGGGTTCTGCTGGCTTGTACCTTTTTACCTGAGACATTGAGGAATTACGAAGAGATTAAGGTGTGTGTGGTAATCTGTGAAAACAGGGATAAGTATTTATGTTTAGGTGTGTTTGTGTGTGTGTGTGTGTGTGTGTAGTAGATTTGAGGGTTATGTAAAGAAGTTAAACTTGATGTGTTTCCGACTGATACCCAGACACACACACACTGTACATACACATAAATGCATATCAGGACATACACAGATGCTCATTTGTACAACACAATTCATTCACACACTGTGATCTGTCTCAGCCGTTAAGATTAGCTGTCACTCCCTTTGTTACCAAGCTGATTTATGTGTTAGTTGTAAGGGCCAATCGCCTTCTGTGCACGTGTGTGTGTGTGTGTGTGTGTGTAACTGTGCAGCCTCGGGGTACAGCAGCAGCTCGACAGCTGCGAGAGGCCTCAAAATGATCCACCCTTCCCGCTTTTATCGTCCATGTTACAGTGATGGAGACCTCTGAGAAGCAAACATTTGTTTGTTAACACTAAGTTATATCCTGTTTAATCAAGAAAAGTTTTATTATGTAACTTTTGTGTTAGATTTCAAGTTTAAGCCAAACTCCAACCCTTTAGCTGTTAAAGTAACAACTATTCTGTTTCTCACTTTTGATAACAAGTCAAAAGAGGATCCATTTTTCTATGAATAAGAGAAAAGTTACAGATCTTTCCATAACATCAAGTAACATGACAAAACTGAACCACATCTTCCACACAGACTGAAACCTTCCTGTTTCATTTCCTTCATGTCTCTAACCGTCCACCACTAGTGTTTTCTGTCTTTACTCTCAGACTCAGTTTCCATTATATGCCCCTCTACCTTTACCTCCCTCTGCTGCGTCCTCCCTTCTGCTATCATCTTTTATGTTTTGCTGGCTGCATCCAATTGCACCATCAAATTAACAGTTTACACCCGGTGCCAGTACTAACTACTTCGTGTGTCCTTTAGAATGAGGAGACTTTCAGGTTCTGCAGACCTGCAATTATTGTTGGCATTTAAAAAAAAATCCCAACCACAAGTTTCCCTTAATGTTAACCAAACGCTTTAACTTTGACAATAAAAGTTCAAATATCTTGTTACAGAGGGTAATTCATTTTTCTTTTTTAATGCAGAAACTTTAAATATCATCTCTTTCTTTTGTTTTGTTTTTTTTTTTCCTTTCAAGGCCACGATGGTTTAACTTCTTCAAGACAGTTGAAATATTCTGTGATATAATGTCTGTAACATCAGTTAAAGGTCAAATTCAAAGTGAGAACAGAAACAACTGCAGAAAAACTAAAGAAAAATTAAATATTCCACCAACATCACAAGTCAATCTGCAGCTCTCTGTCACAAGACTGGCATCGCTTTTTTATTGTGTTTGAGATGTTTTAGTTTTAATAAACACTCAAATGTGACTCACACAGAACAGAAAAAAGTCCTGTACAGCGGCTGAACATCTATCCTGACATATGTGCATCCTTATGTTCAAACTAATAAATCATGTACAAACAACAACGGGGTCAAAACACTGCTCTTCGGTGCCACTTCCAGTCAATGACGCCACAGTGTATCTGAAACACCACTCCTCCTCAAAAGATGGCAAACGAAGACTCCTCTTGTCTTTTTTCTGTTATTTACATCTTGTTGTATTTACTGGTATATAACTGTAACAGGTGGGCATGAAAGGGGGGTCCCCTCATGGGGAGAGGGAGAGAGAGAGAGAGGGGATGATGGATTGATGGTGGGCAACACTGATGCCAACTCTCTGTGACAAGGAGAGGCAGCTGAAACAGACGGTCCCCTCCCCTTTATTTGTGTGTGTGTGTTGTCACACTGCTTTGGCAGGGGTGGCACAACCATCTGCCTGGTCAGTGTGTGTGTGTGTGTGTGTGTGTGTGTGTGTGTGTGTGTGTGTGTGTGTGTCTGGGGCAAGACATGCCGAGATAAACGGGTGATTGAGTGTTCGAGGCTGCCTAGTGTAAGTGAATGGAGCACTGGCACTGGCAACAGCTCACACACACACACACACACACACACACACACACACACACACACACACACACACACACAGTCAGCTGTATGCATGAGACATTAGGCTATAGTTGACCTGCTTGGGAACAGACTGGGCACCATGTTTGTTTACAGCTCAGTGTTTGTGTGTGTGTGTGTGTGTGTGTGTGTGTGTGTGTTGTTTTGTTACTTCACATGTGTGTTTTCCTAATTTGTTTGTTTAATATTGTATCTTTGCACATGTTTATCACTTACATACATTATATGTCTTGTGTGTGTGTGTTTGTGTGTGTACATCTGTGTGTCTGTGTGTGTCTGTATGTGTGTGTGTACAATTTACACTATGTGTGTCTCTTACACTCGCTCCAGCTCTCTTTCTCTTTAAAGACCATGTGTGGTGAATAAATATTCTCTCCATTGAGGAGCCAAAGACCACAGCATCTGTTGTTTCTACACAAAACTACTAGTCCATATATTTATACTGTGTGTGTGTGTGTGTGTGTGTGTGTTGTCCAATAGGTTGTAGTTAATATCTGAATTCACTTTCACCAAAAGATATTTGTGACATTATTCTTATTTTCATTATATTTCTGTTTTCTTCTGTTGTGTTGGAAATTTCAAATCTCCAAAACTAAACTGATTCAATTTCATACTTTTAATCAAAGTTTCAATCAAACTGACAGCAGCTAATTTCACATGCAGCACCTTCTGATCAGTAATGTGATATAAAAAACAATAATAATATGAAGTCACCTCTTTGATGCACAATCACAGTTAATCTGAAGAATCTCTGGCATTTTGTTGTGTTTGTCTTTTAATATTCTCTTGATCTCCTCTGACTCCTGCCTGTTGAATAGAAAATGGACAAAAATAAATAATTCATCTAGAAAGAATTGACTCACTGGCTCACAAATAACACCAGACGTTAGAAAAAATTACTCCTTAAAGTGACAAGTGTCATTGAGACAGAAAGATAAATAAAACAAGAAGTGGATTTTTCTTCTACTTTAAAAAATAGGCCTAATACCTCTTCTAGGACCTTATCTAAGAATGATTATTATTATGATTAAGAATGATGTTATAGAGCCTGTGATTTACAGTTTATGACTGAGGTAGAAATAAAATACAAAAAAGTAACATATAAGTAACAAAAAAAAGTATAAGTATAAATTAAAGTTTATGAAAGATGAAATAACACTTTTATATCCTGTAACAGCCCATGAACCTTATTTATAATAAGTGATGTCAAATACACACTGTAGTTTTAACCATGAACATCGTTTTACAAACTAAAACATGTTGGCGTCAACTGTATAAAAGTGATATAAAAACACTAAAAAATTCTATAAAAAACAATTCTAGGATAGTAAGAAAAATTGCAACAGATGCTTATATTCAAGAATAGGGAAGAAAAGAAAATACAAAAAAATAAATGAAAAAGGAAGAAAGAAACTATGTCATTATCTTCATACTGGGAATCAGGAATCATACAAATACATCAAAAGCAGCACATCAACCGTTCTAAGAGTTTTCTTCTTCTTGAAGTATTTAATAGAGAGAATGAATTGAATATAATAATAATTTCCACAGTTTAGACAGGATATCATGTATGATGTAATCCAGAGCAACAACACCAGTAACTAGAGCCTCGATAATTGACAGATGGCTCAGATGTTGTTTTGTACTTAGTTGTGTATCTAATAAAGTGGAGTTGTAGTAATGTTGTAGTATGTTTAGTCTCATGTTTAACTCAAACTCTAGACGTCTCTATGAGTCCAAATATGATCAGTGAACTGAATTCTCTGAATTCATCGTTAAAAGCAGTGAAACATGGCTCTTTACCAGAAAATTTACAGCTGTGAATATGAAACTTTGACATTATGATTAATAGATTTATCAAGTAAACAGAACTTAAACAATACATCCTTCCAAAATTTTTTTACAATGTTATATAAGATCAAAGCCTTTCACCTATATAGATTTTTTGAATTAGTTTTAAATATAGATGTTTATGAATTACTTTATTTGTTTCACACATACTTATTTGGAAGGAGCCAGACCTTTTCCCATGGAATATCATCCACAAACATATTCCAGTATGAAATAACTGAGTAGGCCGCTGTTGTTCATTGTTGTTTACGTCTGAGTAGTGACGTCAAATGGCTGCGCCGCTCTGCGTCTAATTCTTATTCTCTTGATGGTTAAAACTAAATAAACACGTCTTCTGTTCAGACTTTAAAGGTTTAAACCTGAAAACAACGTAAATAAAGAGGACAAAGAGGAAGATAGTGTTCGATATTTACATGAAAACAAAGACGATCTGAGAATAGAAGGAGCGGAGCAACATCAGACAGTGAATGTCGCTGTCGCTAAATTAACGGCGGCTACTGCTCGTTAATGTCCACAGCAGCTGTCAATCACGTGCTAAATACGTTTAAACGAATAAATGTTTACCTCCGTAAGTTTGGTCCGTTGTTACTGGATAGTGAACTGGCTGGATCGTCGGTTTCCTCCATGATCATAGTTTCTGATGGTTCAACTGTAGCAGCAGGTTGTTTACATCCTGACAGGAGTCGATCCAGAGTCTCTGGTAACTTCACCAGGTGTAGTCGTCCACAAACATCTTCTTTCCTTCTTTTCTTATCATGATAAAAAGCTGTGAAAACTGACATCTCTTCTCTTGTTGCTTAACTACAATGTGTGTCTTTGTCTCTTCTTTTCTTCTGTAGCAACAGAGAAGTTTAGCTAGCGCCGTTAGCTCACCTGTCAACGCGACCACAACCGTTTTACATCTTCTACCCAGAATACATTGCGCACGTAAAAAAAAAAAAATGGCTGCCTCCATAGCGGAAGTAGTGTCTTTAAACAAACTGTGAGGATTTTATAAATAAAAAATATTATATTATATTATATTATATTATAATGATTTTTAATATCCTGTTTATAAACGTTCACTAAAAACTTGTACAAATCACAGTGATAAGTACAGACTGTAATAAAAAATAAAATAAAAAAACAAACTCAGCAGCATCTCTGATGTTTGACCTTGTGCTTTAAGACAATGACGTCTCTTTTAACAGACGCTGATACAGATGACCTCAGACAACTAGACTCTTCTGTCTTTTCATCTTTCAATCTCTATCTCTTCTCTTTTCTTTCTTTCATTCATCCTCAATTGAGACAATGACAGAAACCAATGAGCAGTGAGAGCAACAGTATCTGCTGTAATCACACTTGTCTGTCTGCAGCCTATTGACTCGCAGGTTAACTTGAGAACCCAGTGTGTGTGTGTGTGTGTGTGTGTGTGTGTGTGTGTGTGTGTGTGTGTGTGTGTGTGTGTGTGTGTGTGTGTGTGTGTGTTACATACACCATTTGTCCCAACTTTAACACAAGAAATAAACAGAAAGATAAAATCAGGATTGATAATATTCTTCCAGATGTTTTATACTGATATTTGATCATTTATTATAATTGTACTTTTTGTTCATTATATTCTTATTTATGCCTTTCATGGACATTTTATTTCTTTATAGTTTACTTTCAGTTTCAGTTGATTGTCCTCTTCACATTCATCTCCCTCAGATTCATATTTCCTCACAAACTCAAAGATGCAGATGTAGATTAAACCAGTGATCAGGACGTGTGGTCCAGCTCCTCACACACTTCGCTCATCAATCCATCCCTCTTGTCTCTCTTCCCTCCTTCTCCCCCTTTGTCCAATGTCTCTCACTTATCTCCCTCCCTCCCTCTCTCCTCCCTCCCTCTCCTCCTACCTGCCAGCTGCTCCTCCAGGCCTCCTGGCTCTTACACTTCTCCCTCGGACAAAAGAATGGATAGAACTACAAAAAAAAAGAGAGGAATGAAAACGAATGACAGTTATGAGCTCCTTTGTTCTGTGTATCACTCTGTCCTCATCATCACCTTGTTCTACTCTAGGGCCCCCCTCCTCCCTGTTTTATCCCTGAGGGAGTCTTCATGGTCTCTAGTGTCTCTGTCGTGTCCAACGGTCACTCAGACTTGTCTGCACAACTTGAACTACAATGGTCGGCTTTCTAACGCTACAGGGCCGATCATGGGGCCAGCTGGGGTGTCGTCGTCTTCATCTTCTTCTTCTTCTTCTACTATGAGGAAAACAAAGCCTCTCTGGGTTTATTCCTCATAAAAGTGATTTAAATTAAAGGACCAAACAGAAATAGAAAATACTCTCATATCTCATATCACTGCAGAAGCTTTTTTAATCACTGGTGTCTGTAAATGACCAGGCAGATACTTGTGTAGACTTGTGTAGTAATGGGTTGGTGTGTCTATTAATAATGACTTTCATCACTTATCATCACATCTAGGAGGAAAACATTTTTACTGTTAGAATCATCGTCTCTAACAATGGTTTTTTCAGCCATTTACACACAGAACATGTTAAATCCTGTATCAAACTTTTCAAAAAAAATATTTATTCAAGATCAAAATCTTTGATAAATGTAACCAAGTGCTTTTAGTTGCCTTCATGTAAAACAATACAGATGTTAATTGTGCTTTTTTGCAGCTTTTCAGATGCATCTGCACAATGAAAAACGTTTCCCTGTGAACTTAATAAAAAGGATCATTGCATTGCAACAACAAAATGAAATAAAAACATCAACTCTAATATCAAATGTATTAATTGTATTTTGTAAAATAGTATCAACTTTCAAGCAAAGAGCAAAAGTTCCTGAAACTAACTAATTTTGTCTTTGTTATTAACTGATAAACTAGTGAATAACAGCTTCTCACTGTGTGAAACCTGCTGCGTTCTGAACCAAGACCTGCAACACAAGGCTAATGTCAGTGTTTGTCTGAAAATCAATACAATCCTTTAATGGACACCGGTGCTCTCACATATAAGGCAATTTGATTTGATGGTTAAAAGGGTGTTTGAAAAAAAAAAAAAAAAAAGCTTTCAGTGTCTTGAAAATGTCCTTGAATTCATTGAATAGTTGGTGGTGGACAAAACGACAGTGACAGCAATGTAGAATTTCCAGTAGCTTTTTTTTTTTTTTTCATTTTTTTAAAATAAAGACCTTCTAACAAAATAAAATATAAATCTGTCTCTTGACTCTTGACTAACTCACACAGGGGGAGTCAGACTTATGAGTCTGGGACATTTAACTATTTATCATCTTGTCACCAAACACTGGGAGATGTTTTTAAGCTGCAGGATGAAATAAAAGACAAAAGACAATTTAGAAGTGATGTTGCAGGGAACAAGAAAACTTAAAGCCTGAACAGAGGCACTGAAATATAATATAACAGTAAAATAATCCCCATCAAAGTATCCAGAGTGTTTCTGAATCAAATGTTATCTTAAACATGATAGTATTTATCTGTAAGCATTCTGTTATTTTGTTAGGGTTTTACTTAACTTTCAAATTAGGAGGTTTCATCTAGGATTACACATGAATGAATCAGTTGTTGTTGTGTTTGTAAGGACGCAGCAGTTTGAATCAACAGCTCAGATCAGGTAAATCTGATCTCATCTGTGAAGGTAATGATCTGAGCAGCTTCCTGTTGGCCTGAGAGCAAATGTTAACTCTGACTAGAGTAAAGACGTTAATGAGGAGAAGATCAGCTGTTTCCAACCTTCAACGGTCTTCATGTGAAGTTAACTGGCTGCTGGTTGTATCCTGTCTCGCTAAAATATCTGATATCATGTCGACTGATTCACATCGCTTATCTGCAATTATCTGTTGTCTCGATGAGAACCTGATGACTTTAATAATTTATCTTGGCCTCCATCTCCATGTAATGATTAATGTAATCCCATTACATGTAATCTATTCGACCTTCCTGTATGTAAAAGGATGTTTTGAGGCAAAAATATTTAAAGCAACACTTCAGTGGGGTGTGTGCATGTGTGTGATCTGACCAGATTCTTCACAGGTGAGATGAAGTGTATTGTGGGAAGTGTTAATGTTTAACAGCACATATGATGCAACAGTGTGGAGAGGAAGAGAGGAAATGAAGAAAAGATAAGAAAAGCTATCTATCTATCTATCTATCTATCTATCTATCTATCTATCTATCTATCTATCTATCTATCTATCTATCTATCTATCTATCTATCTATCTATCTATCTACCTTTTGTTAGAGTTCCTCCTATTAACCTGTTGCCCTCAGGGATGTTAATAATACAAGAGGAACTAATTTTGAATTTGACACCAAGGATTACGGGCCTTTAGCTTTACAAAATACCTCCCCCATCAATTATTCAGAGAGCAAATCCAATATGGGAGCAGAGGCCGCACCGGCGGGACCGACAGAGAGACAGAATGAAAGATGGACTGATGTGGAAGTAGCCTGATACACAAAGACCAAGACAGAAAAAAAAACTGACAGGCAGGTAAAGGTAACACAGTCTGTGGAGGTTCAGATGATTGTGAGGTTGACACCGGGTAAATTTTGTAATACTAAATTTGTCTTTTGAGAATGTTTGACAGGAAGTTGAACATGTGTTTGAAAAGAAATTGCAAAATGATAAAGCATAAAGAAAAGATTAAAAACAGGAACGGAGAGGGCAGCAGATAAATACAGTGTATTTGTAAGAAACATAATCCTATATGAGTCCACATACGTGCTCATTCTCTATATGTATTCTACTGGGATGAAGAATAGGATTAGTAAACTCACAACATCTGCTTCCAGATGTTCCTCAGGCAGAATGAGGAGTGTTGTGCTGTCAGCAGCTCTTTGTGTTACTGTATCATTGAATTAAATACTATAGATGTGTAGTGTCTGTATTATAAGACAGTGTTTGAGTTGTTGACAGGCTTGGACGAGCTGTTAACTTCGGCTTCCTGTCTTTATGTTCAGTTAATGCTACATTGAACCAGTAAAACCAGAAGTTAAAACACAACAGACTGTGGTTGACCGGGCTGGGTCTCACTTACTTAAGTACAACTATATTTGTAAGTTCCAAAAAAAAAAAGTTAAATGTGTAGTTGGTGTAATTATACATGATGAATGCCATTTTGACTGATATTAAAATCAGGCGGAGCATCAGATAAAACTTTTTGTTGGCGTCAGTCCAACTGAAAACTGCCTGGTTCACCTCTGAACAAGCAATTATCTAATTATATATAGTAGAAACAAGCCTGAAGCAATTAAGAAAATCAACTTCACAAGCTCTACTGAGAAAATCTGACTCAAGGCGTTGTTGAAGAATTTACTCATCTTTTTTCCTTAAAGTCTGAAACATTCAGATCATTTCTACATTTATTCCACCTCATGGTGGTTTTATGATTTAAAATGCAGGATATTTTTTACTTCTAGTGCTGTAATTTTTTAATGTTTGGATATTATTGTTAAGACAACTTATCATCACTCGCTAATATGGCCGACAAGAGGTGGGTTATTTAACCTGCAAACTCTACTGGAATATTTTCCAAGACCTCACACACCTGCCCCCTCCCACTCATAAGAACAAGTTGTGAAACACTTAGAAGCAGGACGGAGGGAAAAGCTGAATGTGATCTGCATGGGACTGGTGCGTGAGTATGATGTGGTGTGAGGATTACTGCTGCTAATACCAGGTGTTAGAGAGCAATCACCCTACCCATACACACACACACACATATATACAAGCACACACACATACACGTCACAACCCGTCTCCAAGCACCTCAGCTCTCCATCAGCACACAGATAAGACAAACACAATACCCACGCACAACTGTGTGACTCACCTCACACGCACACCTGTGAGCTCGCAGAAACGCATTTCAGCTAGAAAAGTGTGTGTGCAAGCTTCATCATCATCATCATCACCATCATCATCATCAGTGCCCATGCACACACACACACACACACACACAAATACACACATATATCACCGTGCATTTATAGAGCTGGCTGGTTGCCTAAGCTGCTAATTACAGCTGTGTGTGTGAACTCTCACTCTCACTGACTGAACAACCCAATATTACACACTACAGAGAGAGAGAAAGAGAGAGAGACAACCTCAGGGTAGTTCCTCCATAATCCATATTTAATGGCTTATTATGGTACAGCTTGTGGTTGTGTTCTGCTTGTGTTTTCATGAGGCCGATTAAAGGGATATTTACAGAAACCCTCAATTCTGGAAATAGCTTGCGTGTGTGTGTGTGTGTGAAGATGTGAAACCTGTGAGTCTGTGGTGCAACATTTGACCTCCTTGCCCATTTTTCTGTAATTTGTATTCTAAAACCAATAATAAATCAACATACTGCAGCTGAAAAAGCCTTTGATTCAATGACCATCTATTTCTAAGCGGTTGTTTAAGAGGTCTTAGTGAACTTAAAGAAGTGTTCACAGCTCATACTTCCTTAAAAACAAGTCTCCTTCCCTCCTTTCTTTGCAGAGGAATGATGTGAATGAACACAGATGCCTAAATACCTCCTTTCCCCTCCCCTCCTCAACTAGACTCTGATTCACTGTAATTCAATGTCTTTTCTGTCCGACCTCCACGACCTTCATTGTGGAAAAAAAAACGCTTTCATGAGGGAGTCAGAAGAAGACGGATGGCAGATGTTCAAAGCGGTGGAGAGAGTACGAAAAGTGGAGTAATTAAATGAGGCGCAGAGGAGAGGTTTATCCTTGAAGTCAGGACACAATAGCTGCATGTGCCTATTCTGACACCCACAGAGCCTAATATACACAACGGCCTCTGCCACACACACTCACACACTCGCTTCAGTTCAGATGCATTTTCTTATACTTCCTTTATTTTTTTCCAGCTCTTATTAAATTTATTAACTCACCTATTTGGTTCAAAAAAATCATTTTCATATTATCATGACTGTAAGTGTATATACTGTATATACAGGACTGCAGCTACATAAATAAAAACAGTTGTAAACACTGTAAATATACAACACAAACAACTTCTATAAGATGTGTATCAGTGGCTGCAATCAACTTAAAGGGAAACAAATAAAATCTGATCTGACTGACCACAATTAAAGTCAGACAACTTTCAGGTAACTTTCCCCTCCACAAATTATTACAACACTTTTTCAACAGACAGTGGACTTTGTGTTGTGCTGTTTTGTGCACATGCACACGTGCACACACACACACACACACACACCCTCAAACACTGTTTATTCACCCTGAGTGGAAACTTTAGTTTTCGTTCACTCACTTCAACAGAATTTCCTAATGACTTAGTCAACACTTAAGCTATCTGTGTGCTTACCTTGGTGTGTGTGTGTGTGTGTGTCACTGTGCCCTGGTAAAGCAGCTAAGCCTTCAGTTTACCTCAGACATGTATGGAATTTTCCCTCCTCTTCCTCCTTTTTGTCCTCGACTCACGTTCTCCTTCTTCTTCAATATTTATCATAGTTATTCATGTAGAAAATGTATTTATCATCAGATGTCCGTGTATATTGTGTTACATTGACTCCTAACGACTGCACGCTGTTGTTCTTTGTGTTACAGAATGAAAAATAAATGGAAATAATTATCTGCTTGTGATTACGGACGATTGTCTGATGTTGCTGCAGATCATGAAAATAACCTTGAAGAAAACTGAACCCACAGTTTTGTCTTTGTGGTAAAAAAAAAACATGTATTAGGAGGCAGAGGAGGACGAGGTGGAAGCTGATGAAAAAAAATTTCACCTTGAAAAGGTGTCAAGTTGTGTTTTAATCTTTAAACCCTTTTAGACTCAGATGGAAATCAGATGGAATATTTATGTATTTATAACTGTACTGATCAATATGTTTTATTTGAATGATGGAGAATGAGGAGATGGAGATGAGTGTGTGAAGTGTGAGAAAACAAAACTAAATTAGTCACTAAACACTCATTATTTTGGTTTTACAGTTTTACTGTTTTAGGTCGTTATTGCTGCTGTCATCAGTGCAGTTTCTTGTTGAAACTAGTTCTTTATTTTGATAAAATAACTTCTCATTCAGCATCATGTGCTAGAAAATGTTGGCATTGTGCTGGTAAACATAGCGAAGCACTGAACATCTGCAGAAACGGCTATTCCTTTTCATGTGGTTAAAAAAAAAAAAACTAGTAATGTTACTACATGTCTGTTAAATACTTAAATAGATACATTTAGCTTTGGTCTAATTCTCCCTTGTGGTCTAAAATTCAACTCTAACCCTCTGGGAAAAACACTAATAATTTCTCAAATGACACTTATTTCTCACTGTTACTAAAAGGATGATTGCAACATGATGAAAACACCTAAGAAAGTAGGAGGCTCACTTGATTATTTGTCTGTTAAAATGTTCACCACCATTAACTCCTTTATGTTCTCTCCTTCATCTATGATCATGAGATTTGGGTTGTGACTGAGGTGTAGTAGAGCTGCTGTTCCTCTTAGTTGAAAACAACCAGTTGTGTTGAACCAGGTATCTGATCAGGATCAGTCTCATCTCCACCTCCCAAATGGTAGAAGACTTTACAACAGATTCAGATTCATGTTGGATTGATTATATATTTTAATTAAAGTGGGGAAACCTCTGAGCGTATGTGGAAAGTGTTATTCTTGTTTGACCTTTTGCACTGTGACCCCTGAAAATAGATAACTGCTCTAAATTAAATCAACAGGTATTGTGAATGAGCAGCAGCAGGGTAAAGTGGTCACCACTGCAGACAGACGACTGCTTCTTGGATGTTTTAATTTTCCTCCATATTGTTGAACGTGATTGTTAAGTGTCGAAAGGTTATGTGGTTTATTTTAACCTTGTTCACATCTATTTTAAGCATCAATGTGAAGTTGGTTCTATGTTGGTCCACACTGTTGTGCAGGAAGAGAGTGACAGTGATGAAGAATTGCTTCATACTACATACAGCATGAAGGCGGATGTGTCCTCTTGTCTTGTGATGCTTCGGCCTTATGTGTGTGTGCAACCATGTGTGACCACCGAAATGTGCCCGTCTGTATGTGGGTGTGTGTGGGTGGTGTGGTGTGTGTGTGTGTGTGTGTGTGTGTGTGCACCTATAATACTGTTAACTGGAGGTGGTGACAGAGGAGGAAGGTAACAGTTGCAGATTTTTCCAGATGACTTCTTCCACTGATGACTCAGACTGATATAATACTACAATGTACAGACTGACAGACAGTGTGTGATGTTACAACCGTGTCTCCTAAAAATAACATTCAAGTACAACTGACCTGCGACACCAAAACATTGTGTAGGAACAGTTTTTTTTTTTTTTTTTTTTTTCATTGACATATTTGAAAAGTTGCAAACATGTTGCTGTTTCAGTAAAACTTTTGCAGATAATTGTAATTACACTCAGTGTTTCAGACTTTTAACCAAAACCATAATCTTAATTTCCCTCTGAGAGTCCACTGAGACTTCAGGTCCTGTAGATTATAGGATGGAGCCTCCATAGATGCTCAACCAAATCTTAAACCATGGTGTAAATTTAGTTTGGTTGCATGTGTACAGATGGATGTCATGTCTTAATGTGTCTGATCACTGTACAAACACAGACTTGATTTGGTGCCTGTTTCTGGTCTGGTCTGGTCTGGTCTGGTCTGTCCTCATGCAGAGGTCACTCTCCAGACCTTTGGGAGGAGTTCGACCATCGGGTGAAGCTGAAATCCTGCCTCTGAACCTCAACCACTCCCACTAAACCCAGGTGTATAGTGTGATACTCTATCTGCACATTAACTAACCAGGAATTTCATCTCCTACAAAATGCATTTGCTGCTGCAGTTGTGTATAAACGATTCCTAGGAAACATGGTTCCTTATAGAAGCACATAGGACATTTCTTTATTAAACTTCATGGACTAAACTCTCAGATGAGACATTTAAAACTGATGTTTTCCTCCTCGATGCTCAAAGATCAGAACACTTATCATTCTGTGCTTTCAATGTTCCCTTGAGAGGTGCTTTATTTATAGCATTTGTGATTATAACTTCTACTATTATTATTATTATTAGCAGCAGCAGTAGTAGTGAGTTTACTGCTGCTCTTCCCTTCTGTCAACTAGTTATAATTTATGAATGTTAGTAAAGGATAGTTAATCCTGTGCAGACAAGGCAGCTTCAAATCTGTCTTAATAACATGTTAAATCTTGTTAACTAACAGTTTAGTCATCACTTTATCCAGAAATCATCTCTGAGGAAGCAGAAAAACAACCTCACTTTGAGGACATGACCTATGAAGCATGATCTATGTACAACCACCAAAATATCTCTTTTTTTTTTTTTTTTTTTTGTACATGGGTTAGATACGTCGCATGGGAACAATGTGTACAGGAGGCGGTGTGAGTCAGTTCTGCCCTAAGTGGAGCGAAGCTCTTCAACTGAACTGTGTTAAATGGTAAACATACAAAGTGCAAAACACGTCGGTATCACAGGAATTTTCCAACTTCAGAGAAGTGTAACCTGCCAATTAAGGATTGAACCTTTTGTGTCAAGCCTGGACCAGCTGCGCTGCAGTGTGTGTGTGTGTGTGTGTGTGTGTGTGTGTGTGTTCATGAGGAAGTGGTGGGGATGAGACTCTGTCAGCAGGCAGGATTAGACCCAGAGCAGCTACGACAAGCAGAACCTTTTCAGTACTTCTCATCAAAGAACCTCGAGACACACACACACACACACACACACACACACACACACAGAGAGACACACAGACACACACACACACACACATCTAACCCTCCTTTGCTGTTTCACACTCCGTTCAAGCAAATCAGTGTTCACACTGGGTACAACACACCTGTTGGCATGTGTGTGTGTTTGTGTGTGCATGCATGCATGCATATGTGTGTGTGTGTGTGTGAACCCTCCTCTGAGCAGCAGGGTTTTAGCGAGTGCATTTAGAGATCAGAGGTTTCTCAGGGCGATAATACAGCAAACTCCACTCCCTCCTTCCCAACCAAACCAAACCAAATACACCTGAAAACACTCACACAGGTGTGTGTGTGTGTGTGTGTGACAGAGGGTGGCGGGGGAAGGGGGAGGAGAAGGGGTGTGGAGGGGAGGGGAAAGTGAGCACACAACCACTTGCTCTCATATACGAAAACAAACAAATGCAAGCTTGCTCTCATATCTCATATTCTCTCTCTCTCTCTCACACACACACACACACACACATTCACACATTCACACAAACACACACTGATCCAGGGCTGGCAGGCAAAGGATTACAGCTCTGTGGTGCAGCTTAGCTTCGATGTGAAATGTGAGGAGGCCTTGGATTGAACTTTCAGACTAATTCAATAATTACAGCTGTTGTGAGCAAGAAGACTGTTGTGTCCAACCTGTCTGTCTGTGACAAACCTGTCTAACAGCTTGTCTCTCTGCGTTTCTACCCCACTGGTTTGATCTACCTGCACAGCCCAACCTGTCTACTATATCTGTACACATACCTGTATACAGTTCAAGTGTTTGATTCATTAACTTGTTCAACTTTAAGTCTTAGAACTTGTTTC
Source organism: Polydactylus sextarius (assembly GCA_016801845.1). Classification (NCBI taxonomy): domain Eukaryota; kingdom Metazoa; phylum Chordata; class Actinopteri; family Polynemidae; genus Polydactylus; species Polydactylus sextarius. The sequence goes on from CM028910.1 coordinate 23,235,281, forward strand.
CCTGTTCTCAGGTCAGATCTACCAGTCTGTCTCTTCTGTACCCATCTTTCTTCTGGCTTCTCGTCTTCATGACTAACTGCACAGTGGTCTTATCTATGAGACATCCTACCTGTTTACCAGCTTGTCTTCCTGACCACCTGCCTAACTTCTGTTTATCTAGTTATCATCTGTGTAGGTCTGTGTGTGTGTGTGTGTGTGTGTGCAGCCTGGTAATTATCAGGTCACGCAGGGTTTAGTGGTTGGCTGCAATAAAACACAGGCGTACTGCAGTTGCCGTGGTAACATAATATGTAGTGCATGCTCTAAGCCCCGCCCCCACCTGTCCTGCAGACCTCACCTGGTTTCATACTTTGGCAAAGTTTGCATGTGGATTTCTGGCCGACCTCGTTCCGAGTGACGTTGGCTGATGACTGTGGTTTTGTAACGCCATGTTCACGTCCCCATTTTGTTTTGTTTTTTTATGCTGTTTTTTTTTTTTTTTTTTTCCTTCTACCACACATGCAGCGTACATGCCAAGAAGGCTTTAGACAAATCAAAGCAAGCTTTGATGACTGACGGTTTCTCAACCTTATCTGATACAGTAAAGGTCACCCACCTGGTGCCATCAGATACGAACATGTGGGACTTCCGAAGGCATGAAATTTGTACTCAGAGCTGTGAAAAGAATTAGATGCAGATTAATATTATTATTTAATAAAGCCTCATTTCGATAATTATGTAGAATTACAAATGTTTACCATCTCAAACAACGTTAGCAACAAACCGTTGGTGATGTTTGATACAAAATATTCAAATTATGTTGGTATATTAACCCTGAAACATAAAACTGAACATTATCAAATTTAAATAAATGTTAAATTAAAATGTAATTCCTTTGAAAGATTAAAAACAGCAGTAATTATTTGGTCTCTGGTCAATTAATTCAATTTATATGTTATTGTGTGTCATTTATTTTAATGATTCCAATGTACCACAATATAAAAATGTAGTTTTGGTGCATTAATATTAAATACATAAGTTTATATATATATATATATATATATATATCAACAGGAGAGACACAACTCCTAGTAAAGTAAATAAATAAATAAGTCTCCTGCAGCTTTAAATAAAACAACAACAGAGGGGAAAAAAAAGTTCCACTGTTTCCATATGAAAGTGTGAGTAAAAGCTGAGATATGAATTCTTCAACATCTTCAACAGAGCGCACATTCAGTGTTCAGTTTTACACCAAAACAGTAGTTAACTCAACTTGAACTGAGGTCATGGAAAAAGCTTGTACATAAACAACAACAAAAGAATAATCGAGCTCGTATTGTTTGTGTTATTACAGCAGCTCTGTGCATGTGTGTGTGTGTGTGTGTAAAGTGATTTCACACAAGTGTAGCTGTGTGTGTGTATCCATGGATTTACCTGCTGTGCATGGACAAGAGTGTGTGTGTGTGTTGACTGTGTGTATGAAATCAGATGAGCTCATTGTAGCACTATGAATGGTAATCATACAGCCCCCTCTCAGCAGCCGTGTGTAACCTACTGAAACCCAAACAAGAGATGAAGTGTGATAATGCACGCGCACACAAACACACACACACACACACACACACACACACACAAACACACACACACACACACACAGTACGATAGGATATGCAGGGCTATTGTGGAACTTGAACCCTCATGTCTCACTGCCAGGTGATCTCATGTTTTGGCCCAAATGAGAGAAAGAGAGAGAGAGAAAGAGTGAGAGACGGGGGGGAGACGGGGAGACGGGAGAGAAAGGGGGAGCTACAGTGAAGGAAACAGGGACAGTAATAAATACAACAGCACTGATACTGTAATCTGAGATCTGCTATTGCAAATGTATCTTCACAAAACCTGATTTTTGTCTGTTATATATATAAATAGTCATAAATAGTAAATAACCAACCTAATAAATGATTATGAATATGTTTATTAGATAATAATGATATAATAAATAATAGAAATGTCTTTTATCTATGATACATAATTAACTTATGTATCTATTTATTCTTTTGATATGTTTCTTACAATATAATCACTTTACTATCATTATAATAATGAAACAAATTATATACTCTCTAGTGTAAGAGTATACTATAGAAGTCACACCCACAGGTGTTTTCACCTGATTTGATGTCTCTGTTTTTATCTGAAGTCGTCTTCACTCTCCTGTTCATCCTGTTGCACCTGTTAACGCGCTACAACCTCCATCACCTTAATTAAGTTCAATAAAACGTACTCAACCAGAGTTAAAGAAGAAAAACACCTGAGGAGCTTCAAACCTCAAACAAATAAAACAGAAATTAAGGAATAAAAGTCCTTTTCTTCATTAAAACAAAACTGTTTTAGCTGAAGTTTCCTGATGAAAAGAAAACAATTATAAATTCCTCTTGAACGAAAACCATCTGCTGATACAGTAGATGGAACAAAAGACAAGTCACGTTTTTTTTCTTACATAACAACCTCTTCTTCAGTGACCCTCTCACAACCACACACACACACTTTGACCTCTCTGAACCCCCACAACCCCTCACGTTCCCGCTAACCCCTGACCTTTGACCCCAGGCTGTAAACAGGTGGAAGCTGGAGAAGTGGCGGTGGTTATTATTCATTCTAATTAGTTTGGTGTCCTAGAAAAGCCAGACGTTGTCGTCTGTCTTCGGCTCTTTCAGCTTTGAAGACATAAGTAACAGATGTTTGTTTTTTTTTTTTTTTTGTTTAGAATGAGATTCATGTGTCAAAGTTCAATGACAAATGATGTTTGATTTAATATTACTTTATTGGTTTAAGTTTTGTGTAAAGAAACATAACTAACTTCTGAGAAACGGGTGAAACTGTAGAAGAAGTTCAGTGTTTTATCTGTTCGGCAGAAACTTGGAACAAAAACTACAAAACAACAACAACAACAACTCTGGTGGAAACACCATCCATCAGATTTCTGGATCTGCAGCCTGTCCCAGGTGTCTTGCAAGTAAACATACAGACTTCAATGGGTCAATTTATTTTGACATCTTTTTGTTTACCGCAAAATTTGTAATCCAGGGTTTTGTAGTTTGTCCTTTTTTGTAGAAAAAATGGCAGATAATTAACACTTTTCTTTGGCTTTTGGGTCAATATAAATCTTTTATTTGGGGGGTTAAACTGTTCCTTTAAGAATAGCGAGAGGCTCTGAGGTGAGAGAGACGGAGGAGGGGAGGAAAAAGAGGGAGGCAGAGGAAGGAGGGAGGGATGGATGGAGGGCAGTCACCTGTGGTGTGGGAATGGAGCAGTGATCTCCACAGGGGTTGGTGGTCTCCTGCCCCCTCTCTCTCTCTCTCTCTCTCTCTCTCTCTCTCTCTCACACACACACACACACACACACACCACCCACTCCACTTACCTCATCCTCCCTGTTTTCACCTCCTCCTCTCTTTGGGATGCAGCTGCATGGGGGAGGAGGGGGTGAGGGATGGAGGGAAAGTGACAAGAGACAAAAAAAAGATCAGTTTGATCCACCTGCCTCACCTCTGATTGTTTATTATATTATATTATATTATATTATATTATATTATATTATATTATATTATATTATATTATATTATATTATATTATATTATATGTGTAAAGTTTTTTATTCTGAATATTTAATTAAATAAACTCACAGCACTTTGTAAACATAACCAGTTAATAAGAATATTTATAGCAGAATATGATTCATTTTATATTATAAACAAATCAATAAGTGTAAAGTTTTACTAAAGAAGTTGTGTTTGTGCAGAAATAAAAAAGTTTTCCGTCGATAGAAACTGTTGATGACAACACATCGAACTATATGATGACGTACCCACTGCTGTATGTGTGTGTGTATGTGTGTGTGTGTGTGTGTGTGTGTGTCTGCCCTCTGTCCCCAAGGCAGCTGCTTCCAGATGACCCCCAGCAGCGAGCTGTCACTGGACATCTACATCACACACACACACACACACACACACACACACATGTGTGCCTGTGCATGTACATAAGTGTGGTGGCCTCTTTTCTGCTTGGTTGAGATTCTGTCATAAGTATTTGAAACGTCTCACAGCCACACACACACTGACGACCACTGACACTAACCCCGGGACATGGACACACACGTAAGTGTCTGTGTGTGTGTGTGTGTGTGTGTGTGTGTGTGTGTGTGTGTAAACGATGAGAGAAGCTAGTTTTTTTTGCTGTGATGATGTTGAAATCACTGTTTTAATGTAACAAAATACAAAATACAAACATCTTCTGCTCTGTATTCTCTGTGAACTCCGGCTGATTGAATCTGAGCAACAGTTTTAATTCGGATGAATCAATATAAAGCAAACTACCACCAAAAATCTTAAATAAACTTTGATTGATTGATTGACTTAATGAAAACCAATATGATGTGGAATAAACCTTCCCAGTATTCCCATATCATAGACCAGTAGATGAACCTTCAACATGCCCAAATGCAGGGAAACTGTTTGTTATTTATTTATTTACAGGATTGGATTTTATTCAAATACTTAAAGTATTAAAAAATACTGTAAAACATATTATAAGATATTTAAACATTAATCATTTACTTACTTACTACATTTATCATGAAACATGGAAGTTTTTTCATGAACTTGACAAGTCAAACTAATATAAAGTAGTTTCGAAAAACAAATGAAAATCACGCAATTGTCATTTTGTCGACAATTTGTTTACCAGTCTCTTAATGAACATACGTGACAGTTTCAGTGGGAAAACATATAAAAAGAGACAGAGACAAACAGGAAGTGAGAAGGTTTCTTCTGAGTTGTTTCTGACTCGTTCTGCTGTGAACACAAGCTGCACGTCTGTCAGAGTTTTCCGGCAATCTCCCCTAATCTGTTGAAACAATGTGCTGAGGTGTGTGTGTGTGTGTGTGTGAGTGTGTGAGTACAGGCTAAGGTAGGGTAGAGTCCCACACCACCGTGATTAGGGTCAGAGGTCGTCAGGGAACCAGGGAGCTGTCATGCTCCATTACGTTGTGCTTTGGGACAGAACTAAAACCACGGAGAGGCACATGAAAACTTTTTTTTTCTTTAAATCCACTTAACAAACTCATTTTACACTCATCTGGACACTTACGGGTTATACGTGACCACATATGTGAACACACATATAAATGTGTACAAGATGTAAATGTAAAGTTTATTAAAGTGTGAAATAAAACTAATAATATGTCATATTCCAGCAAACAAACAAGACTATGTGTATAATCACAGTCTGCATCTTTTCAAGAACAAGGTCAAGTTGTAAAATGGATAAATGGCTTCAATGATATGAAACAAAAGTGTAAAACTTTGCACAACTAATCAGGAGTTTAGCTAAAATTGTGCAAACAATCGTGAGAATCTGGAAAATCTCACAGTGATCAGTCTGGAGCCAAACAATGATCACAATCATGTCTATATAAACAAAATCCAGGTACCAGGAAGAGAAAAAAAACTAACGTCTGCAACCACAGATATTACTTCTGTAAAAACATTTCACAGAGAGTTAACGTGATATTCTCTCAGTATCTTTATATTTCATCTTTACAATCAGAGTTTTTTTTCTTTCAGTTGTGAGAACTGTTGGGTTTTCATTAAAATATTATAAGGTCTCAACCTGACAATGTAAAGAACCTTGAGATAAATGTATTTTGTGATTTGTTGTCATTTCATTTCACCTCAATTATTCCACTGGGACCTATTTTGTTCATCTCGGCTGGTGTCTTGTTTGGACGGTGATGTTATTGAACATGTCTTGCCCTCAACTGGTCAGTCAGTGGCTGGTGAAGTATTTATTTCTTCAATGTTATTTTTTTCAGAAACTGGAAGCATTTGATCAAGAAATATACTGATTTGATTTAAGGCTTAAATTCTTACAACATCTAGTGCAGCTGCCTCGATCTGATCAATGCTGTTTTTATTAATATTGATTGATAATGATCATTATTAAAACTACAAACTTCACCAGTTCGACCTGTGACTGTTTAGACCATCAACACCATGTCTGAGGGTTGATGGAGGCTCCATCTTAAAGGTGAATGATGGAGAAACTTCAACAACATCAATATCAAACACTAATTTACATTTAGTGAAAAAAGAACAACTTTAGTTCTTTAGTTCAGACTCATTCATTGTCTATGAAGATTGTTGTAGCTCCATGTTTTAAAGTGCTGGATAAACTTCATCATATTCTTCTGTTTTATTAACATGTACTTGTACTTTTACTTTCTACACTTAACTACATTTACTTATAGATTACTGTCATACTGAAGTACAGTAAATACTAGATACTTTAAGACTTTTACTGGAGAATCATTCTAGTGACGACAAGTATTTGTACTTCTACTGTAGTTTGACTTTCACCTACTTTATACAACACTGGTGATTCATGAGGACTGTTTTAACAGCTATCAGCACCAAACACTAAACCAATCTTGAATAATTAAAAAAACTACATGAATCACTCAACTAGAATCAATCAATCTCTCCCAAAATAAGTTAAGATCACCAGTTTAACTTCCACCAGCAGCTGGTTTCAGTAGAAATAATGTGTATCTATATCAGCCACTTCACAGATCTGTAGCAGTTGCAGTTCAACTGATAACCCCAAACATTTTGCCAGATCTCTAATCATGCAAATATTGACAGGTATTTTCTGTTAATCTCTGCTGCCAGAGTTCTTAGAGTATTATTTGTTTAGTTAATTTATTTTGCCCGTTTACCATGTGAATAGTTGCAGCAGGCTGGGAACTACCACCGTCTTGTTGCTGCTCGCTGAATATTGGCATTGTAGTCCAACGTTTCTGCATCCTGTTTGCTCTTACTGTATATGCTCCTAGTTTTTATAAACTTATTGCGTAACTAACTTGTTTCATGTTTAGAAAGAAGGTGGTAAAAGGACGTGACCAGTGAACAAAGCATCAACAAGGAGGTGAACAGTTTTAGTGATGCAGACAAAATAAAGGTCAATGTAAATATTTACAGGTACGAGTCCAATACATGAAGCACTAACGAATCATTCAATGTAACTGTTACTTTTATTGACTAATAAATGTTGTGTATGTTACTGTTTTTTACTCTTGTGGACTTTATAACAAATATTTACAAGAAAAATCATTGCACGTCCAAGTTAAAAAGTTAAAATACTTCTGCCGAGACAAAATTCTGCCAATTTTGTTGCAGTTGCTTCTTGAAAAAAAAGGTCAACTTGTGCCTTAAGCTTTTATTTTGAAGGGCAGAAACCTTGGATACTGCCCATGTGCCCATGAACAAACTGTGACAATGGATTAAGAAAAACATTCATTTTTTTGTGGTAACTGCTCAATAATACACTGAGATGTAATAGATTTGGACAGTAACATTCTTCTCTCGTTGTACATTATATGCACCATCATGCTGCTTTTGTCCACAGTTAAAACCACTTTATAAGACTTTCTTCACCAAATATCACTGGTGCAGTAGTTTGCGGCTATTTCAGTCAAATCAAAGTTACTTCCCTCTCTGGCACTGAAGGACTCGAGGATGAAATCAGAAGCTACCGACCAAAAATACCTGACATCCTCTGTGATGCAACGTTCAGCCTTGCACCACTGATTATTGAAGAATGTTGATTTGAAAAAGTTTGTAATGGGTTTGTTCTTTTCTATTCTGAGGTAACTTTCCATCGTCTACAGACAAGACAGTTTCCCCTGACAGAAGGTGCTCTCAGCTGTCCACAGCCTATTCATCACTCCCAACAGGCTGGCTGACTTAACGTCTGCTACCTCTGCTGGAGAGACACGTACGTGATGATGGAGCATGCAGTTGGCCGGGGGCAGCAGGTGTGTGTGTGTGTGTGTAGGTGGGTGGAGAGAGACAGGGAGTGGGAGACTTTTATCTTTCATCCTGTGTGCTAAAGTCGAGATATGATCGATCGGTTGAATGAGTGAATTTACTATTAACGAAAACGAGTTGTGGTGGATTTCGCAGGTGAGGTCGGTGCCGCTTCACCAAACTCTGATGAGATAAAACTGCCGTCGTTTGAACCTTTTGAAATCCTAAGTTTCCCCTCGTGTGTCACGTCACACTTGGACAATAAAACAGTACAACGTATAACTTTTTTAAAATTCAGAGTCTCTGGGAAATTACATGACATTTAGTCATTTGCTGAAACTCACTCTGTTATGAAACAGCCACTGGGGGCATGTTGGTTTCAGTAACTTGCCCAACGACAATAAAACAATCAGACTAGAGGATCAGGGATTCAAACTACCAGTCATCCAATTAGTAAATGAACTTCCCTACTTCCTGAAGCACATCTGTCTCCAAATGCATCATGGTTAATGATGTTGTTGTGTCTATAACAGTATTTCTCTCATGTGACATTAGCTTAGCTTAGGATAAAGACTGGAAACAAGACAAACATTTAAAAGCTCCTCAATGTTGAAGGTGTTGTGTTATGTTCTGGCCTATTTTAAAAAGAAAACCTCAACTCATGCTGACCCTGGCTTATGAAGAGCTAAGGAATGACCTGAGGCTATACTTCACAGACATCCCCAAGTCAGCTACGTTGACATTTTTTGCTTATGTATGTAATTATATACGTATTTCTGCAGCCAAAAATAGAAATAGTTTGAGTTCTTGCAACATACACATACCTACATACTGTCAAACAACTCTGCGCTGTTGAGCAACTTTTGCCTTTTGACGATAAGGGGACACAAAGGTGAACTGCTGCTGCCGCCGTCGCCGCCGTGAGAACCGGCTGTCGTCGAGATGTTGGGATTTCTAGCAGGTTCTGTGTGAACTGGGTGGTGATGGTGCAAGCAGCACCTAAGCAAGCAACTCATGTTTGGTCCCAGTCTAGTGGAAAAAAACCTGCTTAACCTGTCTCACACTCTGTGCTATGTCGACCTGTGTGTGTGTGTGTGTGTGGGCTACTTACCTCACTGGGTGCTGCAGGAAAAACATCCGAACATTTCATCAAAACAGCAAAACACAGATGTAGATAAGAGTGTTCTGTTTTTGTATGACAAGTCTGTTTTTGAGAGTGTTCCCTTCAAAGTTGAGAGGACGAGGTTTTCTGTGTGTGTGTGTGTGTGTGTGTGTGTGTGTGTGTGTGTGTGTGTGTGTGTGTGTTACACAGAGAGGAAAACACAGTGTCTGGGAAAAAACACAAGACGGGATGAAGAGACAAAGAGCAGGCTACAACTAGTTTAAAGGCCAAATTGCTGCCACCAAATCAAATTTCCGTCTTTGATTGGACCTCTCCTGGCGGCCAGATAAGAAACGCCTCAGTAGTGTTGTGTATGTGTGTGTGTGTGTGTGGTTTTCAAGCTGCTGCTTTCAAGGCATCTCATTTACCCCACAAAGTCTGATAACACACACATTAAAGGCCGGTACAGTCGGAGCCGCATTACGAACAGCGTTGGTGGGCGAAGACGTCATAGCAACGGGAACCGTTGTAAAACAACAAGTACGTAAAAACAAAACGTCAACGTTGTTTGTAAATTCCTTCCATGACTTTTCCAAAATGAATCATTGAACATTTTTAAAGCCACCACATCAGCGACAGCTGTGACACGCAGGCGTCATGTTTTTCAGTTGCCTGTTCATCCATCACAGTCTTAGTGGCCTGAGGTCAAAGGTCATGGTCACTGTGACCCCATAAAAACCAAGCAAACAAAAAAAAAAACTTTCTTATCAGTCTGAGGCTTCAAGGAAGTTTGTTCAAATTGGACAAAAACTTGATTTTCACTTGATGAAACTGATTGAAAGATGAACTGATTAGATTTTCATTTTTGTGATCGTTTTGGCCAATTAACCACAACTGTGGTAATTCTAGTAAAATATGTGGTTATAGATAGATATGTAGATATGTAGATGTATTGATATATAGATAGTCTTTATTGTTATCACATAAACACCTATACAACAAAATTAGTTGTATCTGAAGGAGCATGTTTTTTTCCCCAAAGGTCATTTAATTTAATTCAGTTCAAACACTCATTGCACTGTCTTTTGTCAGTGCTCATTGTTGTCTTATCTGTCCTGGTTGTTGTGTTGTTGTTTTTGTTTTTAAATACCACTGGAATGGACATTTGTAATGTCACTGTTTAATGGGTAAAAATTAAAAGATAAAACCAGACAAACAAGATAATAGACTGAAATGTTATTGCAGTATATAATGTAATAGGTATATATTATATACATGTTGAATGTCACAATAAACAAACTACAACTAAACAACTAAAACTACAACAGTTTGATGAAAATGTAACCAAAGCTTGATCATTTCTACTCTCTATGACTGAGGATTGAAAAGCAGTAAAAAAAAAAAAAAAGAGAGATCTGGATCTGGACCTTGACAGGCGTCTGATTTTTTATTTTTTAAAAAATGTTTTTTTTACTTGGCTGCTGTAATAATGTCAGAGTGCTGAACCTGAACCTGGTCGTTCAACATTCGCAACCTCCCATCATTTCTCCAGAACGGTGCCCAGAAATGTCACGGCCTTAACACTAATGGAACCGTAGCTTCCTCGACAATCGAACAAAATCTACAACACTTTTCATACGTCGGCAGCATTTTCCAGCTGAGGAATAATATTTAGTAAAGCGTGAGGAGGATTTTAAATATCCACATGAAGCTTCCTTGTTCTTTTCATTTAAAAGAGCTGAACTTAAAAGTGAGAGTGTTAAAATGTTTGATGAGAAACGGGCTCAAGACTTTAAACTGTCTAAAGTTTTTTTTTTTTTTTTAAAAGTCTTTCATCTTTCCTTCCCGGAGACATTTTAATATGTTACACATTAACTGTACAGATGGTGTCGGAGGCGACAGACCAACGTGCAGCAGCGGAGGCGTGTAATTGTGCCGTCGCTCGACTCGGTTTGCGGTTTGTTTTCCGAGCTGAGAGATGATTGGAAGAGATACGACGAAAACCTCTAAATATAAAGTTGTGGAATCATTAAAACCATGTAAATATTCTTCTCCAATCCCTTTACACTAATCCTGACCATGGCCAATGAAACCATTCATTAGAAAATCATCAGCTTTGCTACATTCCAGGATTTTTGACTTTATGCAGCTTGTGCATGTAAATGTGTGTGTGTGTTATGTAGCGCTGCTGCAATTGCATATGCATATAGATGTGAACTGCTTATTTACGCAAATTACTGTCATTTTTATTTAGGTGTAAACTGACAGCGTCAGGTTTAATCCTGAGTGGAAAATATCAGATATTGTTCCTGGTTTTATTTTGCAGATTGATAATCTGTGACCAAGATTCGACACCCTGACATTTTCCTTTTCATTGCCGAGCTCCAAGGTCAAGAAAATATTACATTTTCAAAATCCAGCAAACATATTTTTATATACCTGATTAAAGTCGTGGACTAAAGGTCTATGTTTTTATCAGGGTTGAGGTTTCTAATTAACTCTGAGGTCGAGGATATAAAAGCTTCGTTTCAATCACTAATTACTAATTTGCCTTTTGGGTTAATTATGTAGGTGACGAACACGTTTGTGTACATGTATAATGTGATGCTGACTAATTAACTGGTTTTAAGTGAAAAGAGAGTTTTATACATCAGTTAGTTATGACAGCGTGTGAGGGCCATTAGAGGTAAAACAAAAAAACAGATACCGAGGTGGAGGAAGTGGAGAAAAATTCAATTTACAAGAGAATAAAACACAAATCACACAAAAAAATATAAAATATTCTCAGAGACTGGGATCAAATATTTTCTAGAAAACTCTGAAAATCTAAATCAACGACATTGCACCACATCACACTATTAGATAGATAGATAGATAGATAGATAGATAGATAGATAGATAGATAGATAGATAGATAGATAGATAGATAGATAGATAGATAGATAGATAGATAGATAGATAGATAGATAGATAGATAGATAGATAAAGATTTGTTGCTATGTTTGACCACTGCAAACATAGAACATAGCTTCTCTTTGAAATCGATAATTTGCATTTCTTGGAAAATAACCTTCATTGTCCTGCCCTCATACACCATCATAATTAATCATTTGGACCATAAAATGTCAGTAAACAATGTTGTTTATTGTTTTGTCTAAACTCACAGATCTTCACAATCTTCTCGACTGTAAGATCTTACAAAGAAAATCAGCTGAGAAATAATTGTTATAAAAAATGTGACTTAAACAAGAAGGTTTTATGTAATTTTTTTAACTGAAGCAAAACAGACGCACACATACACACCTACCTGCTGCCAAGATGGAGGAGAGGGCCTCCATTTCAGGCCAAGCAGTGGGTATCGGTGAACCTTCCCCCAGGTGTGTGTGTGTGTGTGTGTGTGTGAGCTGAGGCTCCCTCCTTGGCAGCCAGTTTGAGGAAAGATTATCTTGACAAATTGGATAAACATCTTGTGTGTGACAGGATGCTGATGGAAGATCTACCTGCCCGCCCCCCAACACACACACACACACACACACACACACACACACACACACACACACACATAGTTACACACCTGGGGTAGTTGGTTTGTTTAGCCACAGTCCATGTGTGTATTTGTGTGTATGTGTGTGTGAACCCAGCCTACAGGCAGGTAACAACAGGTTTCCCTCCACAAACAGAGCATGCTGGTTCTCAGGTGTGTCTGCCTCTCTGCATGTGTGTGTGTGTGTGTGTGTGTGTAATGCTACTCTATACAAGGTTTAAAGTGACCTCATTGGTGTTTTCATCATCTTACGTGAGTTTGCTGTAATTTTCTCAGGACATATTTAATGTAAAAAATTGCGCGTGGGTGTAAAATCACTTTATAATGTCAAGTAGATATGAAATATTTTCATCTCCTAAAGATTCAGTATAATTTGCATCTGCATTACTATAATTTAGCAGCTGTAGTTTCATGATTGAACAAGGGTCTCTGAGTTACAAACTGGATCTTAAAGGACAGGTGGATCCAGTCAGGACTAAAAATCACATCACTTCTAATTTTAACTTCTCTCCTACGACTGTTCTGATTCTCCTGAGTTTGTGGTCTTGTCTAATACTTCTTTGTGTCATTGGGTGTATGTATTTTTTTGTTCTGTATTTTAACCATGTAAAACACTTTGTGAGTCATCCTACTTACAAACCTGGTGGAACACTCCTGTAAGCACAGTGTCACATTGAACATTCATTTGATAGTTTTGTTTATTGTTTATTTATTACTGTCAAGCCAGTTGAGTTTCCTTGAATTGGTCTCAGGTCTGATAAAGGACATGTTGTGACCTCAAAGGCTTGTTCACACCTAACGATCCAGTTACGATACAGTGTTGTATCAAGCACCAAGTAGAAGTAAAGACACTAGAGTAGAAGTAAAGACACTAGAGTAGAAGTACAGACACTAGAGTAGAAGTACAGACACTCGACCAAAAAATAACTTGAAGTTCAAGTCGTCACTAGAATGATTCTCCAGTAAAAGTCTTAAAGTATCTAGTATTTACTGTACTTCAGTATGACAGTAATCTATAAGTAAATGTAGTTAAGTGTAGAAAGTAAAAGTACAAGTACATGTTAATAAAACAGAAGAATATTATGAAGTTTATCCAGCACTTTAAAACATGGAGCTACAACAATCTTCATAGACAATGAATGAGTCTGAACTAAAGAACTAAAGTTGTTCTTTTTTCACTTAATGTAAATTAGTGTTTGATATTGATATTGTTGATATTAAGTTGGAGCCTCCATCAACCCTCAAACACGGTGTTGATGGTAAAGTATTATTACTTTGTTACTATATGAGATGTTATTCATCATTTAACTCCTTCAGCACATATCAGAAGACTTTAGTTCACTGTGCACAACAAGTATTTAGGAGAAGATGCTCTAACGTCACACAATTTCTGATGAGATCTGATCACCGATGAGGAAGTTAGACTGAAAAGTTTATTGATGAAGTTTGATTCAGTCAAACTAAATAAATCTGGTGTGATCACTCAAAGTTTAGAAAGACTGGAAAAACCTGTCAAAGTAAATTCAAAGTGGATCTAAGAGTAGTTGGAGTTTAACTTTAAATCCACCTACATGTGTGACCACAGACACTGGAGTCACAGAGAGGTCAATATATCCACTCCCACCCTCTTCTCCTCACACTTTGATGGCTCCATCTCTTTTTATATCGAGGATTTGGCGATTTGTTATCGCTGTCCTACTCCTCTTCTTCTATCTCTCTGAGGTTCAGCGTCCTCTCCGCTCCACAGGGGGTTGAAGCTCACACATTTGGAGGATTTTCAGAGCCACATTTTCTTTTTTTGTCTTAATTGAACCAACAGCCCGACTACAAGCTTCAGCCGAGGAACAGAGAGATGACTGTGCTGCACAGAGGGACACTGAAAACACTTTTGTGTATATATATGTGTGTTTGTGTGTGTGTGGATGGGTGGCACAGAGAGGTCACGGGCTTCACTGGCAGCATAGCAGCGCCATCTTTGATGCTCGTATTGAACAACAATCTTATCTAAAGTGACATAAAATAAGTGAAAAAAAAACAACAACGTTACATCACAGAAGATAGTAAAGTATTAAAACACAACAAAGTAAAACATGACTGAAAAAAACAGCTTCAACCAGAGAAGCAACAATAATCTGCAACATTTTCATTTCATAAATAAATGTGAAAGCTTTCGACTCCAAACACGAAAGTTCAAAGTAGTTTTATTGGCATAAAACATACAACAGTGTCTGTTGCCAAAAGAAAACATAACAATACATAAGGAGCATCAGTAACAATTACACGAGCTCCATTAAACAAATATCTGTGCACCGATGAAAAATTAAATCAACACAACAAACAAACATAGCCAACATCAGCCGTAATTAAAACCTGGTGTTTCTTGTTATCAGACGACGATTAGTCGCTGTTTGGCACAAACTCACCAACTATTCTGGTTTCTGTTTCATTTGCACTCAACCATCTGGCCAAAGCCACAAACAACAAACAGCAACAACAACAATTATTTGATTTAACTAAAAAGGCAACATGCTGATGAAGTCAAGACCAATAACAATAAGTTACAAGCCACAAAATAAACCTTCAAACGTGAAACACAACCCCGAGCTTTCAGAGCAGTCGGTCTGAAAGTGTTTTTCTGTCATTGAAAATGACAAAGAATGAAAAAGAGAAGGAAAATAATTCAAACTAAAACTAAAGTTGGGGTGTGAGGACTATGACTCACCTGTCAAACTGCAGCAGCTCGTCTCAAACCTGAGGAAGATCTTCTTCAAAAACAGAGCAGTGGTGGTGACACACAGATATCTGATGTTAGATGTAGTTTTATCAATATTACATGATTAACTTATGAAAAAAGCGGAGCAGTAAGTGGAGACCTTACCCAGTTTTCTTGGCTGGATTCACCAGATTTCTGACTGGGCTCCACAGGTGAAAGCTGAGCCACCAAACCCTCATTAACGAGCTCCCGGTTCCAGTTTTTCACATTCCTGTGAGTTGCTATGAATCGCTCTTCGTCTGGCCTCTCCCCTGGAACCAATTTGCCTTGGGAGACCCTACCAGGGGCTCACGCCCCAGACAACACAGCTCCCAGGATCACAGAGGCGCTCAAACCCCTCCACCACGGTAAGGTGGCGATTCTTGGAGAGGAAACTAGTGAATGAATATCACAAGTTTTACAGCAGAAACGTACATCTGGGGAAATCTTGATGTAGGAGCTGGTTGAGGTTCAATTGAAATATCGGGGTGATGACGCCACCTTGGTGCCTCATGATGGACGTTTTCATGCATGTTCAACTAGAAGAAGACCTTTGAATATACTGGGAACATCTCAGGATCCTGGAGGAGGAACTGGAAAGTGTTGCTGGAGAGTGAAACCTGGAGTATCTTGCTTGATCTAATCCAGATAAGAAGCTCACAGCTTTAAATGTGATGGTGGTCAACCATGTTCAAGACCTGGTTGACTGTCAAATGAGGCTATGAGTGTTAATAAAGATATCATAATAAATAAGTGTAAGTTTTAATTGCCCGTGTTACTACCATCCTCGTAGACCTTCCTTAAATGCTTTTATGTTATGTGTCTCTTTTCTGAGGATCCAATCAATCCCATGAAAAACTCTACACTCCTTCATCTAGAAATCCTCAAATCAACAAGATCCAAGTGTCATTGGTTATAAAACTTTGTTTTTCCCAGTTTGAAGATCCCATCATTTATTTTTACCTACACCAGCAACAAGACACTGACCACTGTTATTAATAACAAAGGTTTCCCACATGTTACATTCATTCTACCTTTACCAGATGTTTTTCTTTTAGTACTAAACTTTCTTTTCTTGTTTGAAACAAAACATAAACCTCCTGTGTGTTTCCCTCTGGGTTGTGTGTTAATGTCAGTGAACCATGGGGAGGTCACCGAGTGGTGGTGATAGAAACCTCGTCACTAAAATACAACGCTCACTATTCTGGTTTTGGCAAGCAACATGTGTGAATGTGGACCCTCACATGCAGATTCAGTTGTTAAGTTACAAATACACACAAGTGGTGGACACTCTCTCACAAACACACTTACACACTCTAAATACAACCACTGTTGTCAGAACCTACTCAGTACAATGTTGCCAGTCTGTGCTTTGCTAAAAATACTCGGAGCAAACAACATAGTCTCTCTAGTGTGTATGTGTGTTTGTGTTTGTGTTTGTGTGTGTGTGTGTGAATGAGGCCACTAATCAACTAACAAAGCGTTTATGGAAGAGCGAAGAGAAGAGAAAAGAGAGAGGAGACGAGATAAATGGTGACAAAATGCTACAGAGAAAGGTCAAAGAGAGACAAAGAAGGTAAATGAATAGATAAGAGTTGGGAGCTGAACAGAGCAGAGTCATGATGAGGAAGAACAAATGTCATTTTGTACTGAAACACAAACTTCTGCTGTATGTGAATGTGCACAGTATGTGACTGTATAAACAAGTGTAGCGGTAAATCAATGGGTGGACGGAGGTTTATTTCCTGGTTGCAACACAGTTGTTATTGTTGAGGAAATACATTAGAATTTACATTAAAACTGAAGTTTAATATCCTGATGTTTATAGTTTTTACCAATCGGGAATAATACAATTTTAAAAAATGACGATTATTGTCTGAAAACCTGAGGATTGTTTGTGATCAGATCAGTAAATGACGGATGATTTTAAAACTTTACGCAACAGTTGAATTTTATGAATAAAAACTGAACAGATCAAATAGTTGAAGTGATTCGAGTGTTTTAAATGTTTGTGTGTGTGCATGTGTGTTTTTGTGACCTTTATCGGGACCCTGTAAAACCTCCAAACCTCCTTTTCAGGATCAGTAAACCTCATGAGGACCAAATCCAGGTCTTAATGAGGGAAAACATCATTTCTGAGTCGTCGAGGTTTTTGGTTTTGGCTGTTCACAACAAACGGAAGTCAGAGGAAATGTCCTAACAAGGACAACTGCACAACCATGTGTGTGTGTGTGTGTTTTGATCTGTTCATTAAGGCAGGCACACACACACACACACACACACAAAAAGTTGTTAAAGCACCAATAAACCACATGAGGTAAAATATCTTTTTTTTTGGAGCCATCAATGATGGTGCTTCTCTTGTTTCCAAACAACTAAAAAACTGACAGTTACAACCTGAATAAGAAGAAACAAACTGGATATTTTATCATATACACACACAACATACACCTTAATAATAAACTATATCATCCGTTGCTTGAAATGTGAACCATTACATGTCATTGTTGTTGTGACATCTACAAATAAAATGTAAAGTAAATCGAGTCAAAAGTCATCGTGTTGACTTCATCATATGAATCCCAGATTTTTTAGGAATAACAACAACACAACCAACAGCTGTGACCGTTTGATCCAGAGAGTCCAACCTGGGTTTGATGCCTCAGGATGATGATGATGATGAAGATGATGTGGACTTCAGCAGGACTCTGGTTCTGGCTGTTTTTTTCCCCTGTGGTCCTGCAGCAGCTAATTTACAGCTCACACACAGGAAATGACCTTAATCCCCTGAGCTTCCCCTAATCTGCAAACTCTTTCTGTTCTTCATGCTCCAAATGATCTGCCAACACACACACATCCTAAAACACACACACACATACAGAGTCCTGAGCTGCTCAGTGGTCAATGGTAAAGGAGATCCAGTTCAAGGTGATTGAATTAATCCCCAACACTTTAACATTACGTCCACTGGGACTGATTGTAATGTTTCAGTTTAACCTCCACGCTTTAAGCGAGCGGAGGTTAACCTGTAACAGACGGTCCATCTTCATACTGGTCTTTGTGAGCTTCCCAGAAAATAAGACGACACGTCCAGGAAGCTCTTCTGGTTCAGCTTCTGGTCTTTGTGTTTATGAGGCTTCGCCGGAGCCACGCTCATAAAATAACGTTTGGCACCAACAGCACCTCTTTGAAATTCAACCAGCACGTTTGGTGCCAGTTGATTTTTCGGATGTGGGCTGTCTCACCTTGGTGATGATATGGAGGATGCTGTTGTGGAGGCCAATATTGTTTTAGCTCTGAGTGATGCCAAATATACTCGGCGTCCTTCTGTGAAATGCCTGTTTCTAAGTGGTTAATATCGTATTTGTTGCCAGGGAAAAACCAAAATAATGTTTTCGATTTTTGGCTGCGACAAACATCTGTTTTCAGACCAATATATTTTGCAGCAAAGTGCAAACACACACACACATCGGACTGTTCTCTACTCATCTCAGGTTTTATTACCATTACAGCAGTTTTGCACATCAGCTAATATCTTTTTAATGGAAAAAAATACTTTCAAATTACAATAAATTCCTCTCAACTTGAACTAAATCAAGTCAAGTTTATGAAATCTTTTCGTCTTTTTGCACGTAATACGACTCAAGTACTTGGCTGTTCTCCCAGTGTGGATTGTCCTGTGATGGAGCAGAGGTTAGAGACGCTGAGGTTTTATCATTTAACAACTAGACACTTGAGTAGAGACGAGTGGCGCTCTGCCATCTCATCGTTTCATCATCTTCAAGAGTTTTATCAATTTTAATTCTCATTAAATCTGAGAGATTTTACTTCCTCTTATTAAAAACAACAAAAAAGAAAACAAGTAGTACATACAATCTACGTCTGTGCATCTGACGGGGAAATGGATGACGATTGTGACAGAGTCGGTCAGAGGAAAAGGCCAGAGGCTGGACGTTGACGCTGACATGGCCGTGGACGGAGACAGAGACAGACTCGTCTGTGACTCCTTTTCCTGTTGTGATGAAGAGAAAAGAGTCTTGTCTGTCGTTGTCTCTCACACTGAGAGCGTATTGTGTTCGGTGCACGCGGCAGTCGATGCCATCAACTCCAGTCACTGCACTGCACTTCATTAGGACTCTGCGCCTGTTGGCTCATTCATTGGAGACATGAAAGAAACGACATGACACAGTTTGATATGACACGATGTGGAACTGCATTAGTTGACATTTCACTATGAACAGAAATGAGATTATTTAGTGGAGAGTAGGAAGAGATGAATAAAAAGATACAAAAGTAAAGAAATGAGCAGCAAATGTGTCACTTAAGTTGTGTGTTTTTTCAGGGTAAAATCAGAAAGACACTTCTAGACAGAAACACGTTTACTTTACTGTCTTTATCACCTCTTCAACCCAGTGACACTTAATATTTGACCTTGAAAGTAATACGACCTTTACATTTGTTTGTTTGATGAGAGATTTGAGTGTCATCGTCATCTACAGACATCATCATGTAATTAAAAGAGCTGCAGGATTGTTTGACTATTCAGCTTTTTTAAAGGACACAAACTTGTGCACATTTATCAGCCAAGTGAGTCAGCAGAAAGAAATTTCTAAGCCAGAGAGAAGGAGCCTGGTGAACTGTGTTTACTATGAGTCATCATATTTAAACACGTTCGCTCCACAGTATCTGTAGATTTATGGTAAATGGCTTTTCTAGTCTTGATCAACACTAACCAACAATACGAGCACTTAAACTTCTGGTCACATCCACAGATTCATATAGTGTGGTCCGCGACCACATTCGTCTGTTGATTTATCATATCACTCTGTTTGCAATGATTGGAACTGCAGGCAGCACTAATAGAGTCACATATGGGCAGGAATGAGTCCAGACAGAGTAAACATAAGAATAACACAGACTAATGTCAGCATGTGTACTGACTGGGTTCTAGACCGTAGTCAGGGAACAAAGGAGACCGGTTTCCTCCGGGGCTAAGTTTAACTTAACTATCTTCCTCCAGTCGCTCTGCTTTGCTGCTTCTCATCGGCCACTTATTCATTCTCTTTACTCACACACTCGTCCATACCGGACCCTCACTCACTTGATACTACTCTTATAACAATAATAAAGGGGGAAATGTTCAACAGGACATTTTCCTGTGCATGAAAAAAAACAACTTCAGGGAAAAGGTCACCATTTCGTTATGTGGTGCAATGAGAACATTAATCATTAACTTCCAGCATTGGTGAATTGTATTTATACAACATTTTTTTTACTCTTTACATCTTGATCACGGTGTCCATGTTTTGTTTTGATCTTTTGTTAATCCACATTATGATGCTTCGATTCAAAATGTTAGTTTGCCCATAAATAAGAATCACATCTGCATCTTATTATTTTATTTTATAATCAACATTTACAAAGGCTCAAGGCCTCCTGGGAGTTATCAGACCCATGCAGAGCTCCGCCGCCAGGACTCTGAAGCTCCAGCAGCCGCCTGTTGAGCACCACCGCCTGGCTTACCTTATCAACAGGTTCAGTGTAGCATAAGATGTTTGCATTGTTTTCATATCTAACCATATCGGTCAAGGTGGCCACACCAGAGTGGGTGTTTTTTAAGCTTAAATTGATAAAGAACTATCTGAGCAGGGACAACTAGTGGATTATCAATACTCTCTACTGATAACAACAGGACCAGGAAGCTGGATTTCACGTACAACTTATAACGAGTGAGTTGCAGGTCTTTTTTTTTTATTATTGCAATTGTTTCCTGTAGCTTATGGTGGGAAATGGTTTTGGTGATTTTGGAAATGGATTTAAGGTTCAGTATCTTACCCTCCAACGTTTCAACATACAGACTAGAGGAGACAAGGACCAAACCACCACCTTCAGATTAGAGGACAACTCAGGTAACAAGTTCACGACTCCTGCAACTCATCAGTATCCTCCTGTAAAAAAAAAAAACATCTCAAACATCATCAGTCCGACCAGTTTGCTTCACAACAGTCAATTGCACCTGAAAAGTTTCAACTTTTGTCCACAGACCAAATAAATGTTAACATGAACCCAGAGTCTATTTCACCATGAATACAAGTCAAACTCCCCCTCAACAGATATTTTACGTTGGTTGAAGTAATATCAAGTTTGAAAATCTTTTGTTTTCACAACCAAATAGTTGACAATGAAAGTAAATGGGGCAGTCAGCCAAACGTATCTAAATTGTCATTTTTAACTAATAAAGCTCAAAATATCACTTCACTTCAGCAGTAGCATGAATAGGGTCCCTACACATAAACTGAAGTACTGATAACTTAGTAAGTGAACTAAGAGTTTAATAAAAACACTGTTTTACAAGACTTACCCAACGTCTTGTTTTCATAACAACTGGTGGTGAAGGGTGTTTCAGATCAGCAGATTCATCATTTTCCTCTCTCTTCGCAGGCACATCGGCCGTGAGCTACTTCACAACACTGACCACCAGAAGGGTGTATCATGAGTTAGGTGATACACTGAGTCTGGTAACTTATGATTTTTCATATGTTGTAGGAAGAAAAGTCAAGAAAATCAAAAATATAAAACCCAAGTGTCCTGGGGATAAAGAAGGTGATTTTGATGTTGATGTAATTACGGAGAATCATTTGACTGGGATGATGAAGACTTGCACATCTACGACTATTGCGCTCATATGACACATCTAATGAATGAAATAATGAAAATCAGATCTGTAGCTTATGTTTGAATATTTCAGTCACTTATAAAACTGTTTGTTTTACATTTGAAGTTAAATCATAAAGACAAGTGAACTGAGTGCAGGCAGCAGTTTAACGTCTTACTCTGTGTCTTCAGAGAAAAAGAGGACAAAGGTTTGTCCGCCCGCTTGTCGCCCACCCACCAATCTAACAGATAAATATCAGAAGTCTCCTTCGAGGGTGAAATCAAATTTTTAATTTTATGCTTTAGCAGCGAGACACATACAGAGTGAGAGAGCGGTCGAGAAAGACAGGTGCCTTCTCTCTGACCTCAGAGCTGAACTGTAATAATGTTAAACCATTTTTCTCCTGCTTTCTCATCTGCTGTGTGTGTGTGTGTGTGTGTGTGTGAGAGAGAGAGAGAGAGAGAGAGAAAGAGAGAGAGGTGAGATGAAGAGAGTATTCCAGAAAGCTTAGGGGCATTTCACAATGTTAAAGGGGAAGGTTTTCAATTACAGTGAGTGTGTGTGTGTGTGTGTGTGTTCACACACTCTCTGACAAACCTTAGAGACACATACCGTTCTGCCACATGCTGCTCTGCACAGGAACTCACACTTTTTTTTTTTTTTTTTTTTTTTTTAACTTTTTCTGATATAAGTGACAGGATAATTTCGCCACATTGTTTGTTTTTTTCTGTTAAGTGCTACATGAGAAGTGACAGGTCACAGACATCAGTGTGATTACAGTAAATACGGGAGATCATCGAGAAGACGCTAGACGCCGTGGATGTGTTCAAAAACCTGACGCTTTGATAGAAAAAACAACAGACTTGTTTGGTTACAGACGTAAAAGGCAGAAGCTCGAATATCATATTCACACTGTTGCAGTCACAACTATTAACATAACTTCAATCAAACCCTGTGAATTCTGCACAACCTTTTAATCATCATCGTTTCCAGTGAAACATTGATCCATGCGTCAGTGAACTCACTTCCTTGTTTCTTTTGGAAGATACAAGAAACATGTGAGATAAAAAAAAGTCTCACATTTACCTTCAACATCACTGTTAAGGACCAAGAGAAACAGTATCCGGGCAGAGTTCACCAAAGAAAGAAAGAGGAGGAAAACTATTTTATATTGTTGTGGAGCAACAAGAAGAAATCGTCTTTCAGTCATTTTTCACTACACCGATCTACCACTACTCAGCTCGCCTCTACTCACTTTTGTTTTTTAGTTTTTCCATCAGGGATTTTACCTGGTACCTGCTGCTGTTTTAGTACCGACTAAGTCGAGGAAACCAATGGAGCTGAGTCGATACTAAAACGTGACGTGAACAGACGCCGGCCACTGATTGGTCAGAGGGAGTGTCTTCACAAGCTGCCACCAGACGCCAGTTGAGTTGAGAGAGTCAACAAAATAATCAGGCTCCATTTTTAAAAACAGGACAAGAGTGATAGCCATCGTCGTAGCTACCTGGTCGTAAGCTAACCCAGCAACAAGTACAGCATCTCCTCCATGTCCATTAATGTTTACTGATGTTTTTGTGTCGTGACGTCGCAGCAGTTTGACTCCACTCACCACATTCACATGGAGGAGGAACCAAACTGTGATGGAAAACAACGTGTCTGCTACCAGACTGAGTAGAGTCCAGTAGAGTCCAGTAGAGACACAATGGTTTAGTGGAAAAGAAACATTTTAATTCATTGGTAAAACAGAATTATAAAGACTTTATATTTAGACTGTAATATGCAAGTCAACGTTGTAATTTTTACTCTGCTTTTTGTAACAAAATTCTTAAAAAGAACTGCAACTGCAACTTTCATTGCAATTTTTCAGAAAAACTGCTGCAAAGTCAGTTAAATTAGGACGCAAGAATCTCAAAAAAAAAATCCAGTAGGGACTGAATAACTGTTTTAAAATGTCTTAAAGGAAGGTAGTGTCTTTGGATGTACAAGTTTGTGGCTTTAAATCAATACAACATTTAGTTGAAAATACAGTTCTGACAGAAAATGTGAAGCAGGTTGTCAAAGAAACAATTTGACTTGTTGTTTGAGGTTTTTATCAAGTTTCAAGACAGAAACATTCCTCGTAGAATAAACAAATCATTAA
>CM028910.1:23264317-23361817 GCA_016801845.1 Polydactylus sextarius
ACTGATGGGCTCCCTTTATGATTTATCAAATACAATTACTGCGTGACTTATTTCAGGAGCCTCTCCATCACTGAGGACCATTAATATGTGTGTGTGTGTGTGTGTGTTAGCTCTGGTGTATTTAAATAGCATTAAGTAATTGGAAAAACAGCAAAAGAGGCTAGGAAAGCTAAATTGTCTTTGTGGATTTATCCTCCCTCCCCCTCTTCTTTATTTTTCCTCCATTTCTTCTCAGTGAAAATTCAAGAAGCTTCAATTTTAACAGTGAAATAAGAGAAATTGTCTTTGAACTGATACAAAGAAACTAGTTTGGAATAGTTTCTTCTTTTTTTTTTTTCTTCAGAAAAGCAGAAAGAGAGGATTGAGAGAGAGCGAGGCAAGAGGTTAAATCCATACCTTCCCCTCAGTGTTAATGAAGTGTAGGTGGCGTCCCGGTCAGAGCTGCTGCTAATTGAACAGTGGAGATTACAGCGTCCGCCGCTCCTCTGTGAAAAGAAGACTGTGTTCATTAATCGTCAACCACGTAATATTCATTCTGAGAAATGTGTAGATAGTAATCTATGTAGAAGAGCCGCTGGGATGATGTTAAAGCTCAACACGAAGCTTAGTAGCAATAACTCAAACGAGAGTCGTCTGATCAACTGTTCTGCCTGATAAAATGATATAAAATCACCTGTTATAAAACTAATAAACAGATTTAATGATGCTGAATATTTCATTGTTTGACCTTAGATCAAAACAATCATGAAACTTGAAATCATGAAATAATATTTGTGATGAGAAGAAAGTTTGACTTGTGTCATCTCCCTAAATAGTTGTTTACTGAAACTTAAAACTTTATTCTAAAAGATGTAAAACAAGAAGGAGGAAGAAGCTGTAGGACGAGCAGCAGAGAGGAGGAGAAGAAGAAGAACAACATACTTGTTCTCTTTTCTCTTCTGCTCTTTGGATAAATATGATAAAATGACTGTGTCAAACTCTTTTTCCTGTATTTTGTTTATGTTCTATTGTGTCTGTGTAACGTTGACGAGGCGACAGTAGAAATGTGACTCAGTGATGAGTCGGTGTTGAGTGAACGGAGCTAAATGTTACGTTCATGGAGATGGATGTCAGGGTTTGTTGCTGCTCAACGTCTCACAGGCTCAGACTCAGCTGCATCTTTCTCTGTTGTTGCATAAAAACAAAGTTTAACACGTTTTTGAACGTGTGGGTCAGAGTCTGGACACATGATGCTCTATCAACATCACGTCTTTATCAGAACAAAAACAAAACTTCTTCTCTGCTTCTGTCACTTTTCTAACCTCAGCGAACCCCCACCTCCTCCTCTCCTCCACCTCTCACCTCTCCTCCCCCCTCCGGCTGCCTGTCCAGCTCAGTGGGACCCTCTCGCTCTCTCTCTCTCTCTGGGTCTCTGTGTCTCTCTAGCTCTCTCGCCCCCTCCCTCTCTCCCTCAGGGCTGAAGTAAACCACGCCTTGAGGCCCTGCTCCCATTGTGTGTCCTCTGCTACTTCTGTTTGGGGCCTTTGTGTGCCGCTAATCAGCCGTGGGGCCATGCTCGGCCCCGAGTGTGTGTCTGTGTGTGTGCGTGAGTGTGTTTGTGTGTGTCCCTTGCCCTCATTACGTAGCCACACTGGGAGGCCAGCATGGGAAGTTTCTGCTGCACTATACACCTCCCTCCATCCCTCCATCACCCCCTCCTCCCTCCCTCTAGCTGTCCATCACTCCCGTCGTCCTCCCCGCTCTCATCTCACCATCTCCTCAGACTTAAAGCGACACTGGCTGAGATTTTTACATAAAAAACTGCAGCTATTTTAATTCAAATGACGCGCTGATGAAGGGATGTAAAGTTTGTAAAGTCTGTGAAGTTGCAAAAGTCTCTTAAAGAGAATTGTCAAGTAACATGAGCAAATTACTTTCATTTAAAATGTAACAACAGGTACAAAAATCACTGTATATATGAATTATGTGTCAGTTAAGATTTGAAAAAACAAGAGAAAACAAAAAACATTAAAATTTTTTTTTTTAAATGGTTTTACTGCTAAAGAGGGAAACTTGTCAGTAAATCCAGCATTTAACTACATTTTATCAATAATAAATAGTAATTTTAAATGTCATATTTGTTGCTGACACAGCAATGTTCACAGTGTTTAGAGATTTAGAGAGTCTATTTTTCATTACAGCGAGAGGATAAAGTCTAAACTAAATAAAAACTGAAGAGAATTACTAATGTCAGTGGATGAGTAATTATTTTAGGAAGGATTTTATTTCACTCCCTTCATATAGAAAGTCTCAGTTCATCGTGACATCAAACTTTAACATGTTTGAGATGAGTCAAATGATAAAAACTAGTGGATGATGAACTGTGTGTTTTTCTGTTTAAGTGTGTGTGTGTGTGTGTGTGTGTTTTCACAGGTTCAATAAAGTCGACAGGAAGTAGATGATGATATTCAACAGCGATCGGACGATTAATGAACTAGAAGGTGAAGAAAAACTGTTAGATGATCTGTTTAATAATCTAAACAGCTTCTCTCAGACTTAAATACATGAATAAGCTTCAGTAACTGAAACTGTCCGTTGCTTTTTATTGCTCCTTGTCACCCGCTGGGTCTCCCCCCTCCTCCTCCTCCTCCTCCTCCTCCTCCTCATCTTTTCACTGTGTCGCTTTGCTCTCCTGCTTCACATCCATGATGTATCACCTGTCCGTGTGTGTGTGTGTGTGTGTGTCGATGCCTGATGGGGTTTTAGCCACCAGAGCTCTTTGACTTGAGGACAAACGTTGTCTGTTCATCGCTCATCTAAACACACACACACACACACACTCTCTCTCTCTCCTCAGTCAACAGCTTCACTACTTTCTCATATTTCACTGTGGGACCCAGAGCATCTCTCTCTTTTTTCCTTTCGACCGAATCTCTTCCTTCACCTGAGTTATCACACAGTTCATCCACCCACAGCTCCTCTCTCTAGTCTCTCTTCTGTGGCTCCAGGTCACCAGGTATGTTTGACTTAACAGGCCAAGATTCATGTTGACGTCACATAATGAGCTGTTACTTAAACTTATTATAGTTTCCACTTCAACGAGCTTCAGAGGGAAGTTTTCCCTTCACTTCCTGTCCAACAACTGTCTCATACAGATCATTTTATAGCAAATTATGTCACAATCAATGCACAGCTGCTGTAACTTGTGAACTACATCATTTACAAGTAATAATAATTATTGGAGCTTTCGTTTGTCTTCTTTTTATCAAAAATAGTTGAAACGCAAAGTTTGTTAAAACTTCTGGAGCAAAATCCAACTAAACTCTTATGATCTGTGACCAGGAGTCGATCTGTAAAACCAGACCAGACACCGACTCTTACATAAGATTTCCCAAGAAGACACAACAGTATAATTACTAAAGTCTGCATCAACAACTGTGACTCAAAACAAAAAACACACGTCTAAGCCAAGCACTTGAGAATACAAATAACTTTAACATGAACATCTGCACTGCAGCTGAGAGAGAAAGTGAAAAAAAATAATAACTACCTGTTCTGTTAAACCTCTGTGGAGGATTTCCACCGGTTTAAAGCCGACGAAGCCACGTTAAAATATCAATTAAATATCTGGAGTTGGTGCAGGAGGAAATATGGGATCTGTGTGTGTGTGTGTGTGTGTGAGAGAGAGAAATAGATGATAATTAGTGGTGACTCAAGGCTTCTCTGACCATAATCCCCTGAACAATCTACACTCATACAGGTGTTCACTAAATCCAATTACCAACAGAAAGGAAGCAAGCAGAGTGCTAAATTATTAGAGGCATCAAATAACAGTTCAGCCTCTTCTTTTTCCCTTTTGCAGTTGGTCAATAATATGATTATCTGTTTCTGCTTTCACTAGATAGAAAGAAAGTGTTGTGAAAAGGGCATTTTCCATTAACACAAGAATATAGTTAAAAAGAAAAGAAAAAAAACACTATTAAGACACAAACACTTCAATCAGACCTGGAATTCACTTATATTGTCGTCAACAGTAACAAGTGTTTGTAGAACGAGGTCAATAACTTCATTAACATGCAGTTTATGCATAAGATCAAATGATAATATGATGAACTTACTGCTTCATATGTGTTTACAGAAAATAACAAAAACAAATTATAGCTCAAAAGCTCATGACCTTAAAAACGAGAACTGGGCTTTGGTCAAGTACTTGGATAATTACAAATGTAATAACTGAATCAGACCAGATATTATGAACTGTAGGTCCGGTATGTGTTGTTGTAAAGAGGTTTTCTGCAGCGTTTTAATATCAGTGAGCTACTGTTAGATTTACTTTAGCAGCTTAGAGTTGAAAATGAGGTTCGAAATAAGACCAGAGTTGAATCAAAACCAGAAACTTCTCCGATACTCGGTCTCTGGTGCGAAAAGAAAACTGTATTTTTTTCAACAACAAGTACCTGCAATAATTCATGCTCCTCAGAGGATAAACGTCTCATTCGAGCTCCAAAAACAAAATACCTTGCATCTTATACACAAGACAAAACTTGTTCTGATTAAGAAGA
The DNA here is from genome assembly GCA_016801845.1 of Polydactylus sextarius. Classification (NCBI taxonomy): domain Eukaryota; kingdom Metazoa; phylum Chordata; class Actinopteri; family Polynemidae; genus Polydactylus; species Polydactylus sextarius. The sequence continues at coordinate 23,268,859 of CM028910.1, forward strand.
GAAAAGAAAGTTGCTTCAGTTTAAAGTTGTTGAAGCTTCAGAAAGTAGAAAAACATCAACGTTTTATTTCAAACTGAAATAAAACTCACGTTTCCTACTTGGTTTTCTCACTTTAACAGCAATTCTACCACATTTCGACTTTAACCTGCAGCTACTATACATTTTATGACATCTAGTGAACAATTTTCATGCATTGGTCGAGTCGTTCAAACTTCTACTTTGATAGTTTAAAAAAAAAAAGTTGCTACAAAGTGACATCATGTCAACCACTGTAAGAAAATAATAAAAACATCTCACATTTCAGTGTTTTTTGTTAGATGGATCAAAGTGTAACTTAAAAAAAAAAAAGATATTAATGAGACTTTGTTTGTATCAATTAAAAAAAACTGTTTGGGAAGTTGTGTAGAAGATGGAGCAGGAGGAGTAAAGTGAAGAAGACACTGAAGAAGAAGACGAGTCCAGACTTTTGCTTCATTCCCTCCAAACTTGTAATGGAGGTTTGATTAGCAGGCATGTAATGTACTTTACCCCCATGGCTGAAGCTGGAGGTGGGAGAGGGAGGAGTGGGGGAGAGTAGGAGGGAGTGGTGGTGGTGGTGGTGGTGGGGGTTGAATGGAGGCAGGGGATGGAGGGAGAGGTATAGCAGGAAGGAGGAGGAGTGTATATAGGTTGCCCTCTCAGCAGGTCTCCTCCTCCACCTCCTCCACTTTTATTCCTCAACTCTCTTCAGAGCAGGACACAAGTCCCGCCCCCCTCCACCCCACTTTAAAACCTAACATCACCCCCTCACACACACACACACACACACACACACACACACACAAAAACGCCATCTCCTCACCACTACCTCCCCCCGTAGCTGCACCATGCTGTGTATGAGATGGGTGTGGGTGGTGTAGAGAGAGGTTGGAGGTCAAAAGCAGGAAGAGTTTTAGTTTTTTCTTTTTTTTTGTGCCCACCCCCTCTTTCCCCATTAACAAGTGGCATGTCTGCTGCATACAGGAAGTTGTTTGTGCACAGACACAAAGCAAAGTTTATTTGAATCCAGCGGGGAAACGTCGGCTGTGTTATCTCTCGGCTGGATTTTAAGGTTAAAGGCTACGGAAAATGTTGAGGTAGCGTCCATCAGTGTGTTGCTTTTACTCAACAAGAGAGATTAGAAAAGTTAAAAGAAAGGAAACGAGAGATAATCCTCAGCAGATGTCACAACTTTCAACCTGTTTTATTAAACATGTTGATCTAAAACAAAAAAAAAAATCTGATTTAATTATCTAAATGTGTGAGCATCTTTGTGTTTAACGACTTTAAATGCAGTTTTCCTGCAAGATACATCACATTTTGAACCTACTGAGTCAAATAAATCCCTTCAATTAAACTTATTTTTAATCTTATTTGGTTCATGAACAATACAATTAAACCCAGAGTTTTTTTTCTCTTGGTCCTTCTGTGCCTCCCACCATGCCAGATCAGCATTTCTCTCCCCTCCTCCTCCTCCTCCTCCTCCTCCTCCTCCTCCTCTTCGCTGTGCTGTCAGTTCAGGGTGTGAGCAGAACAACGTTAATGTGTGGAGACACCTGACAAGCCCGCTGGCCTTAAGGGCACAGCCTAATCACTCTGGACCCAAACCCATCTGGGAATTAAACCTGCAAAACCAAACAGTCACTGTGGGAGCTGGGCTGGCATCTGCTGGAGCCACTCGAGCGGCTGCTGAGGCAAAGAACATTATAGACGACAAAAAAAAAAAAAAAAACCCTAAGCTCTGGAGAGATTTATACACAAACCTGTGCTGTTATTACCCAGGAGACTTTGTGAGCGTACGCAGCCTGGCTGCAGCACAGTTGCATGTTTTTTTATTAAAGCAAATTACATCTGTTTCTTCTTCTGCAGCGTCTGACGTTGATTTTTAACTGTGACGTTAAATCTGACAGTATTAAGGTCTCAGGGTTGAATCCTGAACAAATTTAAACGCTATTATATTAAAAAAAAAAAGATAATTCTGCATGAACGGGCAGCGTCTGATAAACTGCAGCATTTGACAACATAAAGGAGGTTTGACAGAAAGGCCAAGAGTCAGTGTGAAGACGTCGCTGTGATGTGTTTGAACTCATATTAAAGTGCCTTTTTTTTCATAGTACAGTAGTGCGTTAACTTTAAAATTAATAGGGATTTTCCAGTGTTTAAAGTACAGTAGCTGGTTAACTGTGGTATCTGTTAAGCCACAACGAGCCTCTCTCTCTCTCTCCTCTCTCTCTCTCCAGATGCCCTCATTAATTTTAGATTGGCTCTAAATGAGTCTCCTTCATCGTGGCCGAGGTTTTCTAAATTAGATTCATTTATATTTAAATTGTGAAACAGGCGTGGTTAATGAGAGAATCGTTATTTTTGGGCTTATTTCAGATGAGCTGATAGTCGGGCAGCTCAGCGCTGTGTGAACTGAAGCTGCCAGAGGAGGAAAAACGTGATGTATTCACCAGCTTTTCTACTTTTTTTCTAACCAGTATTTCAAAATAAAAGCATTGGATCATCAATAAGACAACTTTGGCATCAAAAAAGGGAACAAATTCATTTCCTCAAAGATAAAATTCAAACACCGGTCACTTTTTTTTTTTTTTTAGAAGTGGACACTGTTTTGTTTCCTTTGTTAACACCTAATTTAACACCCTTAAAACTAATGTGTTACTTTCAACACATCTGTGTAGTTTTTGCCACCACATGTGCCAAGAGCCCATTACGAAGGACCCACATGTTGACTTAACAGGTGCCTCCATCAGCACATGACGTCCCGACAAAGCAGCGAGACACCTCTCGACCTAAACTGAGAAAAAAAAAAAAAAAAAAACAGTGTTGAAAACGCCACATCTGAGGAAACAGAACAGAGCTTTGCCCCGTCCATCCTCCCCACCCCCTCCCTGAAACCAATCCATCCCCTCTCATAAAAAAAAAAAAAAAAAAAAAACTGCAAATCACACAGCGCTTTACAGCTGTACATCTCCTCACACGGCGTCTTACAGCTCTCAGCGTCCTATAGCAACCCCCAGCTTCTCCCCGCCAGGAATTTGACTGTTAGGAATCTAAGTGCCAGGCGTTTAAAACCTGAGGAATGCTATTGTTCTGGTCACAGCTGCACTAGCACTGGCCCGGCTACTGCTGCCACTGTGTGTGTGTGTGTGTGTGTGTGAAGAGAGGGAGGGAGGAGGTGAAGGAAGGAGGAGCAGGAGGAGTCTTAGGTGTGAAAAGGCAACTTTTACGCGTTTTCCAGTGGCTCTGTGGTCTCATGACAAAGCAGCACATATCTGACAGTAAGTTGACACATTCCTCAGGCTTCAGCGGCTGCAGACCTCTCCCCTACACCCACTCCCTCTTCTATCACTTTCCAGCATCATATGTTCCACTTTATGTCTTGTTTTAATCAGATAAATGTACGCAACACACATGCTCAGCATTGCAAAACACACCAAGGTATGTATGCAGAGATGAAGAGGACGATTAAACCCACACGGTTCAGATGACCGGAGCATGTTCATCGTTACTGTAGCTCTTTAACACAAAATACACACAAATATAAAACATATCGTCGTGTCTAATAGTGAAGTTTGTCAGCACCTGATGTTCTTATACATAAATTAAAGAATTAAAGTGAAAGTTTTGTAGGTTTGGACTCGTCTCCTCACACGTTCTCAGATATTTTTACTTGATTTTTTTAACTTTTAGATTTGATCACAAAGTTTCACTTTTTGTCTAAGAAGTGAAACTTATTTTCTTTCTTCACGATGTGACCGTTCAACCACAACAACCACTAGAGGGCAACAACGACGACAACCATCCAACAACGACGGATGGAGACGATGGCATCGTGTTCGTGTTGTACAGTGTTGTAGAGGTCACTTTAATATTTCTGATTTTGTCGTGTTCTTGACATTTTGGCTTTGACTTTGATTTGATTTTATTTGTGACATTTCAGAAAAAGTTTATTTATCCAACGTTGAGCATAAATTAGCCTTGAGCGCATCAAATCAAATCTTCACTACGATCAAAAAGATTAAAATTTGTTTACTGTGTAAGTTCAAGAGTGTGAAATTTACTGTTTTTAACATGAACAGATAAAAGGTCGACTTACAAGTTTCCTCTGCCTCTTTAAACCACATCTCTCTGTCAGTGACGTTCATAAATTCAGACTTTATACGTATGTCACATGATAAAAAATGTGGTTTTTAGTTGATGAGTCAGTTTGTTTCCCTCAAAATGAAAAGTGTTTCAAGTGTTATATATAAATAAACCTGCTCTGAGTCTTCATTCTTTTTCCTTACACAATATCCCTTCATATTTCTTTAATAATTATCTTCTGCGTTTGGTTTTAACTTGAGAAACTTCTGACCTGAACCTCAGTTTCATCTCCTTTTGATGTCCAACTGATCCTCTGCATCTTTGACTCCAAGCTGATTTTTTTTTTTTTTTACCATATAAATCAGTTTCCTATATGATACATGCAGCAGGAAAAGAAGCAGAAGCAACAGTAGTGAGGGGCTGGCAAAGCCCCCCCCATCACCACCACCACCACTACCCCTCCGACACCCCCTCCCCTCCTCTTTCTTTCTAGTAATTACCATCCAGCTGCTTGGAGGAACAATGCTTGGCTCTCTTCCAGACGGCTGACTTCATACACTCTGTGCCACGCTCAATTTGGAGCGCAGCGGAAGCTGGGCATGACTGGCACCCTCCAGGGCATTGCTGTGTCTCTCTATGGGACTCAGAGTGTGTGTGTGTGTGTGTGTGTGTGTGTATTTCCCCTAAACCTACCGCTCCCCATTTACCATCCGGTTCATCCAACGTCCTGGTGTCTTGATTCCATCTTCACTCTTCTTGTTATGTCACTGAAAGACAAATTAAAACCAACAAAAATCAGGAACATTTTCATAAAAGACAAATGATTTTACAGATTATTAATTCCTCATTTACAGCTAAAATCATACTTTTAGTTTGTCTGATTTGTTTGCAGGACGAACATCTGAAAGTAAAAGTCAAACTAACAACGATTATTTACTAATAAACAGAAACAACACAGAATTAACCTCAACATTATCTAGTAGATGTGTTTTCAGTTGAATTTGTAGGAAGCAGATGAATAAAAAAAAAAAAAAAAAAAAAAGCTCGGCCTTGGTGCAAAGCTGCTGAGACTAAAAGGGTCAGAGTTTGTGGTGAATCTTTGCATTTACACCCACAACTGTTGAGCAAAGTTGCTGTTACCAGGCAACAATTCAGGTTTGTGACTAGTATTTTTTCTTTTTTCTTTCGCTCCCATGATGCATTGAAATAAAGTTTAGTTGCAGGAAGTTAAAGTCGTCAGTTGGTCGGTAAAACTGATGTAGGAACAAATCTACTTGCAGCTATTTGAAAAAGATATATATATATATATATATATATACACACATATACATATATATATATATATATATATACACGGGTCAAAGGAAGCTGTTGTTGCACATACACACACTAACAGAGAGGATATGCAGGAGAGATGGGGGCACAACTCAGATAAAAATCTATAAAATCTTTTTCCATAAACGTGTATAGTGGCTGCTATATGATCTATATATATACACACACAGGTTCAAGTGTGCGTGTGTGTACTATAGATATTATATATATACTGCACATACACACACAGGCATGTATACAACAGCATGCATACTAACAAACACACATGGTGCCTCCCTCCCTCTTTCCTCCTCCTTCAGTCCAAACTTGTCTGAATAGTACGAGTCGGCTCCTCCTGCAGCACAATGAGGACCTGTTTGGGTACAGTATGCCCAGTTACCCCGATCACACTACCCCCAAAAAAGAAAAAAAAAAAACACAAACAAACTCTCTCTCACACACACACACACACACACACACACACACTTATACTACCAGCTCTAGTCTGGCTCTTACTGTTTTGGACAGAAGGTTCATTTAAAGAGAGAAAAACAGCAACAGTTGCTAATTGTTGTGTAACAGTTCAACAAGGAGACAGCAGCATTAAAACCATTAAAGCAGTTTTCTCTCACACAGTCACAGTGTCCAGCTGATGTACGTTATGACAATATACTGATTTAATGTGAGAGAATACACACATGAGACTTCTGTTTTGTTTTTCTCCTCCATCTCTACAGTCATTTTGTTTCAGTGTTTGAGTTAAGATCAGATAAATATGAAGGTGTTTCTTCTTCTGAAACATGGAGGAAAGAGGTGTAATCAAGTCAGAAAAGGATTGAAATGAGTCATGACTCAAAATTCTGACTCATTTTAAGAAGAGAACATTGTTACCAACGTCCACACTGGAGAAGATAAAATACACATAATGAATCTGTGTCTCAACATGATGTTTCCATGTTTACTGTTCAACTAATCTGTTGCTCTTGTAATCAAAGTTACAAGAGCTTTAATTCAACTGAATTATTATCATATTTTTATATGTTAACTTAAGGTTTGGACATTACAACCACTAAGTTTGGTTTATTTCTGCATTTGAACTTAAAGTCGACACTGGGGCATTTATGACGAAGGTGAAATATTAACTTTAAAGTGCATTAATAAACTTAAACATTGAAAAGTAAAAGTATTAATCACTGTGTGGTTGAATTCATGGGCACAACAGCTAAAAACACACAGGCTGTAGCTACAAACCAGTTCTAACTAATAACTGTTACTGATGCTGATATTTAGTTCTCTGTCTAACCACACACGTGTGTGTATCAACATACAGTCACAGAATATTCATATGAGCTTCCACCACCACGATAACAGTGACACCGTTTCCCCATTTGCAAGGCATGTGGCCGAGGCCGGTGCAGCGTGGCAGAGGGCCAGGCCAAAGCAAACAGAGGTGTGTGTTTCTGATTTGACTGCTCGCTCACTAACACACACACACACACACACAAACGTAACGTTGAACAAACGGCCGTGGATTTAACGCTGCAGGAACTGACCCAACGTCCTGATGATTTAATCTTATTCTACAACTTGTTGATGAAATATTAAAAAGCTGGTTTGGATTTTCAAAACAGTTCGTCACTTTACAGTTTATGTTGATTATGTTTCTAAACATATTTATTAACAGTTGGAGTTAACTCTTTACCTTCCTGACATCAACTTCCCTTTAAGAGTTACACCTCACAGTCGGGTTTATTAAGTAATTTTATCGTTTCCTAAAAAACACTTTCCTTCTCTGATAGTTTTACTTTCCACATGTATAAACCTGATAATCCTGGTTTAATCCAGTGTAAATGAACATGAGGAGGAGTGTGTGGTAACACACTGCACAGGTGAAACTCATACACTTCAATAGATGCGAATAATTAATTATATGACACACATTTATATGTAAAGTTTGTATATGAGTGTTTACTGACCTTGCAGGTGAATGTGTGTGCATATATGTGTGTGTGAGAGAGAGAGAAAGAGAGAGACAGAGTGTGTGTTAGCAACCGAAGGCCCCCATGCAGGGCCCCCCACAGTGTCCAGAGGGATTGTGGGTAGTTGGGAGAGGGTTTGGATTCGGTCTTTGTTTGTCCCGTGTGTGCTGACATCACTGTGCTGATGGCACCAAATCCCTGGTTCTACTGCACGCAGCACTTTCTATACAAAACACCAACACACCTACACACACACACATGCACGCACACACACACACACACGTGCAAGTTATGCCAACTTGGCCAAAAAAAAAAGAGCACTCTCTCTCTCTTTAGCACACATCCATGGATCAGGTGTGATCATCATCTGTTTTATTTGACATTTCCACCTGTTGACAAAGTTTTATGACACGACGCCCTTTTCTTATCTTCTCAAATTTCAATTGATCACTTAATTATGACTAATTAGTTCATCTGACTAAAATCATTTATACAAAAAGTGAAGTTTGGTCACATTTATATCACATAAATACATGTTTTTACGAATGTTGAGTGTTTCTCTGCCTCCTCAGAGCTGCAGTATTTCCACGCTCACTCGTACACATACGTGTGTCTATTTGCTAATCAGCTCAGCTATCTGACTCTGTCTTTACACAGCCTGGTTAAACATTAACTCAGAGCCTTTCTCTTCCCTCCAGTGCCGTCTTTGGTATGTATGGAGTTCACAGAGGAGGGCGGAAGGAGTCGGGGAAATCTGAGGTTTGACGACACTTCCTCCCAGAGAGAGAGAGACACGTAAAAGGAAACATATTTTCTCATAATTTCATCTTTTAATTAGTTTCATTTGTTTGTTAGTTGCATAGAAATAAGGTCTTTGGTGCTAATATGTAGTCGGAGCAGTGATGTCTCAGTGAAACTCTCAGTTTCAACCTGAAATCTCTGTATGAATTAAGTTTCTAAAAACAACTCAGGTCCTCTGATGCACCCAGTTGTGGTTTTGTAGTTTTGCAGGGCAGATGGGGACTTAACATGGTTACACACACACACGCACACACACACACACACACACACACACACACACACACACACACACACACCCCACTGCTCCTAAGGACTCATGAAAACCTGGTAGGATGGATGCAGCACTCAGAGCCACTCAACGCCAATCAAAGCTGATGATAGCTCAGACATTTACACCATCCATCCACTGCATCACTGCTGAGTCTCTCTCTGTGTGTGTCTCTGCCTCATACACACACAAACATTAAAAAAGGAAAAAATAAAACAGCAGGTAATCGATATTATTGTTACTGTATCACTGACAAAAAGATGAGGAGAGACAAGAGAGAAAGAGAATGATTCACAATAAATTGTGAAGTTTACTGACGTTTTCATATGTGGGTTTCAAAATAAAAGGACACTGTTTAAATGACTCTCAGACCAAATTAAACACAAGTGTCATTAATCAGCGACGCAGGTTAACTCTAAGTGTCTGATCATTTTCTGCTCTATTCTGTTATTAAAATGTGTTAAAACTGGTTATTTCTATTGATTCAAGGTCTTTATTTACAGGTTAGATTATTGTATATTATACTGTAACAAAAGGAAACTGGGCTGAATTTAACTCAACTAGACGGAAAAATAAAACATGAATCAGGGTCAAGTGTTTTCATGTTACAACAAGACATTTTGACATTACTAATTCATCAGAAACGTAACATGTTATAACCAGAAACTTTGGATAAATCGGTCTCCTCCTCTTTCTTTGTACTAAAGCCGCGAAATATAAAAATATCATCCAATTAAAGAAGAATCTGTGTCTAAAATTAAATATGAAGAAAAATTGAAACCAATCATGAATTTTAAGCATCAGTCAACCCTTTCTTCATCACATGAAGAGTGAATCACATCAGGATAAATAATAAACTGTGATAACAAGAAAGGTTAGTGATACTGTTTCTGTTTCTTGAGTTTATTCAGTAAGTAATCACAGCAAAACACTTCATTACTCATCTCAGAGAAAACTAGTGAAGCTACAAACTCTTTCCTAGAAATCAGACATTATAGATTCATCAATGTTATTTAACAAAATGTTATTACACTGATGACTGTTTGTGGTTCAGCTGCTTGTTTCTTTCATGTTGCACTTCTCCCTCATAGTAGGACTACACTACATTTCCCAGAATGCTTCACAACGAGAGGCATTCGGACAAAAGAGACTGAAATGTTTGAATGTTGCAGCAGAAAAAAGCGACAGCAACAAGTCGTCAGCGAGAAGATGACGACAGCGGTGAGATCCTCAACTGTGTTTCTGAGATGAGGAAGTAGTGAACACACACACACACACACACACACACACTGTACACAAATGCTTCCACACTCAAGTCTGTTTCCCAACGGTTGAAAAGTTTTTAATAAACTTTTAATGACCACTCCAAGAACACACCCTGTCCTCCGAGGACTTCTCAAATGTTTTATTCTCTGTCTCTCTCTAGCACACACACACACACACACACACACACACACACACACACACACACACACACATACAGTCCTGTCAGAGCTAACTAAGCGGAGTGGCGGGCAGGGCAGCATTTGGATTGGCTGGACAGGGGTTGCCGGGGGTTACGGTGGATTTGGTGGACCACCTGCTGCGACTCGGCCGCCAACTGACTGAAAACATTTACATCAGAAACCACCCAGGATAGAGACAGAGAGAGAGAGAGAAGGAAAACTATGAGAGAGAGGAAGTTGAGAAAGAAAGAAACTTTGTGCTGAATAATAAAAAACTGTCAGAAACTCAACTCTCTGCTCTGATTTTCTGTTTCCTCTTCCTGTTTCCAAAAGTAAAAGTAAAAGTAAAACAGCACAGGTGCAGCTTTAACACAAGCAGCAGAGTTGAAACTTTAAAATATCCTGTAAACTGATGTTTTAACAGGAAAAGAGTTGCACCTGCAGCAGCAGTTGGTGGCAGTGGAGGACGGACTTCAGGCCCCTCTCTGGTCCTGATACTTCTGTTGTTATTTTTTTTGAAGGTGTCCGTGTGAGTCGACATGCAGCCGGAGCTGTTTATGTGCACAGGGGAGCGTTTGGCCGCGGTCACAGCAGCAACAACAACGTTTCATTGACGACAACACAAAAGGTTTCGGTGACCGTTGGGACCTTGGCTCGGTCAGAATTAATGGTTTTGTTTTTTTGGTTGTGTCTGTAAAGTGTTGGTCTCGTCCCAACTTCTCTGTTGTTTCACTTCCGGTAACAACATCAACTGTACTTGATGAAACGATGAAACTACAGCTTCTTATAAACATATGTTCACATTTAACATCAGATCAGTTTAGAAAACTATTATAAAACAGCACATAAAGTAGTTTAATTCATCTTCTATGTGAATAAACTTAACATTATGAATTGATTCACTGTGCAACATTGTTAAAACAACTGTAACTTTTGCAGTAAGAGTTTTATTTTTACACTTTAAAACTTAAGTTTTTTGAGGGAAGTAGTTGAACTAGTGAAGTCAAAATGGAGGTTGATTGATTCAGATGCTGTCAGGTTTTTTTTTTTTTTTTTACGTTTGCTGATCATCATAATAAAAGAATAGAAATGAACAGCAGAGTAACTGAACTGAACTGAAAAAAATCCAATTATAACAAAGAGTAAATCCACGTCAGATATCGCTCATAATCAGCTTAAATTCAATCCTAGAAACTGAAAAAAAAAAAACCTCCTGGAACTAAAACTGTTTTAGATGCAGAGCTTTGCAGTGGCCCTTGTCACCCCCACCCCCCCTACCCACCCCCACTACCCCCAAAAAACATCTATTCCCTCTTCCCTCCTCCTCATCCCCTCATGTATAAGGGCCTTGGCCCATACGGGGGTCCCCTCAACACCCCTGCTCTCTCTCCCTCTCTCTCTCTCTCTCAGGCCCAGTGTGTGTGTGTGTGTGTGTGTGTGTGTGTGTATTGTGTGGGGGGGGTTACATTGACCCGCAAACTGACCTCCTCAAACTTCAAACTGAATACTTCTGGCAGTTACCAGGACGACAGAGCTCTCCAAGCCTTATCCTACTTACTGAGACGAGACGAGGAGCAAAGAGGAGGAGGAAGAAGAAGAAGAAGAGAGAGAGAGAGAGAGAGAGAGAGAGAGAGAGATGGGTGGAGGTAGAGAGAGAGAGAGTTAGTGATGGTGGACGGGGGCAGGCAGGCAGAAAGCGAGAGTTGCTGCTGTTGCATCTCTGTGTTTTTCATGAGTTGACAGTTTACTGGGAGATTATTTACAGTCAGTCTGGTATTTCACCTTATTCCCCTTCCATCGTCCCTCTCTGTTTGTTTATTGATTATTAATGATGTGTGTGTGTCATTCAATGACTCATAATGTGGTTTGGAAAACAAAACTACTGGAGCGTGCACCAAAACTCAGATGAAACTGTTCTGGTTTAATAATCAGAACTGTTTCATCACCAGTTTTAGTTGCTTTACATATTCTGTCAACTTTCTACTTTACTATACTCTACTTACAAAAAAAACAGATGAAAATAAACGTGTTTCCTCCAGCTCCGGTTTACTCGTAAGTCGACCTGTGACTGTTTAGACCATCGACACCATGTTTGAGGGTCGATGGAGGCTCCATCTTAAAGGTGGATGATGGAGAAACAAAAAAAATCAAGACTCAAGACATTGTCTTTGATGGTTGTAGGCTCCATGTGTTAAAGTGCTGGTAGTAAACTTTTATTATTATTATTATTAACATGTACTCTCATTACTTAAGTACACGTCATTATAGATTACAGTAAATAATAGATACTTTGAGACTTTTACTTGAGCTTGAACTTCTACCAAAGTCTTTTTTTGGTGGAGTTTCTATATAAAGTACCTCCACTAGAGTAGAGGTGGTCCCAGTGGGATCACAGTGTTGTGTTGTATAAAGTGTTTTACTGGTGATAAGTAACTTGTCCAACAACAGGTAAAGAAGTTTAAAGGCTCCATGCATCGTTGATCGTTGCCCTCGAGACAGGAAACAAAGACAGAAAGAAAGAAGAAGTTCGGCGCAGAGAGTCTTTGTACTTGTTGTGATTATAATAACTACTTGGTTAAATTTGTGTTTGTGGTTTTCAGGTTTCACTGCCGGGAATGTTGCCATGTTGAGTGTATAAAATGTATTGAAATGGCACCTCTCAACATTCGCCACATGGTTCGTTGAACTAGTACAAGTCACGCAACCTTGATGCACTGAACTATTTGTGGTTACATGGCTTCCTGATCTTAACCAAGCAGAAAAAACTCAACAAAACATATTAAAAACATATTGAACATGAACATCAGCAACATATGCTCTTTACAATAACAGAAAACAAAGTTTTATAAAGTTCACAACATTGTTGTGTTAGATGAACGTCATAATCTGCTCGAGGCCTTTACAAGAAACATACTGTTTCTACTTATTAGTCATTACTTGCAAATAATGACTGGTAATGAAGAGTAATGATGACATTCTCCTTTAAATTCACAGCTCTGACATGAACTTCTGATTTCTGTCAGATCCTACTAAATGTTGTTAAAAGAAAACTTTGAACTGTTAAAGTTTACAACAATTTTCAGGCTTCAACCTCTTCACAAGCTGTAAAACTACTTAGTATATGACATTTTATGGTTAATAGCTTCCTCTAAGAGCCGTAGAAACCTCCCCTCTTTGCTGCTCAATGTCCTGCAGGACTGTTAGAAAACGTAGCCAGAGGCTCATTCCTGCAAACACACACATTCACACACAGCAAGAGTCCCGTCGCCGACACAGTCAGCGTGTTTTAAAGAAACAAGCTCTATCATCATCGTCGTGAATGTTTGACGATGACGACTTGAGAGGAGCGGTTCACACGGATCTGACAGAAGACGACTCAGAATCAATAGTCTCCGTGTTTGTGTCCTCAGGCCTGAGTGAGGTGATTGATCCATCTCTGCTTTAATCTGAGCTCAACAGCTTCACCTGGCTCGTTCCCAACGTCGCACGCTCGACGTTCACGGACGGAGCCAAAACCTCTGAGCGCTGGGACGGTTGGCAGCGGTTTGTGATGCCAAATGTCCTGTTTGTCCCAGAGCTGCCAGTTCTGTTGACTCACCTCACACACAGGGACATAATGTAGCGTGTCCTGTCCTTTTCTGCACCGACTCACTGCAGGACTGGACTGTCTTTTCTAATGTCCTGTTTTTTTTATGTCCAACCTTGTCCTATAATCCTATTTTGTTCAATCTTACTTTCCTGTACTGTCCTTTTCTTCATTATCCTGTCTCATCCTAACAGAACCACTTTTCCCACCACTGTTTTTTCCTTGGGATGTCCAGTAAAATCAACTTGTATTTTGTCCCATTCCTTTTCTACACTGACTCATGAAGCCATCGACTGTCCTTTCTTACCCCGTCCTTCATCTCCAGTCAAAAAATGTCCTGTTTTTTAAGTCCAACCCTGTCCTATAGTCCCATTTTGTCCAATCTTACTTTTCTGTCCAGTCCAAATAAAACCATAACATAGCCTTTTCTTTTCTTAGGACGTCCAGTAAAATTAAAGTTCATCTTGTCCTCTGATGCTTCATCATGTCTTGTCCACGTCGATCTTCTGTCCTAAATTGTCTTTTTCTTACATGTTCTTATCTTTTTCATGTCGTGTGGTTTTTGTGCCCTGACGACGCTACAAACCAACGTACTTTTAATAAAATAAAATAAATTTTTTTACGGTTTGAAAGTGAAAGTGAAGGGATGTTAATAGATTCTTTTATAAATATTCACCTCATCTTTTAAAACGCAGAGCGTCACATTCTTTAACAGCTCGTTCTCATACAACATTTCCAACACAATTCTGTGTGTAGGATTTTCTGAATAAAAGAAAAATCCTTTATACTCGTAGGAATCTTTGACCTCTGGTTCTTGTTCCTGAATATTTTCACGTCTATATTCAGTTCATCTGCGTTGACTTTTCATTCGTTTTTGTTCTTCTATTTTTCCGGTTCATTCTGTTCGTATTTCAACTGGTTTTTGTTTTATTCTTCTGTTATTTCATATTCTTTTTGCTTCTATTATACTGTGTTTTATTTATTTATTTTACTAGTTTTCCTCCCAAAGACTTTGTCAAACGGGTTGTAAATTGGGTTTTTGAGAAGTTCACTAGATGTAATAAAAAAAAAGATCATTGTTCACATCTGAAATGGAGTAAACGGCCAAATCTTTTTATTTATTCGCTACACAAACACTTTTTCTTTTTTTTTTATTCCTCACATTTTTGTGAATCGTGACAACTTCATCTGCCGTTGGTGTTTCTATACAACGTTTTGTTACTACAGTGAAAAACGAGCAGAGTAATCCAGCCTTCGCCCTCTGGGTTCACACAGTGGGACAGACGTGTGATGCTCACATTAAAGCGGTGGCTGTGAACGTGGCCTCCGGCTAAAAAACAGTCACTAAAACCTCCCTGAGGGCGGCGTGGCATGTTTGAGCTCCGTCAGTTGGTAAATCGGTAAGTGATCCTGCCTGTCATTTAATCAATATGAACAGGCAGCAGCTGTCACACATCATCGTCTCCCTCGGGGGTCGTTGTCAAGACTCAACATAAAAATAAATAAATAAATAAATAAAAAAAATGTGTGTCCCCTGTTGTATTCGATCCAGTCTGTTACTGTTGCATCCTCTGGTGTTAAGGGAGCATTAGTTATGTTAAATACTATAAATATTAAATCATCTTATTAAGGATTAAAAGAGACAATTGTTTCATTTAGAGCTAAAAGAAAACTTACCAAGGACAAGTGAGGGGTTACAGGTTATAGTTTTCCTAAAAATAAATATTGAAACAAACAATGTTGAAACATTAAAATGTTACTCAAAGTGTGTGTGTCAGTGTTTTCTTTGCATTGATTGTGTTAGAGAACTGAGCCAATGACAGGAAGAGTTTCAGGATGTTAAAGCACCACAGGGTTTGTTCCTCTCCTAACGTGAGACAGTGAAATCTCATCCAGCCACTCTGCCTGCACTTATAGCCAGCGGGGTGGGACATGTCATTTCACTTGTGTGTGTGTGTGTGTGTCCCTTACTGCGCAACACACAATGACGAGAGCAGAGGGAGGAGGCAGGTGGGTTGTGTGGGGGGGTGACAGGGCTCTGATCTCTCAGATAGGGAGATAGCCACCTGATTCAAATGGCTCGCTTGTTCCCTGCAGTCACTTGATCGGCGTGTGAACTGACTCCTCTCTTATTTACAATCAAATGCTGCTGCACTGACCTGCCCAGCCCAACCCAGCCCAGGCCAGACCTGTCTCCCTCTCTGCCCTATATATTATATTGCCATGTCTCTCTCTCTCTTTCTCCCTCCTTCAAACATAAAGGTTAACTCAGAAATGTTATGGAAACTTCCAGAGATGAACCTCGTTTCGACTCAAATACAAGATGATAAGTAGCTTTTTCTCACACGTTATCAACATCTCATATCACATGATAATAAGTTAATCTAATGCTTCTTTATCAAAGTTTAAGTGTCTGTTGTATCGTCGAAGAAACAGCTTGTACAAAAGAGGAAAAAGACAAGTTCAACTTTACAACAACGTTTGATGATTTAAGAAGCTAATTCCATGTTTCATTACTCATTTTATGATTATTTAAGAGATGATGACAAAGTCCGGTTTAACAAGTTTCACTGCTGCAACAAACAAACGGAGTCATGTTTCATAAATCCACGTGGGTTGGGTGTGTTTTTATGACCGTGATGCATTAAATCACAGAAATAACCACCACTAATAAAAAGATGTTTGAATAAACATCTTTCAGGGTTTCTGTGATTCAGAAGCCGTTTACATTTTTATAGAAACAACTGATCGACTTTTATAAAAGAAGTGTGTTTTTGCATCATTTTGAAAACATCAACAGCTACAGACAGTTCAAATCAAAAGTAGATGAATTCTGAGAAACTTCAGCGACAGAGATTAAAGTTTATATTTTACAGAAATATCTGGTGAAAAAATTATCACAAACGGCCATTTGAAAATTCCTCTGAATGTGTCTGAGTCAGAGAGAAACAACTCGCATCTGCCTGTCTGTCTGTCTGTCTGTAACTGTCCTGTCTGATTATCTCTCCCAGTTGGCCCCGAGGGGACACCCGCTCTGAAAGAGGCCACTCTTCCATTCAACAACAGCTTCTGTCAGAGAGACCAGAGAGAGAGAGAGGGAGACCCAAGAGTCACCAGCTCCAGAATAGACTGATAGTGACTGATGCAATCAATCGAAATCTACACTACAGTCAACACGATCGACTGGGAACCAGGTTTTACGCATAATAAAAGAAAATTGCTCTTGGTAACGGTGGGAGCTGAACAAATGTAGAAACGTACACTACATACACACATAATATTAAAAAACCAACCAGGAGCAGCAGGTCAGACATGAACGTCCTGTAACTTACATCTCAGAGACGAGGAGCAGGTTTTATATTAATATTAACACACAATTACATCACATAACATAATATAACAACAACCCAGTGTCAAGATATTTAGTGTCTAAATGAGCTGAGTTAGATTACAGATGTAAAAGGTTTTAAAGATGAAAAACACCAGTAAAACTCATCATGTAGCAGCTGTTATCAGCTGTGGTGTTTCATGTTATATGACTTCCTCCTTCATAATGTTTCATAAAGTGTTTGTTGTTGAATTAAAGCAAGAAGAGAAGTTCACTCAGCTTCAGATACACGATCCACACGGTTAAAGATTTAAAAAAACACTTGTTAGAAATGGCAATTCACTTAACTCAACATGCAGAATACGATGTAAGTAAACCAGCAAAGGTTCACGGGTCGGATGAATAATTCACCAGTGAAAGAGATATGGCATTTCCACATGGAGAAATGTAATCTGGTGTGTGTGTGTGTGTGTGGGAGGGGTAGGAGTGATGTGTGTGTGTGTGTGTGTGTCAACAGGATTTGTTATAACAACCTCTGGTATCTCCATCTGTACCTGAAGGGTTTAAATTCATCAGCTGAGCTTCGTGACACAAAAACATTTGGGTGAAAATGACATTTAGAGGATTTGATCCAGCGAGACCACGTTTATCTGACGACGAGCTGCTGCCTGAAGAGGACGAACACAAATGAAGAAGAGCTCGGCCTAAAACACAGTATGTTGAACATGTTGAACATGTTCAAGATGTTGAACATGAGCGTGTGTGAAGCTCAACGTGCTGTCATGTTCATGTCAGTGACAAAGCCCTTGAACAACTACACTATCTCTGTCTGACAACTGGTAACGTAAACCTACTCTTAAAACACACTAACACACACACACACACACACATCTCCGTCAACCAATAGAAACATAATCTCCTCTGAAACACTTTGTCCTAAAACTTCCCACTAATGTAAAGATGTAAAGTGGCTCTAACTGTTTATTTAGCACTTGAGTTTTAATGTCTGTAGAGACAAAAACTAATAATAATCTAAAGTCATTTTAAAGTTTAGATTCATTACCTTGAAATTAAATCACGTTATCCATATAAAACTAACTCTTTAAAGGGTCTCAGATGTCATTTTTCTTCATGTTTAACGGCTCAAACCAACATTGTTTTATTATTTTGGAAACTTCACATTTTCTCCTAAAACCCTCAGACTTTATAACCTTCAACAAAACTTGTTAAAGAAAAAAACAAACAGACGAGAGATTTTAGAGGCTGATGCTGATACCAATACTGTAGACAAATTAAATAATAAAAAATCTGATATCCAATTAACTGGCTGATATTCTGTATGTAACATAAACACTTTATTGTAATTTAAGACTGGAGACAAAGACGTGTTTAATAATAAATTACTTTTATTGTCGTAAATGATCAGTGCAGCAAACTTCTGATCAGACTCTAGTTACCAGGTTTGATTTCCTTTACCTAACCTAACCCTGTTATATTATTATTATTATTATTATTATTATCACAGTTATGCATCATCTTATCTGACATATATTGATAATAACTGTTATGATTCTTAACAGGTTCAACAAAGATTTAAACAAAAATTATTAAAAAGAAAAACAGATGATTTGTTCCTGATTTGATGGTAAATGAACTGAACCATATTATATTGTCATTTATTGGATAAAATACTTTACTTTGAAGTTATTTAAAGTTTTTTTTCACACAATAAGACTATTATTCAAATGTTGAGCCACACCTTTTTAGACCCACTTCTGTTTTTTTTTTTTTTTTCATTCTCATGCATTTGTGGATGTGTCATATTCTAAAATAGGACAACCACCACCACCACCACCACCACCACCACCACCACCACCCTCCCCGCCTAGACTCACCCCTCCTCCCTCCCCAGTCCGTTTAATGTGCGAGTGGAGTTGTTGGTCAACAGTTGGGTCGGGGGGCCAGGCGGAGGGGAGGGAGGGCTGCGAACAATGGACGGTGCTGTTGTGAGCTGGAGTCGGTGGAGAGAGGGAGAGGGAGAGAGTCGGACTGATGACAGAGTGAAAGAGGTTAGTGTCTATGCTGGGAAATGAGACCAGAGGAGGGGAGGGATGGAGGGAGAGAGGGGGGAGGGGTGAGGAGGGAGAGGGGAGGGAGGGAGAGAGGAGGGGGGTTCCTGTGTCTGTTGGCTTGTTAATGATGATTCAGTCCCATCAGCTCAACAGACTCTATCAGAGAATCAGTGAATAAAGTGACAGAAAAACATCCAGTCACATATTTGTAACTTTACATCATTTATAGAAAAACAGAAGTTGATTAAATATTATAAATCAATGTTTCTGTCATTTAATAAAGTTTATAATTCACTTTTCACGTTTCTTCACAGAGCTGATGGTTATAATGTTATATTAATAATAAAATATCTTCTCAGTTTCATTTGTTTTCTAACAAATAAACATCAGATCTGTTCAACTAAAGGCGAAATTAATCGAAAAAAGTGTTAATAATTTACGCAAACTCGATCCAAATATGCGCAATTTACGCGTCCAGTTGGTTAGAGGATTAAAAAAAACAGTCCAGCAATGATCGTCTTTTACCACAGATCTCCCCCTTTTCTTCCTCACCCCTCTCCCTCCCTCTTTCCCTCCCTCCCTCGGCTCTGCCAGCCTCCTCGAGCCGAGGCCCTGGTCGGTGTCGCTCCACCGGGAAACCCGCTGGTATTTTTTGTTCCAGAGAAGCGACGCGCTGGATGAAGACATGATGGAGGAAGTTGTTGAACTGAAACTATTTTTTTATATATATATTTTAAAAAAAAAAAAAAAAGCATTTTATTTATAACAGCAACTTTCTGCAAAAGTTCCAGGCTTTTATTTTGGTTCTAAAGCTTCATGAAAAAAGAAGGAAAAAAAAAGATGTTGGAGATTTGATCTTTTCGCTTCCACTTGTTCTGTAGATTATATCCTCTCCTCCCCCTTCTCCCTCTCCACAGGCCTGAGGAGGGACATCAGTAAACACAGTCTCCAAATTTCCGGACAACAAAAGACCAGCAGACCATGTAGCACTTTCACTTCCCTCCTCCTCCTCCTCCTCATACACATACAGTCACCTGTTGCTTCAACGAGTTAAATCAACTAAAGAATCAACGAAAGATCAAATAAAAGTATTTATTTAAATTAAATCCTCACTCCACCTTGTCCCTTTCCTTGTGTGTTTGGGTCATATAGATGTTGAATAGGAGCTGAGCTGCATCGTCCTGCTCCCTCCACCTCCTCCTCCACCTCCTCCTCCACCTCCACAAGCAGCCAAGCGTTTGACGTTATTAAATAATAAAGAGATGCTGATCTGGTCGCATTGTTGTGAAGGAAAAAAAGGCCAATTAGCGCGTCGTTATACTGTCATTATGACTGTATTAACTCCAGTTAGTTCTAAGACAATGTGCATATTGACACGTTTTTTCTTATAAAGAAAATGAGTCTATAGGTTGAAATAACATCAGTGACACTGATTTAATGAAGTTAAAGGATTTTATTCTTATTATTTAGAATAAACACTCAGCTACTGACTTAGAATAAAACTAATATTACATTTTGATTATTATCAGTTACATTTAAAGAGTTTCTAATTCAGTCATTGGGAAATGAACTAACTGGTGTAAAGTTGTTATAAAATTACTTTAAAATTAAAAAAGTAACTGCAGTTGTCTTCAGTAATGAAGCTTCAGATCAGTTTTAGTGCAGAGGAGAAGGATTTCCCTGGAAGGCCACAGCACAAAAGGCCTTATATTGTTTGTCAGCTCTTCCCTCCCTCCCTCGCTTTCTCCCCACCTCCCCCTCCCTTATACTTTCTCCTGGCTTGTGCTTTAATCTCTCCAGAAAACAGAACAGACAGTCTTCATCAATAACCAATTATTATCACAACTCGTCTTATCTCAGTTGAATCTTTTCAGCCCTGACACGCCAGAGACGCCGCTCATCTCTCATCACCGCCACTGAACATTTATCTGATACCACAAAATGCAAATTTACAATAAATAAATCAGCAAATCGAGTCACATCATGCACGAATTTTAGGGGATTTTATGATAGAGAATCAAAGCAAAGGGCCACAGTTATCAGATATAAGAGAGAGTGAGTCATGACAAACAGTCTGTGATGATGTGGGAAAAAATATAGGAAAAAATGTTACATACAAGTGAGTTTCTATCCCTCAGTGCTGTTCACCAGCTACTTAAATGTCATGTAAGTTAATTTTAGAAATAATATGATATAAAGTAAAGATTAAAGGACATGCTTCCTCTGCTACAGTTACATTAAAAAGAAAATGTGACTAAATTTGTTGGTTGTTTTTGTTTTTTTCCTGGAGCTGTGATTCTGCTGCATTCCTTTAATGATGCAGCTCTATAAAGCTGTCAGCATCAATGAGCACAAATGATAAACGGAGACCGAGCTGCTGGTGACGTGGTGGTGGTGGGGTGAGGAGGGGGGAGGTGGAGAAGGGTGGTGGTGGTGGTGGTGGTGGTGGCAGAGGCCTCAAGCCTCGAGCCTCTGAGAATGCAAGCAAAGAGCAGCGCGAGGCTGATGGCATGCTGGTCTGTGTCAGTGTGTGGTCCTATTCAATGGAAGTGAGTGTGTGTGTGTGCGTGTGTGTGTGAGAGAGAGAAACCCCCTACACACACACACACACACACACACACACACACACACACACACCGCTTCCCTTCTCTGCACCTGCGCTAGATCAGCAGGCTACTGGCTGCCATTCAGTCCCTCTTTGCTCCACACACACATTGAAATACACTCACTAACTCTCTCTCTCTCTCACTCACACACACACACACACACACACACACACACACACACACACACACACAGGCGAAACACACGACAGCTCTCTGCTCTGACAGTTTTGCTATTCAACCATTCTTGCAGTCTTTCTCTGGTGAAGAAGGCAGAGATGTCGGGAGCCTTAAAAAAAAGAAAAAAACTTCTGTTCTGTAGAATAATAATGACACAAGAAACAGAACTAATATAAACACTGTGCTGTTGGTTATTTATGAACATTTACATTTTATTTATCATGCACCAACCCCACTAAAACATTCACTTCACTAACTTTCATGTGCTGTAACCTGCAGACTGTTACGATGAGTCTTAAAGGTCCATTTTAGTTTCATTTTTTGTGATTAAACTAATAAAACACAAATCTGATTTAATCTTGTGCACACAAGTTAAACACATGATTATTGTCTTTGTGATATGATACAACGACTGTTGTGTTTTTAATGAGAATAAAACAGGAGTTAAAATAGAAGTTTTTAAACATTTAAAGCGACTTTATGACAATTTAAGCAAATAAACTAAAGGATAATTAAATTATAGATGATACGAATAAAAATGTCTTTTAATGTTAAATATTTATCGCTATAAAAGGCAATTATGTATATGAATAAATATATAAATCTATAGATTAACAGACAGAAACGCACGAGGAGCAGAGGACCACTTCATCTGAGGGTGACGTCATGCCCCCTCCTCCTTATTATCCGCAACGTGGTGAAAAAGGAAAGTGGCTCTCGTAGGATTACAGGCCCGCTAAGCTCGTTTTGTTTGCCTGTGTGTGTGTGTGTGTGTGTGTGTGTGTGTGTGTGTGTGTGTGTGTGTGAGGGGGGTCATTTGACCTAATTTTTTTTAAAGAAAAAAAAAATCATATAATCTCAACAACAAACACAGGATTTGGAAAGAGGCCAGTATATAAAGCTGTGGACCAACCACACCTACACCACGTCTCTGAAACACTGAACTAACTAATAACTAATAGATTCACTTTAAATAATGTATTTATTATAAATAATGTGTTTCCTATTCCTTTTTTTTCATATGAGGCCTGACACGCGCCACATTATTGTTTTGTTTTTTTAGAACGTTCCATACAATAAGTTACAGTTTGTTTCATATGTTTTTGTTTTGAACGATATGTACTGAAACACTTCAGCGCAGTGATAAAGGCCACTCGAGGCCTAAGCTCTACACACACACATACACACACACACACACACACACACACACACACGCGCGCACACACACGCCAGGTTATCATAGATAACATCTGGGAGCTTTTCTCTCTCTCTCTCTTTTTCTTAACCGGGGCAAAAAAAAAAAAAAAAGCAGAAAAAAAAAGCAGAGGCGCGCGCTTACCACCTGTTGCAGTCCAAATATCCTCGAGCTGCGACAGCCAGACTCTGCACGCGAGCAACAGAAGGGGAGATGGATGGATGGATGAACGGACGCATGGATGGTGGATGAAAGGATGGAGGGTGGAGGGTGGAGCGGGGGGGGGACGACACCTTCACCGGGCCTCTCTCTCCCTCCCTCAGCTTCTACCTATATCACACAAAACACACCTGGTTGTCTGCGCTGTGTATGAACACACACACACACACACACACACACACACACACACAACCTAATTTATTTAAAACTGAACATTTAAGACACTTGATTCCCTGAATCCTCAGTGACGTCGCCTTTATTTAATGTTTCAACGTGAGTCTCTGAGATTAAATCACATTTTTGATAAGAAAAAGAAAAAAGAAAAACACAAAAACACATGAGCTAAAATGCGGGCTAATATTTTGCTACCGAGATAAAAAAAAAAAAAAAAACGCTCCCAGAACACATTTACTGTGTCCTAGTTTTCATCCGCCTCAGTAGAAACCAGAAGAAGAAAACTTATTTAAAAACAAAAAAGGCCTCAGTCCTGATCCATATGATTTATGAAGCTCCACGTACAATATAACTTCATCAAGTCTATTATATGAAACCACACCCCTCATCCATCACATCACATCAAACAGCAGCTCTCAGCCACAGACAGATAATAATAATAATAATAGTAATAATAATAATAACAATCATTTAGTCGGGGGCCTCCGGGGCCTTCAGGGGCCCGAGGAGCCTTTAATGGTTTCTATAACTGGTCCGACCTTTTAGAAACAATTTGTTTATCACCGGAGCTTCTCGGTTATTACAACCAATTCAGCTGCTCGGATCAATAATTAATGAGGCAACCAACGATCCTCTGACCTCTTGAATTGAAGGTCCGACTGAGAGAGAGAGAGAGAGAGAGAGAGGTAGAGAGACACAGAGAGAGAAGGAGGGAGAGAGAGAGAGAGAGAGAGAGAGAGAGTGGACGGATAAATACCGAGGGGCCTCTTCAAATATTCATCCACCGGTTAATGTGAGCTCCGCTCCCCCGGGACTGAGCCTGCGAGACACAACGGCCCTAATCTATCTCACACACACACACATACACACACAATATACACACACACACACACACTCCCCCCAGATTTAAAACCGTTAGTTAAATTCAGAGCGAGCTGTTATAGCTCATCATAAGGATTATTGTTATTATTGTTATTATTATCATTATAGGAGGGGGAGAGGGTGGGGGCTGGTTTACAGAGTTGATGCATTAGAATATGTTTTTATTTATTGGTGTTGTTTGTTTTCGGTTTAAGAGAAAAGAGAAAAGGAAAAAGTGCGCACCGTGAGAATCGGGTGGAGGGTGAGGAGGGTGAGGAGGGTGAGGTGGGTGAGGTGGGTGAGGAGGGTGAGTTAAAGTCCGTTACAAGTGGACACACTCACACACATTAACACCAGCCTGTATGGATGGAGATATTAGATAAATTAGGGGAGAAAAAAAAGGTTAAAAAGAGAAAATAAAAAGCATCTTCTCGTCTCTGTCTCATGTTTCCTTTCAACATCAATTCACCTTCAATTTAAACCTAATTGAACATTTAGTCTGATAAGAAAAAGGTTTGTGATGTGGATGAAAAAGATAGTTACCACTCCCCATCTCCAAAAAAAAAAAAAACACAAGAGGAAATGTGTTGCAGCATGAACGAGGCAGATAAACCGCTGTCACAGTCAAGAGTCATTAGAATAATAATTAGAATATTAATAATAAAAATTAACCCAATGACAAATTACAAAATGTCTAAAATAATTCAACTGTGGTTGAATTAATTTGAATAATAATTAATTTGATGTTGCTTCAACAGCATCGAGGCCCCAAAATAATTTATATTTATTTAAATAATTTTTAAAATAATTTTATTTTGAAATAATCAACTAGGCCTCGACAATAAAGACGTTTATCTTTATTTTATTTTTTTGTAGGAAGAGGAGAAATAACAGTCTATAGCTGATGGGATGTTGAGCATTTTGATGATTTTTTTTAAGGAAACTTTGTCTTGATGGAGCCAAAACATCCGCAGGAACAAGAGAAACAGAAAACGCACAAACTGAACCAGTGGATCAGTTTACTGACACTTTTCTTCTTTAAATTAAATATAAATTTGTTGTTTTTTTTTCTCCTATAATAAGAATAAGAATAATTAACACAAGAGACAGATGTGATAATGAAACACACACACACACACACACACACACAAAGACACAGACAAAAGAGAAAATTAAACAAAAAAAATAAAGAAAATCAAAACTCAAACAATTTCAAGTATCCAAATTTCCAAAATTTATTCATTTCAAACTGCATATTGAAAAAAAATATACTCAGCTGAAACTGTAACTGTTATAAGGATGGTATTAGTTCCGGTAGATATATACATGGAGTGGTTGGGCTTCTGCGTACAGGCCACAATTTTTAAAATACAACTACGGGAATGAATTTTTTTTTTCTTTGTTGAAATAAAAACTTAAAATATCACAGTAAATATACAGAAATTGTACAAATCAATTAGAAAATAAAAGATCACAAGCGTCATAACCTCTAAAACAGATGAAAAGTGGGAGACGGAAATATAAATTAACAACCTATATTTTAAGCTGTAT
Organism: Polydactylus sextarius; assembly: GCA_016801845.1. Classification (NCBI taxonomy): domain Eukaryota; kingdom Metazoa; phylum Chordata; class Actinopteri; family Polynemidae; genus Polydactylus; species Polydactylus sextarius. The sequence goes on from CM028910.1 coordinate 23,294,539, forward strand.
GAGAGGAGGAAAACAAAAGTGTCGTATCTTTTTTCTTTTTTTTATATAAGAAATTAAAAAAAATGTTTAGTAACATTGACCTTAAATGAAAAAAAAAAACAACAGTGTTACCTGCTTCGTTTTATGTCCCTTTTTCTTTCCAATGTTTTGGAGCATAAACTGATCGCTCCCATCAAATAATAATAATAAAAATAAAAAATAAAAAAAACCAGTTCTGATATTTTTCATGTTTAATATTTTTCTTTCAGAACTGGGTGTTGCTTTATATTTATATATATATATATATAAAAAAAAAACAAAAAAATGAAAAGAAAAAAGGAGAAAAAATGCAACCTCTTGCAGTTTAACAAACAATTTCATCTGATTGTAATGTTTCTTTGATAAATACTGTACAAAAGGTGATTGCAATAATAAAACATTTTTGATTGCGACTCCCACTTTCTAGTCTTCCAAACTTCATCCACCAGTGAAGAGGGGGGATCTCCTACCGTTTCCTCTAGAGCTTCCTTAGAATGAAATGAAAGAAAAGAAAATAAACAAAAAAAAAAAAAAAAAAAAAAAAAAAAAAAAAAAAAAAGTCGTGTCCTTTTTTTCCTGGAGACTTCTATACAACTTTTTCCCACCCCGAAATTTTTCTGTACAAAAATAGTCCAGCGTTAAGTAGTCCACAGTTTCTCTTATAAAAGTTCTTTCTCTCTTTCTCTTCTTTCTTTCTTTCTGTTTCTCTGTGTGTTTTATTTTTTTTTTTATCTGCTGTGTCTCTTACATGTGTGTTAACGGCAGCGTGCCGTTGATCGTCGTCCCGGGTACGGTGCTCTGGTAGTGCCCGGACATGTGTAGCCTGGTCTGGGCGGTCTGCTCGCTGACCTCCGCCCCCGGCAGGTACATGCTGATCATGTCCCTCAGGTCTCCGCTTTGGCAGCCCGGCGCGGCCCGGTGAGACGACGAGGTGACGACGGGCGGGCTGGAGCTGCTGGACTCGGACTTCACCACCGAGGAGGGCCCCATGGAGCCCAGGGCGGTCATCCCCGGCGTGGTTTGCTGGGAGTAGGACATGGAGTAAGTCGGGGAGCCGTTCATGTAGCTCTGGGAGCTCGTCATGGTGTTGTACTGCAGCGCGCTCATGTCGTAGCGGTGCATTGACTGCATCTGACTCGGGTTGTGCGCGTTCAGCCCGGGGTGCTGGTAGCTCAGCTGGTCCTGCATCATCCCGTAGCCCCCGTTGGTCCAGCCGTTCATGTGCGCCGCGTAGCTGTCCATCCGCTGGTTCACTCCACCGCCCAGCCCGGCGCCCACCCCAACACCGACACCACTTCCCATCCCGTTTCCACCGGGAGCGAGCAGCCCGCCGGGCAAGGTGTACTTGTCCTTTTTCATGAGGGTCTTGGTTTTCCGCCGGGGCCGGTATTTGTAATCCGGATGCTCCTTCATGTGCAGGGCCCGCAGCCTCTTGGCTTCGTCGATGAAAGGTCTCTTCTCGCTCTCAGACAGAAGTTTCCACTCGGCGCCCAGCCTCTTGCTTATCTCCGAGTTGTGCATTTTGGGGTTTTCTTGTGCCATCTTCCTCCTCTGACCCCGGGACCACACCATGAACGCGTTCATGGGTCTCTTTACCCGTTCCGGACTGTTTTTCTGGTTGGTACCAGTACCGGACGAGTTGTTGTTGCCCGTGCCCCCCGTGTTGGTCTGGGGAGCAGGGGGCTTCAGTTCAGTCTCCATCATGTTATACATTATGGGAACAGATTTGTTTGTATAGCTGGAGCTCCCGGCGTAGAGGTAATAACAATAATATTAATAATTAAAAAAAAACGTGCTTCTTAAAAAAAAAATAAAAATAAAAACACACACACACGGAGACAAACTCCACAAGCCAGAGGCAGGACAGTGAGGAGGAGCGCAGAGCTGCTGCTGCTGGAAGTTACCTGTCGATTTTTCTCTGCAACTTTTTCTCTGGACAAGAAGAAGAAGAAGAAAAAAAAAAAAAAAAAAAACCAAAGCGCCAACGAAGCCGAGTCTCCACACACTCTCACCCTCTCTCTCTCTCTCTCTCTCCCTCTCACAGCGAGTGTGTGACAGCAGAGTATAGTGTGAGAGAGTGTGTGTGAGTGTGAATGAGTGAGTGTGTGTGCGCGTGTGTGTGTATGAGAGAGAGGAGGACGGAGAGTCTTCTTCTTCTTCTTCTTCTTCTGCTGCTGCTCCCAATAGGTCCCTTTAGCTGTGTTGTGTCCACAAAACTTCTCCCTTCGTTTCTCCGAAAAAGCATTAACAAACTGTACTTTTTCGCCTCTCGTCCGCCCGAGCCTTGACAACTCCAGATAGTTTTTGAACAAGTTAATAGACAACCATTCATGTGACGAGGCTGTCAGCGAATAAATGGCTTCGACCTGGCCAATCACAGCCGGCCTGCTCCCCTGACACACCAATGGGAGACCTTAATTAGCATAAGGGGGCGGGGCCTGCCCTGCCCCGACACACACACACACACACACACACACACACACACAGGCTGCACATATGAGCCAATACAAGGTACATATTTACTATTTCTAACCTTATAGAGACATTTCTCTGGGTATATATTTATATTGTAGCATTCTGTAGCTTTAATACTGAGGTAGAGTTTCAAAATAAAGTTTTTTTTTTTTAAACAACTAGCCTTCAGTCAACTAGTCATGGTCGGTTATTTAAGAAAAAAGTGCTACATGTTTATAAAATAAATAAATAAAAGTTAAAAAAAAGTTAAAATAATGATAGTTATTTATTATTATTATGATTATTGAAAAATCTGAGATAAATGGTGTTTTATTTTGAAGGCGCGTTGTTCTGACGTTCAGTCACGCTTCTGTTGTTCACAATCAAAAAGTCACTAATTCCTCCACTTACGGCCCCAATAACATAACAACACTTAAATAAACTTTGTTAGTTAACTCAAAGCATTGAATGGCGGTGGTGTGTGTGAGTGTGTGTGTGGAGAGAGAGAGGGGGGGTGAGGGGAGAAGAGAAGAAGAAGAAGAAGAAGCCAAAGCTGGTTTTATAAGCGCTGAAAAGAGGAAAGGTAATCCAAGATGTCCCCCCTCCACCACCACACCAGTAGTCCTTTTGTTTAGTGAAGTTGAATGCCAACACACAGAAGGCAGACGGGCTCATCTCAGCACAAATAAGCGGTTTTTGTTTGGGATGTTGTCGCTACATCTGTCCGGACAAAGACTCAACTCCACTCCACTTCCACCGCCACAGTGCTGCTGTTGTTGTTAGGGCTTTGTAGTGGCATTGGGATTGGGATTGAAGGGGGTGAGTTAGGAAGGAGTGAGGGAGAGAGGGAGGGAGAGGGGGGAGATATATACATACACACAGATGAGGAGACATATAAAGGTGAGGAATATTTTTAAGTCAAGTGCGTGTTTGCGCCAGAAAAAAGTGCGCAGCCCATGCATATAAACCTGAACCAGTGTATCAGCCAAGCGGCCTCCACCTGCTTCACTTTAACTACAATTATTATTATTTTTATTAATATTATTATTATTATAACAGTTTATTAAACCGATATCACACGATTAGAAGCCAAATATTTGATTCAAATGGTTTAAATGTTAAAAAAGACTCAAGTTTTCCTCATGTTGGGGAGTGTTGGTGCCACTTGTTTTCTCTCCTTCAATCTCCATCTGAGGGCAAAAGCGTCCTGCTGCGTGACACCAGCGCCGCCTACTGGACATAACCACAACTACAACTAACTCACGAAAAAAAAAAAAAAAAACCCAAGACAGTGGGGGTTTCTCATTCAGTAGGAGAGAAGTTCTGTTAAATTGCTTGGAAATATTATTTAAAATATATTTATTACTCAACCAAAAAAAGCAGTGAGTATGATTAAAAGACGTGAATAAACACGCAGCTCCGCGCATCTGTCAACATCTGCAAACCACACGATCCTAATTATTAAAGATAGATCAAGTACGTTCACCTGAAATAATTTAATTTAAACGCGTCTCGAGATTAAATCATAATTGAAAGTGAATAGATCAAGCCTTATTATTTTGTTTTAGTGATTTGCTAATAAATGGAGGAGCAGGAGCCCCCGCGCTCTCATTAATGCCGGCCTCGGCAACCTTACATAAGATTCATCTTGTGCGTAATAGGCTGCGAGAGGCGACACATGCAGCTCCGGGTCCATTATAATGCAAGGTTGAAATGGGCCGCTCGGGCCTGTTATCTGCATCTGAGTGTGTTCCCCGCTACCTCTAATCTGCTTATGATAATAAAGGAACAGCGGGGCCCTGCAGCTCTGTGAAAGCGGGCCCCATCCAGCCGGGAATGGCCCCTGCATCCTCAATCATCTGAATTAAAAACCGTTGTTTGACAAAAAAAAAGGGAGAAACTAACGGGGGTTGCTCCTCCGGACCACTTGTAAACCCCCCGGTAAATATACACCAGGTTAATGTTGGATACAAATTAATATAGATTTATAAACTCTACTGTTTTTGCGCGTTACGCACAAATTTAGATTAAAGAGCGCAATAAAAAAAAGATTTTACGCACAGAGAAACTCACATAAGAGTCAAACTATTTAAAATAAAAATAAAATAAATCTAAACTGACTGCACTGATAAATGTTCATAACAATTATTTAAACAAAACAGAAATAAATACAAACAAAAAGTCATATACATATATAAAGAATAATCGCATCAAAGCGTCGATAAATAAAATAATGATATTTGTCAGCGGATTTTTTTAAGGTGAAATGGAAATTTAAACTTGTCTTTTCTTGCCACTAGGGGCCGTAACAGCGGCTGGAGACGCAGCCAAAACACGCACACGCGCACGCGCACGCACACACACAGAGATATACTTAATAAAAACATTAATGAGTCCAGTCTGGAAATTACTACAGAAAACAACATATCTGAGGATAAAAAAAGTAAATAAACCGCTCGTATTTTTTTTTTTAGGACGAACGAGACTTTAGACTGACGATGAACTGTCAAACTAAATATATGTTATATAATAACACTATTTATTTTCTTTTTAAAATAGAGATTTAAACTATTTTCATTTGGTTTTATAAACTAAAATAAATGACATTATAACACGTCAGGACTGACACCGTAAAACTGATCACATCTGATTATCGTTGGGTTATAATGGATTAAAATACGGAGAGAAATTAATTTGATTTATAAGTAATAAAATATTTGTATTATATGTAGTAAATAATAAAATAAAGAGTAAAATATTCGACGATTTCAATTTAATTTCTTATTAATTGTGATATTTTAAAAATGTCAGATGATTTAATGTGTTTACAAGAAGATAAAAATAAATAAACAACATTCAATTTTATGAAAGAAAACAAATGTCAAATTTGATGATTATTGCGATATAAATGATGTGTGTGTGTGTGTGTGTGTGTGTGTGAGAGAGAGAGAGAGAGAGAGGATGAAACCAAACAACTCAGGGAAGTCAGTCAAGCTCATGATGCCACGCGGTGTCATTCCACAACACTGCATGTTTTACGCGCGCACATACACACACAAACACGCACACACGCTAATACACACACTGACTAACACACAAACACACACACACAGTGACACACACACACACACACACGGCTTCTCTCCACCGCACTCCAACTTACTGCCAGTTTGGGAGTTGTCTTCCTCTCGTGTTGAAATAAAAACAAGCCGCTCCACATCCTCATCTTGTCAAACTTCCCCGGTGAAGCAGCTTCACTGTGTCCGCTGCCGAGCTCCGTGCACCCGGGGGCACGTTAGCCTCGGTCCAACCGGTTCCCTCCCGGTGCATGTTCTCCGTCTCTCCCCCCACCTCCATCACCTCCTCCGCGCGCCTCGTCGCCCTCCGAGGCTCCGCGGCGACGCTCCTCTCTCCCCGGTAGTCCGCGCGGTTTGGAATCCGGCAGCCGGCGCTGTGTGGCCGGCGTGCAGCCCCCGCGGTGCCCCGCTGTCTGTCTGGAGCTCCGCTGTCTTCTCTCCGCTCGCCCTGCAACAAGAAAAGCCGTTTATGGCGACACACAATGTGAAAAGGGGGCCGATTTAAAAAGGAGAAGAATGCAAGCAAGAACAACAAAAGTCAGTTATAGCAAAGTCTATGCCTCTCCTCTCCTATCTTCCACCCCCTAGCTTAGCCCACATAATGAGCAGGAAAAAGCTTTATATTTTGTTCAGTGGGTATTCACAGATAATTTGAAGCCATTGTTTCTGCCACAGATGGTTCTTTTTAATACAATAACGGTGCTCTTTGTGAATAGCGAGCCCACAATAAAAATCTAAAGCGTCCTCCTGAATAACCATTTTGTTCTCTCTTGTATAGGCCGAACAAAAGCGCCAGTGAGGTAATGGCCTGCCTTATTGAAAAGCTTCAGAATGGGGATTTGATAAAGATTTTTTTTTCGCTCCTTTTTTTCCTCCTTTTTGCACAAAGTACATGGCAATGTCAAAGAGAAACTGACACGGTGTGAAAAGGAAAGCTTGAAAAAGTGTTGTACTGTAGCAAGGTGCACCGCTTTTAATTATTATTATCATTATTTATTATTACTACTATTATTATAAGACTAGTTTATAGGTTGTTTTTTCTAGGTTTGTGCAGGAGTCAGAGGTGAGAGGTTGTTTCCGGTTCTGCAGCAGCAGCTCAAGTGCAGACTTGTTATAGCTTTTTTTTTTTTTACAATAGAGCTTAAATCCAGAATACATTAGCCTCCAAAAGGTCTGCTCTGGATTTGGCACAGTCTTATAATTTTGCATAAGGTGAGTCAAGTTGTGCTTGATAATAACAAAAAGAGAAAAAATTAAGTATTCAGTGCATATCATTGGTGTGTAGCAGGAACCTCCTGCTTCTAATTCTATAGCCTTTTCAACTACAATCAGACAGGAAACGCAGCGCGGCCCCTCAAAGTGTTGATAAGGAAACACTGTGAAATGTCAGAAATGCATGGATGTTAATGGAGGAAAGCAGGGGGGTGGACTCATGTAACCTGCTGAGGTTGAGATGCCTGCAGGTGAACATGTGTGTGTGTGTGTAAGTCAACATGTATCAGCTCGTGTGGGATGGATCCTGCGGCCGTGTAGCAGCCACCTCAGCCTGCCCACGGTTGATGTAATTTGTAATTAACTCATGGCTAATCAATAAAGCATTTAACAGAAAGCACAATGGACTCACAGGGGATGATCCCAAGCCAAACATATTGGATGTCAGTGATCGTTACGGAGTGAGGACACCCTGTCTATCACAGGAGGGTGAGGAGGAGGGAGATGAGAGGATGATGGGTGAGGAGGAGGAGAGAGGCAAAGAGGGGATCAGAAGCAAAAGAAAATTGGATTTAAACTTTCAGTTTTCACATCATCATCATCAACTTTTTTTGCCCCTCAGCGTGCAGCAGGAAGTGTTTGCTACAAGGACCACTTCTAGAAAAATCCAGAGCAGCAGCGGCAGCGTTTATGTTTGTTTGAACTCAATGAGTCTCTCTCACGTCCTTGCACATTTATAAAAAAAAATATACGCTCCAAATCGTTATTAAAGTTGCCTCTTGAAGGAATGTTTTTAAAACAAATGAATGCAGGTTTTTTCTTTCAACATGACGACAGAATAAAAGACAACCCTGGACTGTGTGTTTACGTAGACCGTCTCCACGTCCTTGAGTTTAAAAAGAGAAGCACATCGACATGAAACCGTGTGAAGACACTGAGCTGTTGACGTGTGATTTCCGCAGTGAACGTCTTGTGCTACTGGTCAGTTAGAGATGAAAGACGAAGAAGCAGAAAACGAGGATCAGCAGTAAAGAAATACGACTTATTTTTATCTGATCAATCTGAGCCATATAGTTTAAATCACTCGTATTAGAGAGCTGGAGCACTTTTAATTATAAATCCATCCACAGAGGACGGAGAGTGCGATGATAGCATGTTGAAAAACTGTGAGGAAAGAGAAAGAGAGAGGGAGGATGGGGGAGGAAGGGGGGAGTCCAGTGGCACCACGAGAGTCTTTACAAAGACCAGAATCATCACTGAATGCTAATGCATCTTACATTGAAGCTCTCCATTCACACACACACACACACACACACACACAGAGCAAACTTCCACAACCACATTAATATGATACACACATGTCAGCATTTCCATATGCATGAGAGTGGACACATTTGCTGCGTCTGTTTTGTGTGTTTTCTCGCAGCTCGGCCTGATGGGAGATTCATGGTGGGTTTTTTCTCTTCTGCCTTTGTGTGTCTGCGTAGCATTGTGTGTGTGTGTGTGTGTGTGTGTGTGTGTGTGATACAGACACATTGACACAGTAATCAGTGAGAAGGGAGGGGGGGGGGGTTGATGAAGGAGATGTGGCCAGCCAACTGTCAATCATGCGAAAAACACAAAAACACACAAAATATTCATTCATTAACAGGGAGAGTAACAGTCTAATGGCTGTTTGACGGCTCACGCTGAGGCACTATTATACTTCACATCACACGTACCTACAGCTCCTCTCTAACATGTTCTCAGGTGTTTTTCAGGCCGTGTTTCCTCACACTCGCCCTCCTCCCGCCCTGATGTGCGTAATCTTTACGATCCATCAGTATTTGTTTTGCTGAGGGACATTCCAAGTTGATCTACAAACAAGATGTATTTGCTGATACTCAACATCTAGTTCTGGCGAATTATAGTGTTTTTAAGCGTTGTTTTGTTTCGATTATCTTGATCTCTCTCTGTTGCTGCTGCTGTGACGCTTTTGTTGTAGCTCCTTTTCATGTGAATTCAAAACGCCGTTGCAAAACAAAAATCTTCAAAAGTCGCCGACTTAAAAAAGTTTAGGCCTCGTTTACGTCAACGGAAAGTCTTCGCATTTAGCTGTTGTTGGTGCAGAGGAAACCTCGAGGTTGAGCTTCTTAGCGCAGCAGCAGTAGAGGAATTACTGCGCTGTTCATCTGGATTAGGAGCTTGTATTTATAAACTACAATCACATCCACACATAGAACAGTAGACGATAACATGAAGGTCTCAGTAGCTCAGACTCAGCAGAGTAACTGGTCTGTGACCAGTCACCTGATGTAAAACGTAGCTTTCATGTTGGTTCTTATAAGTTTCGTCCGTTTCGAGGCCGAACTTAATAAAGACTTGAAAATGCTAGTGTGGACATAAATTTCCATATGTAAACAGAATTTTTAAAATTTATCTGCTGTTGAGTGCGGACATGGTCAGATTCTGAAAAGTGCTGGACAGACACTGTAAAGTTGAGGATTAGAGCTTTAGAAAGATACTAAAATGTGCTGACCACGTCCAGAAAAGAGGAGGACGGTGAGGTGGTCAGTTCCTGCTGCAGCTGTTTGTTCAGGAAGGAGGCGGGAAGAAACACACACACATGCACACGTATGTACACACACACACACACACACACACACACACACACACACAGCTGGCAGATATTTACAGAACAACACTCCTCAATGGCGCCTCACTAATGAAGAATGCAACATAAACAGGTCAAAAAGAGCAAAGAGGGAAAGTTTGTGCTGCTTCTGAACGTATGGTTCATGTTAACGCTTGTTCTTGTTCTTGAAGGTGAATATTATGCGTTAAAAATAAATAATTTCAGTGAAAACAGCAACAGATTTCACTGTAAAAACGATCCGACAACAGCGCAGCTCCACGTCGATCAACCACACCTTTAAAGAAACGGAGACTTCAGATTAAATGTGAAATTATGGACTGAAATGATGTGATTTATGTCAGTTACAGATCATTTTTAAATTCTCTATTACTCGAGACATTTAAGGCTCATAATCTTTCACTGATGCTCAACAGCAGCTGTGTGATATTACATGTCATTATAAAGCAACGTCTCATCATCTGCACTGATCACAAACACGCGACGAAGCCTGATCATCAGATCATCTAAATATTCGTCATCATCATTATTATTATTATTATCATTATTATAAACATGATTTACACAAAAACCTACTCAGTTCATTTGATTGGCGGCTAAAAACGATCAGAACCAATAAGGGACGATTATTTAAAACATCGACGAGCATCAAGAAACATGACTGATGGTTAATGTGCTTAAAGCAAAATGAAGTCGTATACAAAAAAAATGAAAATCGAATCGAAACATCAGATCTTCAGAGGATCCAGATGACGAAGACGACTTTAAAATAACTTATTCACTGAGCAGATTGACGGTTGTTAATGATCAAGTCAGATTAACGGAGCGAGTGAAAGGACGACTCATCATGTGAGTGACTGTTAAAAATACTGAAGCTGCATCTGCTGCGTTGAAAAGAGAGAAGAGATGAAAACATCTGAATCTGGTTTAAAGCCAAATAAACAAACCACAAGATTTAACAGATTGACATTTCATAAAATAAATAAATAAATAAAGTTCACACATGTAAACACACTCAATCAGAAAACACAGAAACCATCCAGGCTTGTGCAGGTGAAGATTCACCTTTAATTGAGCTGTTTTATGTTTCATATTCAGATAAATTGTTTTAAAAATGTAGTTTATCATTTATTTTCTGTCTCTGAAACAAACTGTTTCATTCGTTTGTGCAGCTCAACGTGACCTTTCACACAACAGAAACATTGACTTTTACAGGTTGAGCTAATAAAGCTCAAAATATCACTTCACTTAAGCAGTAGCATGAATAGGGTCCCTACACATAAACTGAAGTAACTGGTGATGAAGGTTGTTCCACATCAGCAGATTCATCATTTTCCTGAACAACAGACTGATGTGTCTGTGAAGAGCTAGAAAAATGATGAATCTGCTGATGTGAAACATCCTTCATCACCAGTTGTTATAAAACCAGACGTTGGGTAAGTCTTGTAAAACAGTGTTTTTAATAAACTCTGGGTTCACTTACTAAGTTATCAGTACTTCAGTTTATGTGTAGGGACCCTATTCATGCTACTGCTGAAGTGAAGTGTTGAGCTTTATTAGTGGTTAAAAAATGACAATTTAGATACGTTTGTCTGACTGCCCCATTTACTTTCATTGTTAACTATTTGGTTGTGAAAACAAAAGACGGTCAAACTGGATATTACTTCAACCAACGTAAAATATCTGTTGAGGGGGAGTTTGACTCGTATTCATGGTGAAATAGACTCTGGTTCATGTTGCTCTGGACTGTCACTTTAACTAATAACTTTTAGATTTGGAAGAAAATCTCAAACATTTTATTGAACTGCAGCATCAACAACTGATTATTTTATTTCTCTAAGTCATTGTGAAATGTATCTTTGTGAAGTTTTAAGCACAAATTCCATATTTCATTGGCGTCCATCTCTGTAGCATCGACCTTGTGTGAAAATCCACCATTTGTAACAAACACAGGCGCTAAAACACACGAACTGCAGCTACATTACACACATGTAGTGTTTCTATATATATATATGTATTTATACGAGATGTTTGACACTCACTCCATCACACACTCATCTCTCTCTCTTCTCTCATCTCTCTCCCGGCCACCGCTGGTTTTGTTTACAGGCCAATTTGAATGAGAATGAATCTCTCTCGGATGTTTCTAGAAAGCGCTCTAATCCGCGCAGGCTGCTGCGAGGCCCCGGCCCTTTGTTTGGGATTACTGCAGCTTAGCGCTAGCTAACAATGAGGAGATGAGCAGCTCACCTCGTCGCCGCTAATGAAGTGTGGAGAGTCATTTAGCCGTTAGCTAGCTGCTACCGAGCTGGGATGATACCTTCACACACGCCTGCACACACACACATACACACACGCTGCTGTATTACTACACGTGTGAGGACACCGACTGATGACAGTTATTTTTGAACTGTTTATCCCTCGACGTTACACTCTGAACCATTTCAACTCAAGTCATGACCTTAAATTTCCTTTTAAGAAGCTTCAAAGTTGGAAAAAAGCGTCAGACTCAGTAGACGACGACACACTCACGACTCAAACTATCATGGGAGTAAAAAATGAAAAAAGTAAACCTGAAATACCAAGTGTTTATGTCTTCAGAGGATATTTCATGTTTCACATCAGTTTGTTTTATATTTCTTGAACTCTTTACATGTGAAAATACGACACAAATGACTTTAACTTTTATCCAACGTCGTAATGGCTCTTGAACGTTAAACCTTTAGCAGTTTAAAGATCTTACTTGTACATATTTGCTCTGCAACGGAGCAGAAATGTTGCAATCGTAACGTAACACTTCTTTGTTTCTACTCGAGTTAGCGTGCTAACCAGCTAGTCCCAGTCCGTCCTGTCACTTTCTGAGACGGTCACTAAAGTATCCGATGTAACTTGAAGAATTTGCGATGAATTATAACCTTGTCTTGTTTAGTAATTTTCACTGGACCTGCTTTCAACAAAGCACAATGTGAGGAAGTTGACATGTAGCAGCTTTAACTCTTTAAACCTTTTCTGCTTGAAAATTGCATCCTTGTTCAAATGTGTAAATATCACTATATGTGTTACTGGTGAAGAGGAAATGAAGATGGAAAACAAATGAAATAAAATTCTGGTTCACCTGAAAAAAAAAAAAAAAAAAAAACATTTTCAGGATGAATGTCTCTGAAATGATGCAGCAGCTCTAAACCTCAATGAAATCATAGTACAACATGTGGACATTATCTCTGCAAAGGCTGGTTCTGATAAAGTGAAGCAGAACAAAATTAGAGAGGTTTTAGTACAGACAGTTCAGGCGAGATCTACAAAATGGCCTTTTTGGCACATTTTGGCACCAATGTAAGTTCAAAGATTAGCCTTTTCTTTAAGTTGACTCTACTTGCTCCTACAGGGATTTGTTCATACCAACATTAACACTAATCTAAAAAGAAAACATGTTCATTTGAATATGATTAATGTGTAAATCGATGACATGCATCATCAGTGCTTATGAAAACCACTGCACACACATATTGTCGTTTTTATGTCTCTAACTACAGAAACAGTAGATGAAAATGTCGCTGTAACTTTGCAAAGCCTCAGTCTGAACCAGCCTCTGCTCTGTAAACACGGATGTGTTACTCAAACCAAACGACCTGGATCATGTTTTATCTCCATGTTTCACCATTTAAGTAAATGATTCTTTGAATCTGAACGTCATGGACGTCGGAATAACAAGTGCAGCACGATGAAATAACCCTGAAATATATCTGCAAACACACACGTCTGATGTTGTCACGTTCATGTGGATGTTTACTAGTTTGCATGTGTGTGTTTGGAGGAGAATATAAGCCGTGGTCACCGGGGTAAAGAGGCACCGAGGCAACAGGAGGAGCAGGAAGATTTAATCCTGGCAGAAACACACACACGAACAGAAAGGCTGTGCTCCACACTGAGAGTATGTTGGCTTGTCTTCTGACAAAGTGACTGAGCCTGGTGTCTGATTAGTGACGACTGAGGACTGAAGAGAAACGGTTTGATATTTATCCAGGTCTGGAGATGATCGAGGCAGAATCACTCCTCTGTGATGGACTTGGATGGTTTGCAGGGGAATGGCACTGCTTTGGTAACATACCAGGACATTCCCCTGATACACACACACTGATAAACACACACACACACACACACACGTAGAGGTACATACACGCAAAGGCAAACAAAAGGTAACAAACAGAAGCTGTGATCTAATTCATTCATCAATTATCAAACTAGTTTTAAATGAATTCTAAATATTATCATTATTTTTGGGTTTTTCTTTTCCTTCAGTTCAGAGAGACAGGACACAGGGATGAGAGACACGAAGGAAAGTTCAACTCGGTCGGGATTTGAACCAGCGAACGGTATTTACTGACAACAGGACGTCAGCTTGAGAAACAAACAGTCCTGACCACGCACCTAAATATTTAAATATTTGAGGTTTGCACGTTTCCACCTTTTTCTCGTCTATTTAACAGCTGGTTACAAAGAAAACAACATCAAGTTAAACAGAAGAAGAAATTCCTCAGATCACACAGAAAAAGTCAGATATTCCTTTAAAAGAAATCACTTTTACTGAACTGAACTGTTTTTTCATTTGTCAGTGTTTATCTTTATCATATATCAGAATGTCAGAGGGTTTTATTTCACGTCCTACTTCATATTTCTCATTTTAAAACTGGAGTTGAGACAAACTTGATTCGTGTTTGTAAAACATTAAATTCCGACACACGCAAAAGTTACTGATTGAGCGGGAATGTTTGCTTTTGTTTTGTTTTGCAACTCCTACATGTACTGTCACACACACACACACACACACACACACACACACACACATAAACAGAGTTGGTTCATGCTACAGTGTCTCCTACAGACCTATAGAAAGTCCAACAGTCAGAACGACAGAGTCAACAAACTGTAAAGTGAAGAAGTCATAAACGTTCAGTGTTTATCTTCAGGCTGAGAAAATTCGCACCTCGCTGATAATGTGTGTGTGTTTCAGAACAGCCTCAAACAGTGCGGTCGGAGCAAGTCGTGACTTAACACTCCCTGAACGCACACACACACACACACACACAGACACACACACACACTCCCGTCTCCATCCTATTTAAACAGCACCTGTTGAATTTCACAACCAGCTCATAAAGGAGGAAGAAATGTGCCGAGATCCACGAGAAAATAAATCAAGGCTGTTTGCTCAACTGTGTGTGTGTGTGTTGACATATGTGGGGCATCATGAGAGTAAAGCAAAAACTCAACATGTTCCTTAGGTGTTTGTGAATTAAAATATTTGATTTATAAACATAAATATCAGAAATTAGACTCAATGAACTCTGTGACAGACGCATCGGCTGATATCAGCTATAAAACATTATCCATCAGTGCAGATTAAAACACAAATGAGCAGCGATGTTGTCACACACGCTCGGTTACAACAACGGTTTTGTCTGTTCACTGAGGAAACGCCGCCGTTTCAGACGACGACGTGAGACTCTCACGGGCGTGGTCACATTTCCATCACGCAAATTTTCAGGTAAGCAAACAAGGAAGTTGAACCTGAACTCCATCACCTCATGGAGGTAATAATGACACATCTGTGAAAGCAAATGATTTCTTCCAATTTAATACTCGAGTATGGAAACGTATCTTACACACACACACGTAACAGATGGTAACATCTGTCAGATTCACTCGTGGATACATGAAGTATTGTAACACTTCACGTCTGTTTGCTTGTGTTCCTCCATAACTACATTCCACTGATTATCATTGAGTGTGTGTGTGTGTTTTCCCTCCAAGCTGTCACGTTTTAGCCTCCTATGGTTAACATCTGCTGCATTTAGCGCTGCCATGTCGCCTTGTGACACACACACACACACACACACACACACACACTCACACTGTCTAATAGAATCAAATGATCACACGCTTCGTCATGTAACACACACACACACACACAATCTCATTATTCTGTCAGCCAGTGAAACAACCAGTTGCTCACTTTTTTTTTTTTTTCACCCGCTGACTCTTCATCATAAACATACAACTCATTTATCTCATTTATTTTCTTTGGTTTGCATCTCATTTGTCAACAATCATGACAACAAATCTATTTATTCTGACTTCTGTCACATCCACAAACACTTTCATTTCTGTCTGGATGATTTCTGTGTTCACACGTCTTCCACACAAAGTCACAGACTCTTTCAATTATTTCATCGTACCTTATCTATCTATTATAATAAAAAAGTACGATCCTATCTCTTCTTTTCGCCAAAAGGAAAAAAATAAAATCCAATCTTCATAACAGCTTCACACCTATTAGCTCTGATGTGACTCCACTGATGTTCACATCATCATCATCAGCACCAATACACCAAATATTTCTGGGCTCCCGAACCCAAACAAAGCCAACATCTGCTGTCGGACCGATTCTTTAATGGAAAACTCTCTTTTTGCTCGGAGTGTGTGTGTGTCTCATCCATCCAGGCGTTAATGTATATGAAAAGCAGAGAGGACAGGCTGCGTCGCTAATGTGTGGACAAGGACAAAACCCGCTGGGGTCCAGGGGGTTGTATTGACCCTGTGACACACATCCCAACCTTCAACACACACTCACACTCTCCACTCCCCCCCCTCCTCCTCCTCTTCTTGTCTTCTATTGACGGCTCCTCAAAATCAATAAAAATGATCTTGGAGTCCATCCACCATTTGGCTGCATCATCTTGGAAGAGCCTTCTTTTGAATATAGCAGCCATACTGTACAATGGAGCAGCCGAGCACATGTAATTTGCCATTGATTTCCCTCCTCCTCATCCTCCTCCTCCCTCCTTTCCTGACTCCTTAGCCCCTAGTCACTGCACACAACACAAAAAAACTAACTTCATCATACACCCTCTTAATGCACATGCACAATAACCCTCTTTTCTCCTGCCCTCTGGTAATTTCACTCTTTCTTTATCTTTTTTTTTTTTTGCTCTCTCCCTCTCTTTAGTCCTTTATCTCCTCCGTCGTCTTCTTGCTTCGTGCTCTGGCCTCTTATTCCTGAAATCTCTTCACAGGTCACTGTTCTTTCGCCGCAGTAATGGACAAACCTGTGCAAATGTTGTGGGTTTTTTTTTTTTTTCTTATTCTACCATCTCTCTGACACTTTTCTTTTTCAGAAGTGAATATCTCAAGTACTGATGCTGTCAACAAATGTACGTTTTTAGAAATAAAGTTTGATTCATCTTTAATCTAAACGATCATCATTTGATAATTTTAACATTCGTCTGTTTTGGTTTATGTAATGAAACTGAACCAATAACTAAATGTTAATATTCTTGCAAAAGTGCTAACACTAAAGTTAATGGTCCAAAATATGTGGATTATTTAAGGAAACCAGATATATAATCTGTAATTAAGCCAAAGTTTAACATCTCTATTTCTGATCTATTTCCTTCATTAATTTCTTATAAAGAAGATATTGTCAAGATATTCTCAAAAAAAAAAGAACTTGAACTGACAAGTTTTTTGGTATTTTGTCATTAAAAGACTAATTATTTGTATATTATTGATGAATCAACTAATAATTAAAATATTCTACATCTAAAGAACCAAAAGTGTCAAGAAGTTTTAGATTTAAAACCTGAAAACGACTTGAACAGTAACTTCGTTCGGTTTAATCTACAGTCTGAGCAGCAGCCGTTTCTGATCGTTTCCATATTTGTCTTTGATGATGTCACTTCCTGTCGTTGGCGTGGAGACATTTCTGTCACGGTGACAACTCCTCTGCTCATAGCGATGACCTTTCCACACACGGTGATGAAACTTCTCCTCTCAGCTCCGACATTCCTTCACTAAGAGACGACGAGTGTCGCTTCGTATTTGATTAAAACGCTGAAACACAGGGTGACGCCTTATTTCGTATTTTTAACCACCAACGTTTCCTGTGTCTATGACGTCATTTTAACATTAGTAACATTTTTTTTTTTTTTGAGACGCTGGCGACGATGTTTGAAAAGATCCAGATCTGGTTGTAAAACCTGTTGTATGTTGGCACAAAGATGAACAAACACACGTGTTCCACTTGGATCTGAATCTGAGGAGCATGTTGCACACACACATCACACACACACACACACACACACACACACACACACACACACACACACACACACACACACACACACACACACAGACAGCTGTCAGTCAGTCTTTGAGAGCAGTGTGTTGTTTATTAAGTCTGATACTCTGCCACAGCTGCTCTAAGCCTATTACTGTATTCTTTCTCTGCTGTTCACAACACACACACTCACTCTCTCTCTCTCACACACACACACACACACACACACACAGTGGTGCTATCAGTAAGACCTTATTCAATAAGCCCAACATATCCTCCAGCCATATCACACATCATTCTCCCTATAAACACACCCTCTGTCACACACACACACACACACACACACACGATATCTGAATCTTTTTCTTCCTGAGTGCTGTTGTCGTCGCTGTTTGTTGAGAGTATCTTTTACAGCCAAGGTGTTTGAAGAAAGACACCTCTCCCGTGGCGTGTGTGTGTGTGTGTGTGTGTGTCTTTAGAGTGGGGCTTTGCTGCTCCTGACACCGTTATCAGCTCTAGTCGAATGTATTTCTTATCGAGGTGGAGGTGTGGAGGGAGCTGGGGAGTGGTGGTGGTGGTGGTGGTAGTGGTGGTGGGGACCGACGACCGACAATACAAGCTTATCAAACGTCCTCAGCCATGATTCGGCCTGTCACTCAACAACCACGCGCACGCTCTCACACGCACGCACACACACATTTATATAAAAACACACAGACAGCAGCAGGTCTCTCTCTGATTGATAGATGGCTTTCCCAACAAACAGAAAGCTGGGATCAACATCCTCGTCGCCCCCGTTTTTATTTATTTTATTTATTTATTTTTAACTCGTGAAGTGGCATAACCTATGTATGGATGTGTGTGTGTAAGAGACAGAACATTCCTGAGTAACAAAGGTGGGATTAGGGATGCATTAGTTGGCCGTGGAGCGAGAGGCCTGTCAATAACAGCAGCCAGAATAAACCCTGAAACCTCGATAAGAAGACAAAGGCCGAGCCAGATAGCAGTGAGCTGAGAGAGAGAGAGGGAGGGAGGAGAGGGAGGGATCAATAGATGGAGAGAGGAGGAGGGTGAGAGAGGGAGAGAGAGAGAGAGAAAAGGATGGATGGAGAGAGGGAGAGAGAGAGAGAGAGAGGATCAATATCAAGAGAGACAAGAGGAGAGAAAGTTTTCACAAAGACGATTGAAAGGGGGGAGAGAGGGTGAGGAAGAGAGAGATGTGATGTAGGTAAGACGAAGGAGGTTTTGAGAGAAATGGGTCGATGATGAGAGCAGCGATGTTGTTTTACGTGCTGCTGCAGCCAAAAGCTATTTTGACTATTTATTATTGACGAGAGGAAGAAGACGGAGCGACCGTCCGAGATTAAACAAACGACTGAAACAAAAAACGACTTCAACTTATGTCAGAAACATCACAAGAAATGAGAAACAGGGAAATTAAACACAAAAATGAGTTAAAACTGATTCAAAATATCAATTGCAGATGTTTTACATCAACATGTTTCCCTCCTGTCAACATCTGTTCAAACTAAAACGACATTTGAAGTTTAAAATCATCTCTGATGTTACAAATCCTAGAAATTAATCTAATTCAAATCAAAACAAAACCTAGACTCCTCCGAGCTGCTTGTGAATTTTGAATATTTCTGTGTCTATAAATTCACAAAACCTCCATCAAGGACGATGTAGAGAAACGTCCTTCACTGTAAAAACACAGTGTTTTATTCTTATGTTTTATATTGTTTGTATCCGAGACTCGGTGGAAACTTGAGTCACTTCTTGGCTGATTTATTTGTTTGTGTTTATTTGTAAAATCATCACAGATCAGAGGTGAATCTATGAAAGACAATAAGTTGCGGTAAAGGTCATAGGTCAGCTGTTTAAGTTGATTTATAGAGGTCTATGACTGCAATTTTCCATTTGTTTTACAAAAAACTGAGATTTTAAATCAAGAGTAATGTTGTTGGATAAAAAGTTGAGCTGCATTTTGATTGAAAAAGAAGCTAAACGGTCTCTTCTGTGGGTTATTTATCATCCTGCCAGAGACGCTGCCATCTTGAATCGGTCGGTTGAAGAGTGGCGGGTTTAGTCACAACAATCCTACAGAGGCCTGAACCGATGGCGGTGGCGGCGGCAGGGTGGGGAGGGGGGTATAATTGTTTCGCCAACTCTCATTAATTAATTTCCCTCCTTCATTTATACTAGAAACACTACATAGGTCTGGGAGGTATAGGTAATGATACAGAAGGAGAGACATGAATACAGAAAGAGAGAGAGAGAGGGAGCATCCTGTTCCCGTCAGCGTGGCGGCAGCGGCGGCGGCGAGCAGCTAGCTGTCACACAAAGACACAATGAGGCCCAGCAACAAACAGCCACTTAAAAAACAGCCTGGCAACAGAGAGCAAATTCAATTAGAGAAGTAATTAGTAGATACAGGGCCAGGCAGCGGGCTGCAGCGACGCCACAGCACAGGAATTAATAGGCGCGGATAGGAGGAGGACGCTGTCATAATTAAGAGGCAATCACCTATGTCAATGAATACCTAAAAAAAAAAAAAAAACACAGCCCCCTCAACGCAAAACTATTAATTCAGTGATCAAAAAATATTTCAGGAGATGATTAATACAGCAAATTCATTTTAAAAGACTAATTTCTGGAAAGATAGCAAGACAATTGCACATAATGTACTCCGCCTGGCATTTATATTGCTAATTAAATTTTTTCTTTCTGATAATTTGTGGAAGGATTGCTCTTCTGTGTGTGTGTGTGGAGGCAGTGTTGCAGCAGTAAATACGTTCAAAGACACACACACACACACACACACACACACACACACACACACACACAGCGGCGGCTGTCGAACACAGAAGCCGTCGTCGCTACGCACGGGCAGAAAAACACTACACAAACACAAAAACTTGCAACCGTTTTTCCTCTTCCTCAACTCTGACATCACTCCACCCTCTTCTTATTTATCTCACACACACACACACCCCACACACACACACACACACACACACACACACACACACACACACTCTCCTGAACAACTCCCCCAACAGATACAAAAGACCCAGCAATTAAATTAGACGATAAGGACGTGAAATAAATCAGCAGGTTATTGATTGATTTGTCTCTCTCTCCTGGGGGAGTGGGGGTGGCAGCTATATTTCCATCCTCTATCTCTCCAACTAATTACTCTGCTTCTAAAAAATCCCTCAGATGAGACAAGACGTTTCATACAACAAGAAAATAAATAAATAAACAGAAACAGAGGATGTGAAGGATTTAGAGAATCATCAGAGTATAAACAGCAAGAGATGTTTCTACCTCGATTATTAACATACGAGGAAAGTGTGAGGATGTCGTCATCATCATCATCATCATCATCTGATGTTATTGGAAAATCATTCATATACACAACAAGGACAGTGGCCCTGAGGAGCTTCAGGGTCAAACTGGTCCAAGGTTTCTACCAAGTGTCAACATGTGAGAAGAGAAAAACTTCAACACTATGAAAACAAACAGAAGAACAGATATTTATCATTTATCACAACAGCATCAGGAGCAGAATTTAGTTGTTTTTCTCATTAATAGAGGCTTGTTATTGTTTTATCAATAATCATTTTATTTAATATAAACTACACTGATGACGTGTTTGAATCATATTTGATGGATAAATGTGAATGAATGTGTGTTTATACCAAATAAAGAATAAACTCTGTAGCTTAATATCTTAAAGATTGGGCCGATGTTTTCTTTATTTATTATCCAGACACTTCTTACAGATTAAACCTTATTACTGTTTTTATCCGAGATAAAACATCTTATCTAGATGTTAAATTAAAGTTAAGATTTAAATTTTTTTGATTTCAAAAGTCAAGAATAAACTTTCACGTCCCCAAAAAAACCCAAAATGTTTTACTGTTGTTTTATTTTTAGACTTTATCTTCAGCTTTTCACTTTAATCAGATTGTATCAACGTTTCCAAACAGGTTGAAATTAAGAAATGAACTTGAACTTCAGTGAATTAAATGAACGGATACAAAAAGCAGCTTGACATTTAACGTTTGCATTAAGAGCATTTAAACCTGATAAAGATATAAAAGAATTGCAGATGAAAACTACGTCGCTGTTTCTTCTCCACCGTCTCAATTTCAACCTTAGAAAGAGAAAAAAATGGCGTCACATTTTATTTTATCTTCCATCCAGAAATGAGAAGCAGCAGAGCCCACGTGCAGCAGAGCCACGGCGGAGGCAGACATCCACATCTTTTAAATACAGATTTAGTTTCTGGGTTTGGGTTAAAAATGGAGGGAGATCTCCATACGGTAAGAATTTACATATTCATCTGTGACAGTTGGGGGGTTATTTGGAGCCCCATTTTGGAGTGATGTGAGAAAAAAATATCCACTTAGCCATATCATCTTCAACGATCGGGACTCATAAGCCCGGCAATAGGCTGAGAGCGGAGGATAACACTAATATGGCCTCAGATTTCTATGCAGGACTAGTTAATGCTATTTACTGAGGAAGGTAGATGATCGACTGGAGAGCACAGAGGAGAAGGGAGGGAAGGAGATGGACATTAAGTGGCCTTCGGAGTCTGTGGCCGCTGCTTTAAGAGCCAATTACCAGGCTAATGGAGTTAATGCCAGAGATGAGATGGGTTTGGGAGATGAGAGAAGAAGAGAGAGGAGTGAGGACGGCGGGGGGAAAGCCTGACACGGAGACAAACTGTAGCAGAGAGAACGATTAGTGTTTGTTAATCTGATGGGCGAATCATAAAGCTTCAAACATACTGAAACACACGAGGAAAGAAACCAAAAAAAAAAAAAAAACTGGGGCCCGGACGAGGATCTGTCTCGATTTCATGATCCGTCATGTTAGGCTGCAGATTAAAAGTGTGATCTCTGGGCTTATAAACGATTTAGCCAATTACCAACGTTATCTAAAAACGCTTTAATTTGCCATTCAGAGCTGCAACAGGGGCCCTCGGAGCAGTCAATGAGGGTGATTAGAGCCCAGATTGCAGCTTCGAAAGGCCCCAAACATCTGCCGTCAGAGTGACTTGGAGACGTCAACACAGGAAAAAACTCCTCTTCAGCGCCTGGCATCTGATTAGAGAGGAGAAGGAGAAGGAGAGGGGAGGAGAGGAGGATGAAGGAGTGAAGAGGAGAAGAGGGTGAGATTAGGAAAAGGAGAGGAAAAAGAGGTGGAAAGACCTGAGTTGGTCGTCTGCCAGCGAGCTCAGTGTGACAGGGAAGGCCCATCTGCGCTCCCCGACACTCAAGATGGCAGATGTAGAAGCAGATTGATTTTCATTCAGCTGTCATGATACACAAGTGGAAAAAAAAACACACTCTCCCTCTCTCTCTCACTCACACACACACACAATCATGGTGTTTGAGAGCTCTGTCAAGTGCCTGGGTTGCTGTTGGCTGTCGGTCTGCCAAGCTATTTCTCTCCTTCCTGTCATTTCCTCATTCTCTTTCCCTCCCTGTCTCTCCCTCTGTCTCTCTCAACGAGCGCTAGCAGAATCTAAACGCCACATCTGGCGCTCAAATTAAATCATTTACAGTCCATAGAGAGAAGCGGCATTTAGTGACAATACAGCCGGTGGGGAATCAGTGTGTTTTCTCTAAGCTCTGACACCAGCGTCTCCTCTGGCATCTGATTAGATGTCATCGCGCCGCTGTTCAGATGTGTGAGACGTGTTTTTTTTTTTTTTTTCTTGCTGCACGTTACAAATCGGAGAGTTGAAAATGTCATGGAGGGAGCTGATCATCTGGTGGCGTCGCCTCTGACACCTGCACTCTTTTCTCTGCGTGTCACAGCTTCCATCTGCGAGGCCTCGTAACTTCAACACATTTGATTTTATGTGTTTGCGAGTGTTGTAACTGTGCATGTTCGTAGAAAAGAAGAATAATAAAGATGTTTTCTTCTTCGCTTTACTTTCACTAATGTTTACAAGGTCACTCAGGTGTTGGCTGGAAATGAAGAGACGTGAAAAGTGCGTGGCGCGGTTCAAAG
This sequence comes from Polydactylus sextarius, assembly GCA_016801845.1. Taxonomy (NCBI): domain Eukaryota; kingdom Metazoa; phylum Chordata; class Actinopteri; family Polynemidae; genus Polydactylus; species Polydactylus sextarius. The sequence continues at coordinate 23,318,081 of CM028910.1, forward strand.
CAGATGTTTCTTTCTTTTTTTACTGGGCAGCTCCCAGAGTCGTCAGGTTGAAACTCAGCAGAATAAAAATCAATTCACGATCTGAAAAGGATCATAGTCGGTCGGACTCTGAGGATAATTAGATCTGATCCCGGCTGCAGTCGACACAAACAAACCAACACGGTAATTAACAAACTGCAGGAAGATACAGAATAATTTATTTACCATGAGATCAGACTCAGACAAAAACCAAAGACCTGCAGCGACCTGAAGGGAAGTGACAGGGTTAAATATAAATGAGTCTCAGCGTCCATATGAAGAACTGAGTGAACCTGTGAAAACATCTTTTACAAAGATTTCAAAACAAGACATAGAGAGAGAGAAGCAGGAAGCTACAACTACAGGATCCAAACTCATCAGAGGTGAAAAAGTGACTGGAAGCAGCTTAGTTCATCTACGTCACGAGACATTTCATCACGTTGTATCGTTAATCTTCATCAACAGATGTAACTTGATTTAAAGGTTCAGGTTGGAGGATTTAAAGATTTAGTAGCATCATGTGACCTTCAGGTTACAAAGACGTGAAAACTTTGTGAAACCAGTTACAGTGAAAATATTCTGCTCCCTGTAAATATAATGAATTCAACGATAAACGAGGTGATTGTAAACTAATAAAACCACAATTTATATATATTATACACAAAATCTGCTACTAGATCTATTTAACAACATATGTTGTGATCAAAATAGTGAGATGCTGTTTGTCGTCATAATTATAAACAAAAGAAAAGTGACAGGAAATGAGAGAAGAGACAAATTAAACCACCAGCGTCGTCCGGTTCAGTTCAGTCAGAGACGTGTGTGAATGTGGTTTGATTCAGTCTAATAGCAGCTTATTTTTCATCTTATCTAAAGAAAACAGGATTCAATGACTCAATAAAAGACTAAATGACTTGTTAAGACAGAGATTTACAGTGTAGAAGAAGGTTTCATGATGGTTCACTCTCACTAAAAAAAAAAAAAAAAAGCCACAAAACTCTCTTTCACAAGAAAACTGCTGTCACACACCCACAAGAACGAACTAATAATGACCACCGGGGTTCTGTCAATCAGATAATACAGACACTAATAAAACATTCCTCTCTGTGATAATCACATTCAGTTGTCATTAACTGCTGCTCTATCAATGGCTGATTCAAACTTTAATAAAATCATAAAACATTTCTCATTTTTTCTTTTTTTTTCTCTCTAAAAGAATTTGGAAACATGTTGTTTGAGAGTTTTTTTGGAGCCTTGAGAGGAGGCTATTGACTCGTAGCTCGGCCTGGGAACAGACTGACTCCTGTGAAATCCCTATAAAATATGAGACTGGTGGTCATCCATCATTAGAGTCAGACGGCACAGGCCTTTGTTTGTCCGGCACTGGCCTACACTGGACTGGTCTGGCTCCTGGACAGACTGTAATAATGTGTGTGTGTGTGTGAAAGAGAGAGAGACAGCTGAATCAGTGTGAAACAGAAAGCAGTATGTGTGTGTGTGTGTAAGAGTGTGTGAGTGTGACAGAGGGAGGCAGTTGACCTGGTGTCAATTAGGAGCCCCATATCGGTCCATTCCCCGGGGGCGAGGCCGACTCTGAAACATTAAATCATTTCATTCACTTCAAACCGATCCTGCTGTTTCCCTCTCTCACGCCGCCGGAGTCTGAAAGCTCCTGCTGCTGCTGCTCTGGTCCTCAGTGTCACTGAGCTGCTGCATGAACTGCAGCGGTGCCTGGCTCAGCCGGCACAGACATAAAATAACAACAATAATAATAATAATATATACTCCAGGGACATTAGTGTGCAGAGTAATTTGCCCGTGTGATATGACTTGACTGGTCTTTAAGTGCAGCAAAGAAACATGCGTCAAATTCTTGTATAAAATTACAGTTTAGACCTAAAGGAAGTGAAAAAAATGAACCTTGAAATGCTGCTGCTGCTGCTGCAAAACTGTAGTTTTAGATAGAAATTAAGTGAAGTAACAGATTAAACAGCAGATTATTTTAACCTTGATTCAGATCAAACTGTTATTCATGATCAAACAGAGGACGTACTGTCCATATCTAAAAGAACTTTTCAAGATATTTTTAATAAGCTGTTTGTTTAACGTCGTTTCAAAACGGCTCAATTCGATATCTTCTTATTTATTATTTCACGACCAAAATATCTGCCTGATAGAAACACAAACAGAACATTTGTGCATCGGAACTAAAACAACTTGTTCATGTTTTTCTCGCTGACATTTACGTCTGATCGAGTTCAACACACACGTGTATTTCCAGACATCGATAAACTTTATGTAAATTCTCAAACTGATTTCATAATAAATCCCATATTTCCGATCATTGTTTGTTGGTGGCAAACTCCAAATCAGCTTTTCTATAAAATCCTCTCTGACAAAATGTGACAAACTATTGTTGTTCTTTGTCTCCATATCACTCTAATCCTCTTTCTCTCTCTCTCTCTCTACATCCACACACACACACACACTCCCTAACCGCAGCTAGAGGCCTCAGTACTGACCGCCAACACACACACACACACACACACACACACACACACACACACACACACACACACAGCTGTGGTCGGCTCTGTGGGTCTTACTGGGAGGCTAAGCTGTGTGGTCACATTTTACATATGTGTGTCGGTGTTAAATGGAGTTGGCCTCAGTGTCACTGGGCTTTGGCTGTTGGGCACTAGCATGTGTGTGTGTGTGTGTGTGTGTGTGTCTACAGTATATGGACTTGGCCAGACTGAGGAGAGGGCGAGCCGGATTTGGCTGTCCTAAGTGTGTGTGTGTGTGTGTGTAACTTGTTGGCACATGCTCAGGTTGATTGGGGTTTGCTGCTGCTGCTGCTGCTGTATGTATAAATGTGCATGCCTGTATCAGAGTGTGTGTGTGTGTGTGTGTGTTTGGCCGTTGTTGTAGGTATGCTGCAGATCAGTTTAAGCCTTATAAACCTATTGTTGTCGCAATAAAACCGATCCTCTCTCGTCTCTTCTAACCTCTTTTGTTTGAGTCGATCCATGTTCCTGTCAATATGAACCAACACTGAGGTCTGATCACTTCTCTCCCTCTGTGACACTTTTCAAATCAACATATTAGAAACAAAGACAAACAAAACATAATCGTGTTTCAGGTTTTTAGTTTGGCTTCAGTGTTATAGCAACAAGCTAAAAGGCTCAGCAGCAGAGACAGACACATTTCTGGTCTGAGTTAAATCTTTTTCTTTAACTTAAATTTAAGATGCTGCACAGAGAAGAAAGTACACAACTATTATATATTATAATAAATGATGCAGACAGGAGGAGGAGGAGTTATTACTGCAGAATAATAATATAAAAAGACACTAATAATAGTTTTGTTGATGATGAACAGTTGTTTGACAGTAAGTTCCCACAGGATGAACAATAATAAACCATCAGTGTGGCGACAATTAGCAGCTCAGCTGATCCATTCATGTCCAAACTCAAGATAACAAGAAGACTAATAAAAGATATTGAATCTATTTTTATCTGATTAGAAAATGAATGAGTCAAAAACACATTTCGTGAGGTCACACTGACCTTCACCTTTGACCTCTGACCATCAACATCAAGTGCAAATGAAGGTTTTTGCAAAAAACGTAAAAACGTGTTTCTGATTTATCACAAATGTAAAAAGAAAACACTTCAACACGTCGGTGTTACTGATGCAGAAGACACGAGATGTTTCCTTAAATTCGTCCAAAAGCACAAAACTAAAACACGTTCGCTGACTAAACCTCAGACTTTTTTCTGTTTTGCGGTTTTGTCCTGAGCTGTGAGACTGAACACAAACTGTGAATTCAGCCATTTAACCTGAAGTTAAAAAGCTCTGACATAAAACTGTACGATAACTCAGTGTTAACTACTGTTCACTGTGTGATTCAAACCCTCGTATCCTGATTTACAACCTCCATCCGCAAGATTGTTTCTAGTTTTTCTGCCGTGACGACAAAAGTGCCAATATAACTGTGTTTATTCTCCCGACGTCGGCGTCGTTGTGTGAAGTTCCCGTCTCTCTGCTTTGATTAAAGCGGATTTGGAGCCTGTTGCATTTGATCAGAGTCCAGCTGATATCAGAGTCGCAGACCGGCTCAGCTCTCAAGAGCCAAATCCATAATAATACTCCTGCACCGCCCACAACAAAAGAGACGGCCGACGTGAGTAAATAAACATAAAGGCAGAAAATAGCATCTGAAGACCTCCTCACATCTGAAGTAAGTGAAGTAACAGCGCTGAAAAGAAAACTGCCATAATTGGTGTGAGAATGAGGTTGAAGTTGGACAGTAAATCTATTCAACTCATCTGTTTACTACTGAAGCTTTAGATGAAAGGTGTTTGTCTCTGATGGTGTGTGACAAAATTATTTCACTCTTTTTTTTTTTTTTAAATCGATCTTTTAACTGTGAGAAAAAAAAAAAAGCTTCATGTTTCTGTTTCGTGTTCGATCGTGTTTGTAGTTTATTAACCGAGCACTTTCAGCTCTCCGTCCAACTTCACTGTCAATATTTACTGCTTTAACATTAACCCTGATAGCAGCTAACACACTAATGTGTAATGTCTTAATGCACAATAAAAGATGCAGCCTCTAAGAAAAAAAAAAAAAAAAAAGAAAAAAAAAAACATGCATCCACATGCCCCTCAGCTCCTCCATCCACGTGTTGGCCTCTCACAAAACTTTTCTCCATCAGCCTCTTAAGTGTCTGGCCTTCAGCTACATAACCCTTTTCCACCTATCCCTCCATCACATCTTAATGTGTTTGATAAAACATCAGGCGTAGCGGGAAGGGCACAAGGCGGATGATGTGCTTTTTTGGCCAAAACAGGCTTCAGCTAAAGGACGAGGATAAAGGGCTGAGTCTGTTCTGTCTGTCTATCCGAGTCTGTCCGTCCACTTGCTGCATTAAGAAACCGTCCGGCTTCTTTTCAAATGCAGCCACTCTCGTTGGACCGCTGCATCTCAGGGCTTTTGTCCCCCCCCCCACCTCCATCACCACCACCACCTCCTCCCTCAATCTCCCCAACGCTCCCCTGCCTCTCAACCCGCTGCTGAGTGTCTGTAATGGCCCAGACGTGGAGAAGAAGAGAGAGGGAGGGAGGGAGGGAGGAGGATGGAGGAGGGGGGGTGAAAAAAAATTAAGGAAGTGAGAGAAATGGTGGAATGGAGCGAGAAAAAGAGAGCAAGCAAAGGAACTGGAGGGTGAAGGAGGGAAGGGACAAAAGGAGGAGAGAGGAAAGTGAAGGAGAGAGAGAAAGAGAGGAGGCTCGGGGGGTGAGGGGGGGGGAGTCTTTAGGAGGAAGCCAGGCGGCACTAAGCGTCTCTGTCGCTGCCCAGTCAGGCCTGCCTCCCCCCCACACTCCCCCCCGGCCACCAAAACCTCCACCTCCCTCCCCCCCCGCTCTGACCACGCTGCTGCACCTCCTCACTCCTCCACTTTTCTGCTGGGTTTGCTACTTTTATAAGGACTTTTCCATCAATTACATTAAACTTATTGAGGCTGATGCTGCTTTTCCCTCTTTATCATTTAAAGATTTTATGTTACGGTCACTATAAGCGCCGACGGGTCACGCTCCTTATGAAGATCATTTATATCATTTGTCTTTTTATTTAAAATAAGATAAAAAAAAAGTTTAATTTAAGAACAGCTACTTCTGATAAAACTACACTGATGCAGTTTATTTTCCAAACGTTACGCTGTAAAATCTGTTTCTTTACGGTTTAAAACATATGAAACAGAAAGATTTCCTTCCAGTCTAATTAATTTTTAAAATATAGAAAAACTAAGCTGCATTTTGAGGTCAGTTCTCACTATTGTAGAACAACAACAGAATTTATAATGATTAGACCAAGTTTACAGGATCTAAACATGGAAATGATATCATCAAATCAGCTGCAAAAGTTTCAGCAGAAGATAAAATATAAACTTAATTTGAAGAAACACTATCATCCTCCATCATTGGCTAATTTGTTTACAATAATTGCCAAAAGGTAAAAAAACAAAAAAAACAAAAAACATATTAATTTGACAACAAAATATTGATGTTTCACAAACACAGATGGACAAAAATCACAATATAGCTGTCACCAACTTCAGTCTTCCTGAAGAATTGGAACACAAAGAACACACACACACACACACACACACAAACGCTCTCTCTCACACACACACAGACACACGCTCTCACACACACACACACACACACACACACACAGACACTCTCTCACACACACACAGTCAGTGCCCTCAGGACTAATTGCTAGATTGGAGCAGATTTTCTAGTTCAGTTCAGGGCTGTAATTGTGAGGAGAGCAGGGAGGAATGACAGGACTTCAAGCTGAGAGGACAAATCACCAGGGGCCAACGATTAGACTGCACTGATGTTCACATGTCCGTGTGTGTGTGAGTGTGTGTGTGTGTGTACTGAGGTTGAGAGGTTAAGCCAACCATCTTACAATTCCAGGTTTCCGTGGCACTGACCCCAAACTGCCACACGTATAGACCACGTTGACCCCTTCAGACCCCGCGGAGCCTCGGTGAGAACAACAACAACACAAACTACTTCTGTTACTACACTTTAAGAAGAAAAAAAAAAAAAAACTCCCACTGCTCTGTGACGATTATTTATCTCCCTGCAAGAAAAATAGGTGAAGAATCCATAAAACTGTCACATGTGTTTACATATTATGAAAGAGGATGTTTACACCAGTGTGAAGTTGTAAACGTTTGATAACTAACTCAACTAAAATGAGACTTAAATGTGTTCAGATGAGAAGATGTCACAACAAACCAGAAGCTATTAATCTTTGTTAAGAAATGATCAGTTTATCTTGATTTTTAGAAAGATAAAGTGTCTTTTTGGTGACAAGTTATGAGCAGACCACAGTAAATTATTTGTATTTTTAGTCTAGACCACAGATCTACCATACTAATAATCACATATTTGGAAAAAAAAGACATGTTTGTATCAATAAAGACACCATTATAGTCGATACAGTGAAGCTGGGATACGTCCACGTGTTCATCCTGGTCACTTGCAGGATAATTATGCAGTTTGTTCAACATGTAACAGCTCAGTTAAACATGACGTCACAGTATCATGAACGTCAACTTCAATCACAAGGTTTAGAAAAAAAAAAAAAAACCTGCACCAACTCCTTCTCCCCCCGACTGTGTCTCTGCAGGAGTCTCGTCACAAACAGCAGGAAAAAAAGACGACAACACAAACTTCACTCTGAGCAGACTTTTTTTTTTCTTCTGACTTGATAAATGTGCATGAAAACACCAACACAGATGAGAAGGCCACAAAGGAAACACTTCACACACTCACACACACGGACAGTTTGATCGAAGACTCAGAGAAAGTTAATCAACGTGACGTCGGCCGGTTGATTATTCGGTCATCTTACCTCGCTGTGATGTCACGTTCGTCGTTATGACAAGGCCTCCGCTCCTGTCGTCTGATTGGACGTCGTCCACGTTTCAAAGCAGCTTTACATCCACGGCAGGAAAAGGAAAACCGACTCCTCATCAAGACTCCTACAAATGGAAGAATGATTTTCTTTTTTGAGCTTTTTTTTCTGTTTCTACTCAGATCTAATCATTTTCTTTCTTTCTCTCTTCGGTTTAGTTTCTTCTAACGAGTCTAATCTGGTTTTAGTGTCGTCTCCTAAACTTTATCACTATTTCTAAGCAGGAAGATTAATATATATTTATATTTATATCCATCTATTTCAACCCCTGACAACCTGCTTTCAGTTGACCGTCCCTCCCCCCGACCTGACCTCCTCCTCCTCCTCCACCTTCTTCATCCTTCCTTCAACCTAACATTCCTCCTCATCCTCCCATCATCTCCCTCACCTTCACACCGTTTCTCCCCCCCTCACCCTCCCAGCCACCCGAGGCCCCGTCATCATCCCTCTAACCCCCGGCCTCGGCCTCGGAGCTGGCGCCCGTCCCCTCTCCTCTCCCTCCTCCTCCTCTCTCCTGCCTCCTGCCTTCCCCTCTGCTCTGCCTCCTTCAGCCTCAGCCTTCTGCTCAGTGTTCAAGGGGAGAGCCAGCTAGGAATGCTGTGGCTCTAGACGTTGTGTCCAAGCCCTAGGTCTCTTTCACTGAGGCAAGATTAGTTCATACAAAAACTCAACAATACACCACTGAAAGCCATTGTTGATATTCAACATTTTTCACATAGCGGAGCAGAATAGACAATGCGGCAGCCGGGAAAGCCCGAAGCGGACTAGCAGGGTTGATGGCTGATGGTATCTCAGCTGAGCGAGGGCCTTAATCCCTTTTATACACACACACACACACACACACACAGACATGCACATACACACAAAACACACATGTACACACACTCAAGAGCCTGGAGACAGCAAAATCAATACTTCTCTGTGTGTGTCTGTGTGTGGATCAGTGGGTGGGTGAGTGTGATAGGGAGACGAAGGAGAATAGTTCTGTTTGTACTCTGTGTGTGTGTGTGTGTGTGTGAGCAGTGTTGGCGTCTTAGATCTTTGTATATCAGTGATATCTCATCTTCTCTATCACAGAAACTGATTAAAGTGACTTTCGTTTGAAATGAGCTGCAAAAAAAAAAAAAAAAAAAAAAAAAAGAAACTAATTTTAGTGAAATTATTCATTTTATTCAACGACTAAAAATGTGAAGAACGAAGTTCTGATTATTTACAGAAAATTTCAAATCAGATCATATTAACTAAATATTTACCAGAACGCATCTATAATTAAAAAGTTTAACAAACATAATTGTTAAAATGTGGTAGTTCTGTGTATTTAAGCATTAAATAGAAAGTTGCTGATAATTTTGTATTTGTCACCATCTTGTTCACAAGATAAAAGTATATAAAACTTCTTTTATGAACTTTGAGTTGTTGTATTTAATATTAGGTTTAAATACATTTACAAGATGCATCATTTAGTAAAAGGTGAAGTAAAGTATGAAAAGCTGTACTATTATATAGAAGAACAGCCTTTATTATAGTTATTACAGTATAAAATAGTTTTATTAATGATGCATAATGATTTCATCAACTGTTGAACAGTTTAATCTTTAAGAAACTGATCATATTTTATCAAGTGATCATGTTTTTTGTGTCATAAAATCTGGTGACTAACATATTAGTGGAGTGGGGAAATAAAACCTAAAAGTGCAGTAAACTAAGGCACAAACTCCCAAACACACTGAACTGAAATCTGACACAACTCAACTCAAATAAACTATTTTTTTTCCAGCAGCGGCTTAAAAACCGAGTCCACTCTAGAAAATATTCACCTTGGTGCAGGAATGTAGGAGCTGTATTCCTCTAAAGAGGCTATAAAATGAAAAAAAGTATAATTTTGAATAAACTACTCCTCATTTTGCAGCAGTAGTGGTAATGTGGTGGTGACATCGGGCCTGGATTCAGTCTGCAGCAGCTGGTTAATGGAATGAACGGCGTGTCATGTAAAACTCATAAATCATGTCACGGCGGTGGAAACATTTCATAAAACATGATTAAAAGTGTCGTGTAACATTGGGAGCGACGGTGTCACAGTGAGACATGTTAATTGTGCACTAATGATATGTAATGAATGTCATCAGCCCCGAGGCTTCGGCTAACGAGCTAAACGAACTGGCACTAATGGGCCCTGTTAGCTTATCTTAGCGCTAACATTAGCTAGCGTAATAAAAGGGGGCTCGTCGTCGTCTGACAGCGGCCGACGTTTTTACACAAGTGTCATTTTTACAATTAGACGCTTCTTTTAATAATAATTAAACGACAACAAGAAAACAAAAACTCAAAAGCTTCTTGTCGAACAGACGACGGCTGATAGAGACAAAAAGAAAACAAATCACACTATGAGAAACAATATTTTTAGGTTTTTTTTTTTTGTTTTTTTTAAATCACACTTAGCACCAAATCTTCCACCTGGACTCCAGATCCAGATCCAGTTGCCAGGTTTTCCCAGACCCCCCACCACCACCACCAAATCCACTAGGTAGCAGAGAAGAAGAAGAAGAAGAGGAAGAAGAAGAGGAGGATGAGGAGGGAGGGAGGGAGGGAACAGGGGGCCCTTCTCTTTCTCTGTCTATTTTTTTTTTTTTCTTCCATTTGACCAATTGACAGTTGATTGATGGCTATCTCCTCAGCTCCACAAAGAGCAGCATTAGCATAACTAAAGCAATGTACAGTAGAGTGGGGCAAACAGTAAATTACATGTTACCCCCCTCTTCTCTCTCTCTCTCTCTCACACACACACTTTCACTCTTTTCCTTACCTCTCTCTCTCTCTCTACCACTCCACTCACTCCGTCATTCAGACGAACACTACGGCAGGCAAACAAAACAAAACAAAGTATGCTTTTTGTCCCTCCTGTGAGCCCTTAAACAGTACAGCTTGACAGCTTCTTTAGAAGAAGACACACAAAAGGCCTGACAGAGTGTGTGTGTGTGAGAGAGAGAGAGAGAGAGAGAGGTGGAAACACACATATTCACACACACAGTATCATTTGAATGAGACACTGACCTTGAAGAAGATTTCTGTTGTTAATGTTGGAGACAACAGGGATCAGAGAGAGAGAGAAAGAGACGTAGAAATGGTTAAAGACGTGGAAATATTCCAGCAAAACTACAACCTTGTTCCTCAAACCGTCACAGAAGAATCGAGACGTTTAAATCAACTACATCAATTTCACATCACTTCCTGCCTCAGTCATCGTTCCTACAGTTTCACAACAAACACAACAACAACAACAGCTGCTGGTTCCATTATCATGTTTTCACTTGTGTCTCTGACAAAAACCACTGAACTGATCTGTATCAAACTTGATGAAATGATGAAACAAATCTATTTTCTATCAGTGTTTCTATCACAAACGACATGATTTTCATTATTGATGTTGATTACGTCGTTTCCATTTAGTCTCAGACATAACGACGATAATTCAGTTTATCTTACCTCATATTTCTGCAGTAATTAATGTATAATTTGTACGTTTACTCACAATGATAAACATACACTGTAGCTTTTATGGTTGAACTGTCTTATATTGTGTTAAACAGACACATTCAGTAAAATAAAATGATCAGAATAAAATATAGTACGCTGTCTTTCATGTCTATTTACAACTATGTTAAAATATACATATATATGAAAACGTATTTACATAATTAGACCACTAGACCAAGTTTTCCTTCATATTTTTCTGTTATAACAGCTCCGTAAAGATGTGTAGGATTGTTTGACCTTGACGGAAACATACGACACGAGAGAAAAGGTTTTTACTTTATTCCTGCCACAAAGTTTCTGATGTAGAGACGCTACAGACGAATCATGAACCATAATCGTTATCATTTCTTGTATCTAAACACTCCATATGTTGCATCATTAATGCGATCATCTGTTGCGCACGAACGAAACTGTTTTTAACTGCACGTCAACATATTTCAAGTTCTAAATATCTGAACAAGCTTGAAACTTTCTTTAAACATCAGCAGCTTCAGGTGAATAAGATGAAGATTTTTATGTCAAATTATAAATAATCAGCATCAAACTACACAACTTCCACAACTTTGATGATCACATGTTCCTGCAGCTCTGTTCTATAACATTATTTTTCTTCCTCTGAATCCATCTGAATGACGTGTCCAGACTGTACTTTATATTATCTTTCAATATTTCCCCGAGCGGATGGACCGAGTTGTGACCACACACTGGCCTCGTCTCTTCTCTCCCTCCGTCTTTTCCTGTCTCTCCCCCACTCAGGCCGCCAATCTGTTCTCTAATTGTTCATTCATGGTGTGAATCTTTAAATGGGAGGCCCTAAGCCTGGCGCTAAGATAATGACTCGCTCTGTGTCGTTAGCTAGTGAGGCTAAATTACCGCTCGCTGCAGAGTTACCATGGAAATAGGCCACAATGAGAGTGATTAGTCTTGTGTCTTTTACACACCGAGACACTTTGCAGTTCAGCAGGAAACGTGGAAACCCTCCTTCGTTTCCTCTCTCTGCCTCCGTATCTACGGCAAATTGCATTTTCAGAGTCACTCGCTTTAATAATAACACGACAGATACACTCAGGCTGCCTCGGGGGAATTAATGACAATTAACTACAAACTGTACAAAAGTGCTACAGAGATTCTTCATTTTGTCTCTTTTTTTTTAACCTCAGTTGTTGTTTATTTATACTTTTATATCTTAATCTCGTCCGACTGTTCAGACAAACATCAGATAAGGAGACAGTCGAAGCCTTTTTTTTTTTTTTTTAACAAAGATATCACTTTCATCTTGAATTTGGTTTTGTTTGCTGTGTCAACAGACACTTTCAGCTGCTTCTTTCTGGCCATGAGTTTCTATGACAACCTTTTTTTTTTTTTTTTTTTTCAATTACAGTGTGTGATCCTTTGTGGAGGGTTTTTCTCTTCCGTTACTCAGACAAACAGATCCACTAGATTTTAGGTTTTTAGGCTCTTTTGTGGTGACATGTCGCAGCCAACTGTGATATTTAGTCAGGTTTTTTTATATTATTGTGTCTCTTTATTTAGCGTTTTGCTTTCTTTGACCCATACTCTTTATTTTCATGTATGATTGTGTTGCTCTTTTTTCTCTCGTGTTTGTTCCTTCACCGTCTCTTCAACATACGACTCTTTCAATGTGCAGGTGTGTTTGTGTAAGTGTGTGTGTGTGTGTGTGTGTGCTTGCATATCCACATGTGAGGATCCTCGGGGTGAGTTTGAGTGGCGCGCTGCTGATACACAACAGGAGTTTTCTGCCCACTTCCTATCTGCTTCTCTCACAAACAGAGGGAGGAGGAGACCAGCGACTTTGTCTGTGAAGAGACATGTTTACATCGATGTATATTTGTTTATTTATTTATATTTTCAAGTAGCACAAAAGAAAACGTCAATAAAAAAAATAGACAAATCGATGTAGAAAAACGTGAACTGCAGTTTTTCCAATTCACTTGAGCTCAATTCAATGCACTTCATGTGTTTTCTCACATTATAATCATATACGGTTTTAACAGAACAAAACAAACATCCTGAAGCTCTTTCTCCACGTTTCTCTCATAGAAACATGAAGAAACTGTTCTTGTTCTGTAAAACTCTTGTTTTATTTTTCACCTCTACTGCCACAACAGCCTGGTTGTTTTAACTCAAAACCAGTTGCAGTTTACTTCAAAAAAATCTCTTCACAACTACATGGAAATGTGATTAATCAATCGCTTTTTTTGTTTTCCATCAGGTATTGAACCCGGTGCTCTTTTCAGTCCCTGCTCTGTTGAGTCGAACAGACCGTCTGCCGTTGAGTGATCGTCAACAAAATAATTAAGCTCCATTTTTAAACAGCGACAACAGTGATAGCCATGGTCGTAGCTACCTGGTCGTAAGCTAACCCAGCAACAAGTACAGCATCTCCTCCATGTCCATTAATGTTTAGTGATGGTCTCGTCCAGGAGAAACCAAACTGTGATGGAAAACAACATGTCTGGTACCAAACTGAGCTGAGTCAAGTCGGGTGACGGTAGAGTGATGTAGTGGAGAAGAGACATTAAACAAACCTCTCTCTCTAAATGACATTCAGAGAGATGACATATCTGATGACCCAAATATAACCTTGTGCATTATAAAACATCCTTTAGTAATTTTATATCTATAACATGAATAAATTAAAACTTTATTACCAGAATGACAACTTTCTCTCATGTTAAGTACATACATTCGCTACAGTCTCATGTTCACTTCAACATTTTATAGGAGATAGAAACAAATAATAAGCTCTGACGTAATAAACATTTACATTTCTAACCCGTCAAACAAACGTCCTGAAGCTTTTCCTCCGTGTTTCTCTCATTAATGACCAAAACGACTGATCTTGTTTTGTCTTCGTCACCAATTTTCAGCAAAATCTTTGTTTTATTTCCCAGTTCATGACTTCTACAACTTCTTATTACAGCCACACGTAACATCTGCTTTATTAGCGCTAAAGCAGTTGTATTATAAAAGCTGTACTTCAAATTCTACCTGGAAATGTTCCTACTGTAAACATCAGGAGTAAAGATGCTTAAACAAACCTCTGTTTGTGAATTATAGTCAGAGAAATTATCTCAGTGTTAACTTATATACATATATTTGTTATAGTCTTGTTCTCAGTCTCATATTCTGAAACTCACACTCGATGGTTTGTTGCTGCTTGGATCATGTTCAGTGGCTCTAAGTGTTCGATTGATGTATATGTTTATCTCAGTGTATATGTACAGATTTAGATTCACAAGGAGGAAGCACGAGCGACGTTACTTTACTTTCCAGTAGCAATTTAGCAGCATGAGGCTGAAGAAGTCTTTAGAAATATGACGAGTTATTTTAAGTACAAAAAGTTCCTGCAAAGAACTTAACTTTACTTTACTAAACTGTATTTTATCAATGCTTTTTTTTTTTTTTAGGAACAAACCTTTAACCAGTGTTTTCTAAATTCTCTCTGAACTTTTAGGTCGTTAAACTACTGTGACTAAGTGTGATCTGTAAACGCTCCAGATAGACTTTTAATATCATTAACATCACATAAAAAAGCAGCTCGATCATTCAAACAGTCTGTTATCTGAACCTCATTTGAATCAGAGTGTGGAATATTTTCAGACAAGCGTCACATTTTCTAACCTCGACACATTCTCACATATTCACGTTTTTTTTTTTTGTCACGAATGTCACTTATAGTATAAAATTAAAAAATTCTCAGCTCGTTTGTTTTTAGTCAAACAACTGCAGGTCACAGAGGTTTGGCTCATTGTTGAATTTAGAAAAGAAAATCAAAGTGTTTAATGTAGATAAACAACATTTTTTTTAGATTTTCTTAGATTTCCTCTGTTAATAGAAGGAGTTTAATTATATATACACACACAGATAACACCTGGACACTGACTAAACTATAAAACATTTGTGTTAATCTCCTCTGGTCATGTAAAGAGTAAGATGTCTTTGTGTGTATAATCAGCTGAAATCATCTATACAAAGTGTTTACAGTGTAATTAATATTTACCAATCTGTTACACTGATGCACAGACTCAGATATAATTTCTAAAAGTGATGACATTCCTGTTTCAGCAACATGTGTTGGTGTTTTGAAAGAGAAACGACAGTCATCAAAATCTCAGCTGAGTCTGTTTGGAGCTTCTGTTTCCGGATTTGTGTTAAGCTGATAAAGTCCACTTTCCTCTGCTGTTTCACTGACTCACACTCAAACATACAACATATGTAACTCTGACTAACGTTGATGGATATTTATCACTTTTATTCAACAAACTTTTGAGGAGTTTTGAGGAGTCGCTGCCAATTAATTATTTCCTAATTTATTTATTAGCTTATACAATTAAAGCTGCTCCTGGTTATTGTCTGTCGCTTTCTAACAATCTATTACCAACCAAGGCTCGAGCTAATGCTCTTAACACACATTACTCGCAGTAATCCTCATCTCCAAGCTAAAGCCGTTGTGTCTGGACAAGTGAGTGAGACGGAGGCAGTGACAGCAGGTGCTAAAGCCTCTGCTAACCCTGGCTAACACCCGCCTGAGCTCCATAAGACAGGAAATGCTGGGAGGGATATTTAACCACTTACTGAATTACGTACACACACACACACACCCACACACACTCTCCCTGTCTCACACACATACAACATGAACACAAAGAGCTGTGGGTCTTAAAACAAAGGCATTGTGTTGAATGAAGAAGAGGATCGTTGGATCAAATCTACATGACAGTGATGCACCGCAGGAGGACAACAGGTCTTTCCTAAATCCCAGGAAGAGCTGATGTTGGCCTGTAGGCCACTGTGTTCAGTGTGTGTGTGTGTGTGTGTGTGTGTGTTAGCTAAAGTATAACACATTTTAAATTCTAACTACCCTCACTGTTGAGATTAACGCTGCAAAAACCACCATCATTAGCACCTGGTAAAACTTATTATCAGACATATTAACTGATTACAGCTGTTAAAACTCTAATGTTGAAGCAGATTAAGAGCAGAATAAGTTTTATTAAAAGTGAAGTCGAGAGTAACATGAACCAGAGTCTATTTCACCATGAATAAGAGTCAAACTCCCCCTCAACAGTTAACAATGAAAGTAAATGGGGCAGTCAGCCAAACGTATCTAAATTGTCATTTTTTAACCACTAATAAAGCTCAAAATATCACTTCACTTCAGCAGCAGCATGAATAGGGTCCCTACACATAAACTGAAGTACTGATGACTTAGTAAGTGAACCCAGAGTTTATTAAAACACTGTTTTACAAGACTTACCCAACGTCTGGTTTTATAACAACTGGTGATGAAGGATGTTCCACATCAGCAGATTCATCATTTTCCTGAACAACAGGTTGATGTGTCTGTGAAGAGCAAGATAAATAATAAATTGTGTAGCCTATTCCCTATTCATGCTACTGCTGAAGTGAAGTGATATTTTGAGCTTTATTAGTGGTTTAAAAATGACAATTTAGATACGTTTGGCTGACTGCCCCATTTACTTTCATTGTTAACTATTTGGTTTTGAAAACAAAAGACGGTCAAACTGGATATTACTTCAACCAACGTAAAATATCTGTTGAGGGGGAGTTTGACTCGTATTCATGGTGAAATAGACTCTGGTTCATGTGACTCTGGACCGTCACTTTAATGCAGCAACCAACGATTAACTAGCCTGTGATGATTATTTACAGTATTTTCACAATCTGTTACTTGATTTATTGAATCAACTCCTCAAATGGCAGAAATATTACTTTTACAATCCAACAGAGACAATAAAATCAGAAGATACAGGATAATATTTGACATTAAAGTGAATTTGTGTCAACTAACAAAATGTTTCAGCTCTAGTTTTATATCTTTAATAAGTACAGATCTGAACATAAATATATGTACACAAATCTGTTTTCAGTTTTACTTGAACACGTCTCCATTGTTAAAAAAAAAAAAAAAAAAAATAAAAAAATCTGCTCACAGTTTTAGTATAAAACCCAGTTGTTAAAAACTCCTCTTATGTCAATTAGAGAGCTCCCTCGCTATTGATTTCCTCTGTCAGAAAATGGTGGAAAAGGTGAAATTATCTGAGTTTGGAACAAAAAAGTGAAATGATAACCTGTCAACGTGAAAGGAAAATCCATGTGACAGCAACAAAGAGAGAAGGAGAACTGAGGCCAAATACAGAGGAAATGTTATCCTGTTGATATGAATCTTAGTCAGGAGAAAACAAGACGACGGATAATAAACTAGTCTTCTTGTAAAAAGTCTAAACTAACCTGAAGATGCACATTTCCTCGATTTACATTTCTATCTTCCAATATCTTTCAACAACATATTATAACTTTTTAGCAAGAGATTAACTATAAATAAACCAGTTTTCCAGTCCTGAGTTAATTTATAAAGATTTATAGAAGTGAGGTTGGGATTTATTTCTTTAAACTGGCCTGTAATCGTCCCATAAAAGGTAAATTTTATGCAGTAATATCTGAAAATGTTCTATAACAGTTTGTGTTAAATATCTTATGTTTTTTAAAGTCTTGGATTCATGTTTTCATTATAACATGTCAAACTTTGGCATTTTTTATGCCTGAAATCGATAAATAAAACATTCTTCAGTATATTATATCATGTTTGTGAACGGAGATGATCTGTATAAACTGTGTTTATAATGTGTGAAAACATTATGTGACATGTCGTTTCTGCTGCAGGATTTTAAATGTCATGAGTTGAATCATCAAAGCTGCGACAGAAACAACAACAACAACAACAACAACAACCTTCTCTTCTCTGGTTCAACAGGAGAAAATACATAAGATTCAGACCTGGTTCTGGTTTTCAGGTAAAACCGGATTAATGTGAAACCACCAGCTCAACATGGAAACATCACGACACAAGAAGAGACAGAGATTTAAAGCAGATCTGTGAGAAACTGTTGTGACGTATCGATGAGGACGTTTCCTCCTGGTGGACGCTGCTGCTGCTGCTGCTCTGATTTCACACGAATCAGGAGACAATGTTGTGACCTCTCTTTGTTCGGACACTTTCACTGAGGTGAAACTATCAATCAACATATTGATTAGCACTAATTAAGATCAATCACACAGTGTTTAGCTCAGCGGGTGAAGTCTACCGTGTGTGTGTGTGTGTTTGGTCGGTCATGCATGTATGTGACTTTATATGTGTGTGTGTTTGCCTGTATACATTCTTCTGAGTGTGTGCGTATGTGTGTGTGTGCATGCATGCATGCGTGTGTGTGTGTGTCTTTGTCTCGGCTGTCACCCTGAAGGTTATCTCCGTGGTGGCAGCATCGTCAGGTGACAGCCGTATCCCATGATGCCAAGCGAGACGTCAAACTGTCTTTCCAACCAGGGATCCCTTGACGACTAGACACACACACACACACACACACACACACACACACACACACACACACACGGGAGACACAAACCCAAACACATCCTCCTCTCGTAGGTGAAAGGTATATATATGTGTGTGTGTGTATCTGTGTGTGTGTGAGGCTGCTCAGACTTTGATAAGCTATCACATGTCCCAGGTGATTGTCTCTAACATCACATCAGTCCAAAGACTCGGCCTGACAACCAAATCAAACGCACCCAGACCAGACGTCCTGGCAACACAAAACAAACAAACCCAAACTAACAATATATAGATTATACATACGTTTCCCTGAAACACACTCGTGAAAAGGAAAAGACTTTTATTTATGACTGGACTACCTAAAAAAAAAAAAAAATAAACAGGAAGCCTCCCAGATAAGGAAGTGTATTTTCAGGATGTTGGTCCAGTTTACTGATGTATTGAGGAGCCACACGAGGCCTGATACTGCTGCACTTTATAAACTTCACTTGTCAAACAGGAACCAACAGTTTGACAAAACTTCCTTGTTTTAGACAGAAGGTGCAACAATTTTGGTTTAAAACTCAAAACCCAGAAACTTTAAGAATGTTTGCAACCAGTTAATTTATTCTTAGTTTCATAATTTATTTTTGCAGCTATTTGTTGTAAAGAACTAAAGGACAAACATAGTTTTCTAAATGAGTTAATCTGTGTTTATTTAAGCTGCTTCCTCTACAGATATGTTAGTACACAGCTCTGGTTTGTGTTTACTTTATTGAATCCTGACATTTATCAATGCAATCTATCAATCATCAACTTTAACTCATTTGATGAGGTTAGTTTTGGTTTCATTTAGTCATTTAGTACAAGAAAATGTCATATTCGACCATTACAACAGTAAAGGACGGTATTTTTTCTCTAGAAAAAGTTTGAATAACACGTTGTGGTCGTCTTATATTCAGGGTCTAGAGACCTGGGGTTTAAACCAACAGGTGGCGTCAAAAATCTTCTCCCCAAACGAGTCAGAGCTTCTTCTTCTTCTTCTTCTTCTCTTCTCACTCACACACCAGAGACCTGGAGAGATGCGACCGTGACTCGGAGACTCACTAGAAAACAGCGACTCAAACGTTGAGCGAGTTAACAAACATCAGAGGAGACAGTGTTTCTCAGACATTAATGAGACTGTGACTCCGTCATAGTTTCAAAATGTTTCATGTAAAGCTAATGCTAACGCTCAAACGCATGTTAGATACCACTCCTCAGATCCCCGTCTAGACCAGCTTCCCTGTGCTCTCCTCCACTCCTGTCTCTCTACACTGTCTCTATCATTAAAGACAAAAATATCACAACAAATGATTAACAAACAAACATAAAACCCCACTTGTAGATGATACATCCTTGCTCATGTGCTCACTTTTTCCAAAAATGGGTCTTGAGTCGTCTTATATTCGGGTCAATACTGTAATATTGTCACTTATTTGTTATTTTGGTATCAATTATTTCAATGCTAACATTAGCTAGCAACTTTGAAAACAAAATACAAGCTAAGCTGGTGATAATTATCAAAACAAAACAGAAAATGTCGTCTAGTACCACGTAGCACCGGTCGCGCTGCCACTGAACGTAAAAATGCAAAACGCGGAGTATTAAACTAGTATTGTCCCTGTCAGCGCCTGTAGTTTCAAGATGGCGACCACCATTGAGCTCACCAGCTCTATGTTTATATAAATGGAAAATTCAAAGCCAACCAGAACATTTCCATTTGTTAATGGAGGTAATTACTAATTATTGAGGTCATTGTTGTGAAAGAAAATATCTATTTTTGTTGATAGACAACATGAAAAATTACACAATGATATAAAGAGTTCACACTCTAACATAAAGCTCAGACAGTGAGTAGACAACAGACTAAAGAAACACATCTGTGTTTATAACATGTTATATCTCGTATATAAATATCCAAAATAGCTCAGAAAGTCTCTGTCTGATTGTTCAAATAGCGTGTTGACCCGGATGTAAGACAGTATTTTTTCTCTAGAAAAAAGTTTGAAAAAGACGTCGTGTGGTCGTCTTATATTCAGTCCAGAGACCCGGGGTCTAAACCAACAGGTGGCGTCAAACGTCTTCTCCCCAAATGAGTCAGAGCTTTTTCTTCTCTCACACACCAGAGACCTGGAGAGATGTGACCGCGACTCGGAGACTCACTAGAAAACAACGACTCAAACGTTGAGAAAGTTAACAAACATCAGAAGAGACAGTGTTTCTCAGATATTGATGAGACTGTTGTTGGTGATAATTGTCCTCCGCACATTACAGTTACCAAGTGGTTGGTAGCTGTAATGCTAATGCTCACACGTACATTAAACACTGCTCCTAGAGGGCGTCTGGATACCTGAGTGGTTATGATTTACCGCGATGGTGCAGATATTGTTCACCAGTTCGAATCCTGACCCAGACTCTCAAGCTTTCCTGCGTTTGCTCTCCTCCATTCCTGTCTCTCTACACTGCCTCTATTATTAAAGACAAACATCCTCCAAAAATATTGATAAAAAAAAAAAAAAAACAACTCCTAGATGATGCATGCTTGCCGCTACAGGTCATTCGCTCGCTCAATAACTTTCCAAAAACGGGTCTTAAAAAAGGGGTCGTTTTATATTCGGGTCAATATTGCGCAGCTCTAAAAGAGTTTCTGTCAAACTTTTAACTGTTGGTTGTTTCACCTCCTGCTAATCCAGCAACGTGATGTGACTCCAGACTGTATAACTTCCCAATGTGCCGTTTCATATAATAAATAGATATTTAACTTGTTACTGCTGCATTAAAAGTTGAATCATCTTGTATTTTTTCTTGCGGCTACAGAACAGACAAGAAGAGAAAACAGCTGCATCGGTATGAAGATAAAGGTCAGATCATATTACATCTTCTTCACACAATAACCTTTTTCATTTTTACCATTTTAATTGTTTACAATGTTTCCTGCTGGGATCGTTTCCCTGAACTACAAACTCACAAAGGCTCAGATATGACGATTTATCCATGTGTGATGGCAGAATAAAGATGAAGGAATATCGACATAAAGAAAGATAACAATGCTAAGCCACAATACTGAGACTTTCCAGACTACAATGTCCTGAAAATGTAACAATGTTCTACAACATGATAAAATATTATTGTGAAAGTGTTTTATAGGTTTAGACACAGAGACTTTAATTTCACCACAACCAGGTCTGATATCTGCTTCACTTTATGTTTCATTGCTACATAATCAAAGGCTACTGCAGAGAAAAATTCACATTTAATAGTATAGTGTAGTGCACACACACACACACACACACACACCCTCAGCACGCCTTGTACAATTACAGAATTACAGCATCTTGGAAATGAGACATGACAGAGGAAACATGGTAGCTGCACTGAGAGCTGTTTCCTTTACACACACACACACACACACACACTCTGTAACATACACACACACATACACACCCTAACCCATAATGAAGTGATGTCATGTGATGTCAGTGACACAGGTTCCATTACCTGGCCTGTCACCACGTCGCCGTGGTGACTGCCTGTCAGATGCTGTTTGGTTGCCATGGCGAGAGACGTTGAAATCCACATGATTCAATAATGCGACTCTTTGATTTGATTGGTTCAGATGTTGAACATTGTGCAGCATGAGGTGAAAAGTGTGTGTGTGTGTGTGTGTCTGATTTACATTTATTAAATAAATAAATCAAATCCACTTGATATACTCGAACTGGATGAGACTAAATGATGAAATAAAAGACACAGACACGGAGTCAAACCAACGACAAACACAAACGTCGCCGTTGTTTTCACGATGAGATACAGAAAGTTTGAAGTGTGAACGTTAAAGTGTAAGAAATTCTGCTCTGTTATCAACCAAACCAAAACATCAGCTGTTCTGCTCATTTCACTTAAAAATAAATACAGTATTTTCTCTGTTGTGTCCTCAAACACAGAAGTTTGAAGCGACACTAATGGTCCTACACGATTTCTCTTATTTCTTTTATGATGTTTACATTTTTTTTCTTGTTTTGAAATCACAACTTCATGTTAATGCATCTAATAGATGTCAACTTGCTACATTTACAAGATAAAACAAAACACTTGAATCTTTAATGGTGCGTTCACACCGAAAGTGACCAGAGCGACGTCGGCGGCAGCGAAGCGTCTTGAGCGACCAGAGCGAAAAAAGAGAAGTGACGCGATTCAAAGAATTCGGAAAAAACCAATCAGAACGTTTAGATTTACCAACGTCCCACAGTCAGGTGGGTTCGAGGGAACAAGACGCGTAATTTTAGTTCCTAGTTCCCAGGTGGTCTGGAGATGTCGACGGAAACGCTCGTCGACAGCGAAGCTTCTTCAGCGTCTTTGGCGACTTGTTCGCTTTTAGTGTGAACGCACAGTAACACATTCATAGTTCAGAAGATCAAGTCTATAGCCTGGACCCGTCCATACTGCCTGTGATGCTACATACAGAAGTCAGACTGGCCAACCTCTTCCTGATCTTGAAAATCGGGAACCAATGAAAAATTAGCTTTTGCGTCGGTGTGGTTTTAATACGATGACGTACTACTTAAGTAACTTCAAACAACCAACATGGCGGCAATGGAGCAGCAATCGCTCGATTTAGCTGTAGCTGCTGTTTTAAGTGATTTTAACAGCGAGTTCTCTTTGAAAATGGTTGTTTACCTGGCAAAGCTGGTAAACACCATTTTGCTTCTGCTCTGGTGAAGCGAAATAATAAAGTTAAATGACAACTATCAGTGTGAGTCAAGACTCGATTTATCTGCTCCTGAAAACATGTAACTGGTTCGACTACAAACCAACCAGTCTGGTAGGTGACGTCACGTCACAGTTTCTTTCCCCGTCTCTTCCTGACTGAAGAGAGAACGAGGAGCAGGTGATAAAACTGACCAGGTCAGATATTTTCCTAGGTTAGCGTAGCTGCTGTTAAGCTAACGTTAGCGTCAGAGTTTGACAGTGACGTAAATGTAGCCAGACCAGCGTTGTAGTCGCTACGTGGTCTCACACTAAACCTACAGTAACGTTTGCTGCCTGTCACTAAACAGACTCTCTCATGTTAAACATTATCTTTAACATTCACTAACATCACATGTTAAAACCAGGACACATTTCAAACTGGACCAGAAGATGATTTTCATCTCTCTATTGACTCTAGTTCATAATATTTATGAACGAGTATATGATCCATGGACTGGAAGTAGATGGACGTGACTTTGGTGAGGTTTTCCGTTTCCGTTGCTACACATACGTCATCAGCATCAGTGGTCTGACTGGTTGTAGCTCTGTCCAGTAGCACACAGAGACATTTGATAGACGCCCGTTGATCCGCCTAAGAGAACTTCCTGTCTATGGGATCTTTGCTGGACCAAACTCCGTCTATGAACTTGGTGCGACAGCCAAACTATGACGTCCACAGACTTTAACAATCCTCCGACTCAAGACCTTCACTTTACGTTGAATGTATCTAATGTATTTAATTTATTAACAAACTATTTCAATGGAGTATCAATGCATCTTGGTGCAGACGTCTATTTTCTCAAAGGATGAAAACCTGAAAACTGACACTTTTTGATCAAACTGATTCAGTGAATGGACTCATCAAACCACAGCGAATCTCATATGATGATCACACATAATGTGAAACAGGTGCAAACAGACGTAGTATTACAAGTAACACGTATTTATCTGTCATATGATCTGGAAACAATCATTCATGCCTTCATAACCTCACACCTTGAGTACTGTAACTCCCTCTACTTTGGTCTCCTTCAGTCCCTCTTATCACGACTACAGATGATCCACAATGCAGCAGCAGCAGCAGCAGCACAGTCTGCTGCTAAAAAACAGGAGCATTTTACCTCAGTTTTAGCATCTTTACACCGGCTCCCAGTCCAGTTTTAAAATCCTCATTGGTTGTTTTTAAAGCTCTTAATGATCTGGCCCCAAACTACATCTCTGACCCGATACGTCCCCAATTATAAATCTATCAAACCTCAAAACTCACCTCACTTCACAGGCTTTTTTAGTTCTTTAACGTCCATCACTTTGTGTCTTTGAGTCAGTGTATAATTGTCTCATTTGTTCTGTTTGCATATTCATTTATTACTACTCTCTATTTTCTTTTTTTTTTTTTTTTTTTGGACAGTGTAAGTTGTTTAAATGTGCTTTAGAAATGTTTTAATTACTTTTTTTTGTGCAAAATGTGTGAATCTTATCAAACTTACACCCATAAACACAGAGTGAGGAGGGAATGAGCTCCAGATAAGCGTAGAGGAGGAGGAGTTTTGGTTCCGTGTAGTTGAGCTCTATAGAGCCTCTTGTTTTTGTATTTTTTTTTTCTTTCCACCAGAGGCAGGAAATAAGAATAATTGATTTCACTGTTTTCTTCTGGTGTCAGATCTGCTGCCGTTTATCATCATCATCAAATCTTTCACCGTGTCCTTCTCTCCTGCCTCTCTCCATCCTTCGCTCTCTCTCTCTCCCCTTGTTTGTTCTGCTAATTAACTTTATTACCCTGATAGCTCCCCACTGCCTCTGACGAAAACAATTACCATCTCTCCCGCCTCCACCTCTCTCTCCCTCTCTCCTGCCTCATCATCCTTCACTCTCTCTCTTCTGGCAAAGAGCAGCAATTAGTCCTGAGGCTTTTCCGCTGCTGCTACACTTACTATCTGTCTTTCTCTCCCTGCTGTTTCCACTCAGACATCAGGGGAATTCAGAGAAAAAAAAAAAAAACTTTAATATGCTATACAACATGGTTTCATTACTACAAAGTTTCCTAGTAAAATGATATGAGAGTTTCTATTTAAAGCTAAATAAACATTAATTTACTTTAATTATCATGAACTTCAGCATCTATGAACGTATGTTTTTTTTTTTTCTTGAAAACGTATTTTTGCAGCTCGAGCGCAGCGTGACCTGCTGTTCTCGGACTAAAATACACTGACTCTTTAATTGGAATTAATTAATTGGAAGAGCAGCATTTTCCCTATAATTAGAACCAAATCACACACTCCTTCCCAAGATCATTCCTATGATTAGAGAGAACGAAACGGGAAGTGAAATGAAAAATAAAATGTTTTCACTGAACATTAAAAGAAAAAAAAAAATGAAACAAGACAGAATTATTTTGTTGTTTGATAGGAAATAAAACTTATTTATACTAAGAAATCTCTTCTACGGAAGAGATAAGAACATGATCATGAATCGCGAAGATTGTGATGAGTTTAGTAAAGTTTAGCTACAGTTTTAAGCTACTCTCCAAAAAAACTACTGTTTCCATTTCAAAGGAAAAGACAAGATCACAATGTGGAGAGTAACTCTTACTGTTACTTCCATAATTTGTTTCCTGATCATCATTGTCCCTAAATAGAAAAGAAAAGAAAAAAGAAAAAAAGAAAAAAACAAAAGGACCAATTATAAAACTCCAAAACACAGACATAACTGCCCCAAAAAGAGTCAAAAATCCACCACAGTAGAGACAAAAGCCTTTACCTTACTTACCTTAGTAGTGTTGTTAAACCATAACTATGACATAGTCGAACCGAAGACCTTCACCCATATTTACTTATGGGTGAAGCTGAACTACAGTTTAAGATCAAAATGTGACCCACATCACCTCCAGATGTGTGCTGATTAATCCAAACTCTATATAACTCATCAATACAAATATCTGACTATTTGTTCCTTCTCATCAGTACAGATGATAAATAAAGGTTTTATTGAGGTGTCCAGTCTGTGACCAGGGTTGATCAGCGACCAGTGAATATGTGTCAACACTAGATATCAAACTAATCATACTAAGAAGCCGTAAGCTGTAAATTCACCGCGTCTAAGACGTCACTGAGACAGAAAGAAAAACAGAAAGAAGAGAAGCCTGAAGATGCACAATAAACCTGGATTGTTATTACAATTAACGTGCGTTTCATTTCCTGCTCCAGGTGACACATCCACACATTAATATCAGGTGTAATTTAGGTCAATGTGTCAAATTCAATTTATTGCATCACTGTTTAACATCTAGTTAAAGCAAGCATGTAAAAACTTTTTTGTGTCATGGTGAAGAAATTACAACATTTTCCATTAAGGCTTCCATTAAGCTAAATCAAATGCATCATCATTTGCATGAAAATAATAATTTGCATGAAACCAAACTACTTTCTGTGTCGCTCACTGTCTGTTTCTCCCTCTCTCTCCCTTTCTTTCTCTGTCATGGCCTGGCAATCTCTCTCTCCCGCTCTCCCTCTCTCTCTGGTGGCAGACAGGATAGCATTACATTGTCAGTGGTAATTTACCTCTCATCTGTCTTCACTAATTATTGTCACATTCATCAGATTCATCAAGGCAAGAGGGGCTCTCGCGGGGATTGCACCATTTGCCGTTAATACAGCATCAACTGCTATTAGGACCGAGAAGCTGAGAGGTGAGTGTGTGTGCATGTTAGTGTGTGTGTGTGTGTGTGACAAGAGGGACAACGCGTATTCATCTCTAATTAGACCAAGCTGTGTGATTAATTATACAGTCCGCCTTTTTTTACTCCAAGGGCTGAGGATGATGTCGTTGATGGAGGTGGAGGAGGGAGGGGGAGAAAAATAAATATAGAAGAGGAAGAGAGGTAAAAGATGGAGGGAGAGAATATGAAGAAGGTGAAGATGTGGGAAACGTTGTGGACGTGGAAACAGG
Source organism: Polydactylus sextarius (assembly GCA_016801845.1). Classification (NCBI taxonomy): domain Eukaryota; kingdom Metazoa; phylum Chordata; class Actinopteri; family Polynemidae; genus Polydactylus; species Polydactylus sextarius. Next base: position 23,345,223 of record CM028910.1, read on the forward strand.
ACGCCAACGCTAGAGGGAGAGAAGGAGGGAGGAAAAGGAAGGGAGGGGAGAGAGAAGAAAAAAAAAGAGAGAAAAGAAGCAAAATCCGAGGGGAGACAGAAGAAGTGAGAGAACGAAGTGGAGAGGTGAAGTGTTTTGTCATGTGCTCTCAGTGTAATTCCCACCTGACAAAGAGGCCTTGAATCAGGGGGGAAATTGCAACTTGTCACCCAGCAAATAAACTGCCCTGATAACTGATTAATAACGCACACCTGGGACAGCTGCACACACACACACACACATGTGTACACATGCTGCGACACTCTTGTAAATAGAACGAGCGCCAACTCGTCTCACGTATGAAAGCACGTGCGCACACACACACACACAAATTTATATACATTCAGATTTTTATATAGAACCATTCAGACACATACTGTACAACTGGATGCAAAAAAACCAACATAAATTTAGAAACCTTTCAGTACGAAGCAGAAGTGCAGCCTTGAGTCTGAATAACTCAGTCGACCGAGTCAGATGCAGTGTGTCCACACACACACACACACACACACACACACACACACACACACACACACACGTCTTCAAACACGTCAACATGAGTTTCACGAGAACAACATTTAGAAACTACGACCACTTTTAACCACTTTTTTTTTTCATATGATGGAAGAACTGAGATGAGTAATCATGGTGTATTTACTGTAAAATAATAATAATAATACTGATGATAATAATTATTAATATTATCTGTGTGGTAGATTTAAGATGAACTTTAAATAAAGTTTAAGATGTGTTGCCACATTAATATATAACCGCAGAAGTAAACACCGTTCTTTATGGACAATTTCACTTTTAATCACCTTTTTGAGGAACAAACTGTCACAATCTTTTCCATAAATGTTATAAAAGGTGCAGGTTATATCATCTACGTGTCAGAAATGTTTGTTAAACTACACAAGAGAAATAAATAAATTCCCCAAAAAGACCAAAAGTACAGTTGCCTAAACTTTGGTTCACGAAAGTTTTACTGCTGTTCTCCAGTTGTACTCGGAAGTCAGAATTTCCGAGTTATCGGACACATAGGATTGTTCGCCATAAATATAATATATATATATATATATATATATATATATATATATATATACACATACATATATGGAAATGCTGTGGGAGAATAATTTACATTTTTCATGTTGTATATATATATGAACTACAACACAGGCCGTGATAACAGTGGCTACAGTATCCTGGTAGATCGGTGCCCGTTAACTGATGATATTAAAATGCTCTGAGTGTCGGTGACTAGAGGTTTGTGTCAGGACGATCAACAATGTTGTTGTTTGTTTTGCCGTTATAAAAGACACACACACACAGCTACAGCTGTGCAGCCACATCCACTGTGCTCTGGATCAGCGGATTGGAAACTTTTCCGACTTTGTAACTGGAACGCTCCGAGTTCTGACTTCCGAGGTAAATGGAAAGCAGCGTTTGAGACTCTTATCAAGATATGGCCTAGCAGTATCATTTGAACCGTAGACGGTATAAACTGCAGTATACTTTGATATGTAAATTTCAATATAACCGTTTCTGATTGGTACCATATTACCCTAGTAAAGGCATTCTAGCAGGAAGCAGTTTCTAAACTATTAATTAACATAAAATAGTCACTTCAGTAAAATTCATTGCGCAAAACTACAATTACAGAAAATATTATAGAAAACTTAGAAATCACGTTTTTTTTGTAAATTCAACCAATCAACAGTTATAAAGCAGGACATGCAGGTTCACCTCTCGTCCAATCACAGGCTGTTACTGAAAACAGCTCACAAAGCATCCTGGGAGATGTAGTTGTTTAGGAAATGTGGCGTTATCGCTGTGGGTTTACGTTTTGTAAACAAGACAACAAAGGTAAGACATGATTGATGATCGTGTTCACTGAACGGTCTTTGGTCGTCTGTCGCTGCTGGTTCAGTCAACTTTAGTCTGGTCTTGATAAAACTTGTAGTTTTGGAATCTGTGAGACCTCCACTCTCAGCGGACACGTCACTTGTTTGTTTATAAAGCGCCGTGTGGAGGGGGGAGTTTGTTTACTTGCTCTTTTATTTGTTTGTAGCTTTAGCTGTGTTTGGTGGTTGAGCTTTTAGCTGAGATTCTGAGGATATTAAACACGGCGATGTTTATGCAGCACAGCTGGCGTTACACGTCGTGAAATCCGATGTGACCCACTCTGTCCCCAGTAAAGGGGGCGTTAGGGATGAAGAGGTTAAATCCAAAATATGACCATATTATGGACGTTACACCGGCCTTTTTGACAAGCTCCTCCCCCTCCATTTGAAGTAATGACCTATCGTGACAAGAAGGTACGATCAAAATCTCTATCGTTGGCCAAATTCATATCACATACAGTTTTTACCGTTCATACCACTCCTAACTCAAATAACAATTTGTTTTCAGTGTGACTTCATTACACTGTAAAAAATAAACGAGGAACAAAGAAAATTCTGACAACACATTCAGATTCTTATGCTCTTTAAGTGACAAAACCAAACTTTTTATGTTTATAAAGTTCAAACGCACGTGAGGAAGATGTGTTTAGTGAATTAGATGTGGAACATTTTACTCTTTAATAAAATATAAATGCTACTGTTTAAAATGCAGCAGATATCTTAATAAAATGATTATTTAAAATAACAAATCGTCCAACATTTACACCGATAACAACGTGTCTGATATCATCAGATTAATCAGTCGGACCGATTTTTTTTTTTTTTTTTTAAACGACTGTGCACAAAAAATAATCAGCATGAGAAAGCTGCAGCCCTCATTAGATCTGAAGTGGTTGTTGCTTTTGTTTGGACACGTACGTTTTTCTTGACCCACAACCACTTCTCTCCTCTGCACCGATGGACACACAATAGAGACGGAGACAGTGGATGTTCTGGATACACGCTGGTGTGTCGGACTTCATGTAAATAACAACAGGTGTGAGTGTTTTGATGCACATCATGAAAAGAATATGGATATGATTACACATCACCGCTCATCAGGTATCAACACTCCACTGTGTTAAACACTCTTGTCTTTTCAACGTGCACAATGCAACAAGTTTGGTTGTAAACTGACAAAAGTAGCAACATGGAGAAGATGAACTTTGTTTCCTGTTTGTCATTTTGACCTTTCTTATGAGAAAAGAAGAAAGAAAAAGAAAATATAGAAGGGATAAAGTGTCACCAAGCTATTTTTGTAATGTATCTGTGAGGTGGGACAGAAGCTTCAGTCTAACCTGAGAACGAAAAAAAAAAAAAAACATCTGACCATCCTGTCCCCAGAGACAAAGACGACAACAATGGGAGAGGCAGAGAATTCAATTACAGACGGATCGAGCTCATGATAGACCGAGAGGATCAGCTCGCTTCCATCTTTTCCCTGAGATGATACACAGCGTCCACACATGCACACAAACACGCGTCTGTCAATACTAGCACACGGTGACCCAACTGAGGAAAAGCCATTTCCAGTGACATCTACTCTTAGTGTTTATTACACCCTCACTCCTGTGTCTGCGCCCTCGTAGTCTTGCTGTATTTCTGAACACTCGCACGTTCCCGCCCTCTGATCCTCGCTGTGATTGGACAACAACAGCGAGACCAGGACCAGGACCAGGCCAGGCCACGCTCGCTGCCTCCGCACTCATACACCCCTCTGAACACACACACACACAAACACACGAGGCTGGGCCATCTCCTCCAAACAAAACCTCTTCATCTACAGCACAATGGAGACTTTCCTGAAAGCCTATCATTTTCACTGGCACCGGGTCGAACGGTGACGGAGAGAAGGAGGAGGAGGAAGAGGGGGAGGGGGGTGTACAGAGGACAGGAGGAGGAAGACGCCGGTGTCGAAAATTGGATCAGAGCCGAGGGTTGTCGTTTGTGTGAGTTTTATCAGCGGAGCCTGAAGCCCAAAAGGTCATCTGACATAATGGCTGATGAATTTAAAAACGCGCTGAGCAGGATTTTCATTTGCAATTTTCAATTTATCCAGGCGGAGCCTCTCGCTGCTGATAACCGTCTCCAGCCTGTCAGCGCTATCGCACCGCCTGTCACAAACATCAAGCAGCTGTTGCAACCAGAGAGGGATTTATATAGAAAGAGAGAGACAGACAGGTGAAGAAAACCAAGACAGAGATAAGGACAGAGAAATAATAAATCTACTATCTTAATGGTCAACGGAGGAAAAAGAAGCAACGGAGGTTAAAGGTTAAGTCATCAGAAACACTGACACCTCTGTAGCTGCTGTCACATCCTCACTAATGTATGTTACATGATCTAAAAACAGTCTTACCTCCACTAACTAACATTAATAAATAAGAAATAATGTTTAATTACATTGCAAACTGCATCTTTAAACGGAGAGATCATCCATACAGTCGTTATCTTAATAACCTTTTACAGATGTTTGCACCGGCGCTCAGTAATGATAATAATTGAGGTGTGTTGCTGTACCTGCGTTGAGCGACGGACGTGAGTTTCCTGTTCTGACGTGCCGTTTATTATCAGGCTCTATTGTGCTTTAATTATACACAACTAAGCGTTTATATCAAGGCGGCTACTGAAAACAAACTGCTGCTGCTCGTGGATGAAGTCTTGTTTACGTTCTTTTATTCACTTTGAACGGCTCCGCGATTCACAACGTACAGAAATCTGATGTTGTTGAAAAGGAGCAAAATTACCGAGTGTTTCTGAAAATTGCAACAATCTCATCCACTTAAAAAAATCTTATAGGAGACGACATGAGACGCCCAAGTTGACCCTGACCTGCCCCCAACGTGTAGTTATTAATGCACTTTTACTAAGTATAAATCTAGTTTGTTGTATAACAATCCATCAATCTAGATCGATACATCTATTCAATGATTAAATGAGTGAAAACATCTTTATCATCATATTTCAGCAGTGTTGCTGTTTCCATCCAAGTTTCACCTCCAACTGCTCTGTCCTAAACATTCAAACAACGCTAATGCTAGTAGCCTAGCGCCAGGCAGGTCACGGCAAATAGCCAAGAAAAAGATGATGAGGACGTTTAGTCGCCTCAGGAATAAATCAGAGAAAAGACGAGTGAACAGACGAACCACAGTAGGAGGTAAACTAGTCAGAAAACAAGGACCAACCTGTCCGGGACCTGAAGAAGAAGCAGCAGGACATTGACCCATGTTAACGTGTCAGATACCTGCTCACCGGCTTTGACCAGTTATTTTCCACTAAAACTGAGATACAACTCACATCTGGATCAACAACACAACATCTAGTTTGATTCTTTTAATCGTCGTGTTAAATAGATATATGATATCTTCTCATATCGATCTCAGGAACCTGAATCAAATCAAACTGCATCATAACAGACTTTGTGATATTGGAAAATACTGTCTCGCTGCCCAAAGACTTGATATAATATCACATCATGATGAGACTCTATCATTTATAACTACACATCGTGTAGCTGTTGCTTAAATGTTCATTAGAGGCCATTTTGAAGGACTGGAGTTGACGATGATCTGTCCAGACGTTTAGTTCGTTTCTACGTGGACTAGAAGATAAAAACTGTGGCTCTTTAAGTGAGCTTGCTGTGCAGAGAACCAGGGCCACGAGCCAAGGTTTCCAGAGCAAACAGCCTCACATAGCTGCTCCCCATCACTGCCTATTCATCCCTCCACATCCCACCTGACGGAAAGAGAGAAACAGAGAGAGAGAGGCTCCTGGCAGTGAATCCAGGCCTTGCTGGGTTCAGTCGAACAGCTGTGTCTAATAAAGTGTCTCGCCTCAAAGAAAAATAGGAGGGTGAAAAAAAAAATGTGAGTACTTCACAGCAATCCAGCGCTAAGAGAAAGACAGAAGAGGAGGAAGAGGGGGGATGAATGATGGAGAGATTTTGTTGAAAAGCTTAAATGACAGGGGCCAATTTCTCCTAACCAGGAGGAAAAGGTACAATGAGTCTACTGATTGGTGGATACTCAGGTTTAAAAGCTGACTGATTGGCTCGAAGATGATCCTCCTGAGCCCGTTTAGATCGATACCTTCCATCCTGCATCCAGTGAGCGTCTATCTGGCACCAGGACTCCAGGATTTAGGGATAAAGCACACGAGAAGATGAATCATTGACGAGCTGGAAGACGAACACAATGTGGTGCGTTTTCTTCAAGAGATTCAGATACTTACACTCTGAATAAACGTAAGAAAGATAATTGAAAGTTTAGACTCATATGACCAACGAGCAGCTATTTCACCATCGACAACCCACGAAAAGTTAAAACAACTGCTGTTATAAAACTTTAGAAATCATCCTAAACATCTGTGTAGTTTATCGTGCCTCTGTTACTCAAACCGAGTTGTATTTTTATTGTCTTACACAAGAAAACGCCTCCAAAACCACAGCAGGATTATTTTTGTTTGAACGACACAGAAGACAACATGAGATCAGTTTGTTTGACTTCCTAATTTGTTCCTAAGAAAGAAAGAAAAAACACTTTAATCACACAGGTGCACAAGTTCTTCTATACTTTTGCATTTCTGGTTCATAAAAGACATAAAAATTTCAGTTTTAGATTGTTTGGATTCAATAATTTTAGATAAAAATGAACAATAATCAGTTTTGCAGCAACAGTCTGAAAGTCTTAGTCATGAACACAAACTTTTCCTTTAATCTTTTACCTAAAACCATCAACATTATGTTTAATAAATGAATAAATCCATGTAGGTGCGATGCAGGTGTATCAAGGTGCATCAAAACAGGGCTGGATATTATAATAATACACACATATAATAAGAAGAATATGGATTTTATATTCAGGCTGTTTCATTTCAACTTCCTGAGCAATTCTGATCAAATATCTCGGCAAAAAAAAAAAAAAAAACGTGGTATAAAGTGTGAATAAGAGTCGTTTAATTTAAAGGCAGAGCAGAGGGAGGAGGTGAGGAGGTGGGTGTAGGTGGTGGTGGTGGTGGGGGGCTAAGAGAGTGAAAAACAGCACGATGGCCTTGAGAATATGGATCCTCGCCTTTCAACACCTTTGTTTGTCTCAGAGCCCTGCATGTGTATATTTGTGTGTGTGTGTGTGGTTGGAGGGGGTGAAGGCTGAGGGGTGGTGGTGGAGGATGAGGAGGGGGGCGTGGGGGGGGAGCTGCTGGGCTGTGTGACAGAGTCTCTCTCTGCATTAATTGCTTAAATTGAAGCGCTGCCACGTCTCTGTGAGAGACGCTTTGATATGATAATGGAAGCCTTCTCAGCACAGGAGAGGCCTGCTTTGTGTGTGTGTGTGTGTGTGTGTGTGTGTGTGTGTGTGTGTGTGGATGGTAATTTGGTGGCATGCACCTGCCAGCATGCTACTGTCTCCTGTCGCCATCAACACGGCCCAGAGAGACAGACAGAGTCGGACAGACAGAATCAGAGAGAGACGCCTCAGACGCGTTCGTCAGGTGATGATGATGATGATGATGCTCGACATGTTACAGTTGTAAACATCTTTTTATAAATGTTTCTCTGATGTCTGTGGCAACTTTGATGACTTTTCAATGACTACATACGTTTATCATTAAAGTGTTTTTTTTTTTTTTCCTCTATCATGCGTGTGTGAACTCCAGTGTGTGAAGTACCTGGATGTCACAGGTTCGTTCGGTCCTGGCACCGACGACGAGGCTGTTAACCTCTCTGATTCAAACCACTCTGACCTGTGTTCAACTTGTCCAAAACCACTGAACCACTATGAACCACTATAAACCCACTAAAACCAGACCGAGGCTCCAATCTTTTACCTCATCGCTCGGATGTAAAGTGTAAATTTTCTACATCTCTTATTACTCTCAGTGTAGTGAAAATCACTTAAGCTTCCCCTGCACTTTTTGAACCATAAGCACCGCTACATATTACTTGAACTGACCAGGTCAAACACAGTCCTTTACTGCAGCTCCCACCAGATCAGGAAGAAACATCCAGTCACAAAAAAAAAAAAAAAACAAGTCTGGTTTTAAGTAAAAAAAAAAAAAAAAAACACGTGGGAAGACATAAAAAAATGAAAAGGTAACAACTAAAACCAACTATCGTTCCATTAAAGAAGCTTTCAATACATTTATAATGAAACTGAACTGTTGAACTTGAGAACTAGTTTTTAGAAAATATATCAAACTACCAACTCAGCCTGAGCTTATAGAAGAGTTTTAGAGCTGTAATCAATATTTATTAGTGGGAATTAATCCTTTAATTCCTTTTGAAGTGACAAGTTTGTTCTAGCAACTTATACTTTTCTAATATGTCGCAAAAAAGTACAAGACTTAATTATATATATAATAATCTAATGTAATCTTAATTGTTTATTGTAAACTTTACTTAATGATCTTTAATCTTCTTAATTACGTTTGTGCTTTTAAATCAGTGTTTTGTTTTGTTTTTTTCGTTTCTCTTTTTTCTTTCCAACTGCTTTAATTTCCAGTCATTCCAGTTTACTTTGTCATTCCCACAGTTACTGACCCAGTCCGGCTCCCGCTAGTCAACGGCAGACCTGCTCATCATGCGTCACAGCGACCGGAGAACCAATCAAAACGTCAGATCTCCTTGATGATGTCACAGGTCAGCCGGCCTGCCATTAAAACACAGAGAGATCGTCATGGTAACGGTGAATGTGTGCTACCATGGTGGTGGTCGTGGTAGTTGTGGGAGATGGTTTACTGGAAGGGAAGTGTGTGTGTGTGTGTGTGTGTGTTATTCAATAGTGTCTGGGATGCCCAGTTGAGTCAGCCATTACCCAAAAGCCACTGCAGCTTCAGGAGGAGAAAGGAAGCACTGTGTCCCCAAGTCTGACAAATACACACACATGCAGAATGGCCTGATCAAACACACACACATAGACACACACACACACCTCCTGGTGCCTCGCTAAGCCAGCTGACCTTTACACAGGCCACCCACAACTGACCCGTCCTCCGCCATGTGACGAGGTGGGAGGCAGAGACCACGACACTGTCCCATGGTCCCACACACACACACACACACACACACACACACACACACACACACACACACCATCTGCAACTGTTTCACAACTATTTCAGATGGTAACACACCTCAGCAACTAATTTAAAACAATATAATTATAATAATTAAAACAACATCGACGTCCACGAAGACTGTGATCGGTGCCGGTCTGATCTGGATCTGGACCTGAAGTTAATCTTCCATCGTTGGTTTGACTGAGCCATTGTGACACTAAGGAGAAGATCTTTTCATGGTTGTGCAAACACAATAATCACCTGATTATTAAACGTAAATAAATGTTGTTTTGTCCGATGTGTTCGAGGCATCAGTCGAACTTGTCCAGGACTACGTTTAAAAACACAAAACAGAACAACTTATTTAATTTAAATCCATCTGCAAGTTTTCTTTCATGTCACTGGACGAGCTGCTAGATAGAGTCTGACGTACCTGTTGGAGAATCAAATACTTATAAAGAAACATCTTAACGTTGAAAAAGTCATGAGAAAAAAAAAAGATACCAACATCACGACACATTTATGACGACCCCCATCACTGCTGAAGCTCTTTAACTTATCACTGCATCACTCAATTACATCATCTGTTTTAGATTAACAGACTTATTTTGTCCTAAACGTGAAAAACAAACTTTAATTGTGACTTTTATGTATGAAAATATCAATAACAAACGCATCACTGACGATGTAGAAGCATATTTGCAGAAACATCTTTGTTCCTCACATATGTCTGAATAGTAGAGTGAGAGAGCGAAGGAGGATTTGAGGATCTACCCAAGTGCTTTTGAGCAATAAGACATTTATAGTCCTCATCAGACGTGTGCGTCAGAAAGTCTCTGCTTTCTACAAACACTAGCGTCGACTTGAACTGTCGCACACTATTAATAGATGCCGGGTTGTGTCATGATGAGTTGCTCCTCTTGTTCATACTGTATATGTGTGTGTGTGTGTGTATGTCTTTAGTGTGTGAGTATGTGTGTGTTCATCGTTCCCTCGCAGCCAAAGGCCCCATTCCCATCCCTTGATCTAGAACAATGTGCTTCAGTCAGAGAGAGAGGGACAGAGCAGCCTTAGAAACTGGGGGCCCCTTAACACACACACACACACACACACACACACACACACACACACACACACACACACACACACACACACACACACACACACACACACACACACACACACACTATCCAGCCAGTTCCAACCCACTCCAACAACAGCTGAGTTTTCCATCTACAGACTAATAAACCTAAACATGAACATATGATCCAGTTTCTTCTAAACTGTAACGTCACATTAAGATTTTAACGTCCAGTTAAATCACACACACACACACACACACGTCTTCACAAACTGGGTCCCGTCCCATGAATAATAAGTATCCAACTATGCCAGAGGTCACATCCACGCTCCACTCCCCACAGCTTTCCCAACCGACCCCCTCATTAGGGAAATGTTTGTCCCAGTTGGGAAGGTGGGACGGGTGAGAAAAGGCGAAGGAAAGCAGAGACGGAGGGGAGGAGGGGTGAGGGAGGGGAGGGGGAAGAAGAGCCGAGGCTCTTGTTAAAGAAAGTTGGGACGTCCGAGAAACTTTCGATGACTAATTGCAGTCACACGCTTTCTTGCCAAATTTTGTCGCTTTTCAAAAAAAAAAAAAAAAAAAAAACATCCACAAAAGATTCAAGACTTTAAGTCACGAGGGAAGAAATTCTCATGAAAATGTGAGTCTCTCGTCTGCGAATGAAAGCTACTTTTGCAGTTAACAAGTCTTATTTCTGTGAGAGACCATGTTTGCGCTCAGTCATATTCATCACAACACACACACACACGCACAAACAATCTGACAGTCAGCAGTTTGCACTGTGTTCACAAAATTGAGCACGTTGGCAAAAAGTGTTTACCTTTTCATGAAGACGGCGGAGCAGCAAAAGAGGCGGGAATGAAAACGCTTGAAAACTTGAAAAGCTTGTATGGATGTGCACAACATTTACATTTAAGTAATCTCTCAAATTAAATGAAAAAGTATTATTCACGAGTGTTCATTTTTTAAGAAAAGGAGGGGGACAGTGGTTTCTCCGTCGTATAAACAAAGTGGAGAAATGCAGGTCAGCACATGTTCGACTCTTTTCAGAAACAGAAAAGAAAAGAAAAAGAAATAGACTGAAGCGTTTTAGCTGCAATAGCAACATTGTTGTTTACTCTTTTTATTCACACTTTTAATCAGAAAATGCACAACTAATAACGAAAATGATGATGCATTTTGTTGAGTAAAGGTCGACACAAACATTTCATGGCTGAAAAATTATTAAATTATTATTTTAATTAAGAGGTTAATAGCCACTATTCTTCCAATGAATTGCTTGTTTAATTATTGTTTTGAACTAAAATCATGAAAAAATTTTATTGGCTCCAAATGAGGCCTTGAATGTTTGGGTTTTTTTTTTGTTTTTCTTTTATTAACAGTTTTTTCAGACCGAGCCAACAAATCCTAAAAACATCCTCGTTAGTTGTAGAGTTTAATTCTTGGTTCTACGGTGACTGACAAGTGACTGATATGAGGGATAAAGATGTACAAGAAGATAGCTTCATCTCTAATAGATGGACACACACACTCAGACACACACACACACAGCAACACTCTCTCCTCTGTCAGTGGCTCCTGCTCCCAGTGAATGAATGAACGCCTCTGTTCTCGCTGGCTCTCGTCCCTCTTCATGCCCCGCTGCTGACTGGCAGATTGGAAGTAACAAATTGCTGCGTCCTCAGAATGATAATTAGCAAAAGCCATGAAGGCGGTTTTGTTTTAAAGGCTCATAAAGGAGCCAAACTTTTTCTTTTTTTTTTTCTTCTTTAAAGTCTTTTTCTGGTCACCTGACTGACTTCTGATACTCTGAAACTTTACAAACAAGTTTGAACTTCAATATAAGATCCAGAAAAATCTCCCTCACACGTCTTGAAGAGAGAAATCTCCCATGGCACATATATTTATCATATTAGGTGAGATGAAAACAGAACTTGGTAGCCCCTTTTAATAGGCAGGTCTGTACAGTGAAGAGTCTCCTCCCCTCGCTCCGCTGCCTTTAGCACAGCTCCAGCATCTCCATCAACAAGTCAATAGAGGCTCTGGTTCGCCGAGACATTAGCTAGGAAGCTATGGAGGTGAGCAGGGCTTATTATAAGCCTCTTAGTGATTCTGCAGGAGGTGAAGAAATGGTCTCTGTTAGGGGAATCAATCCGTGGGTAATTACCTAGCCACACTGCAGGCTGCTGAGGAGGACTAGGACCGAGCTAAGGCTGCAAAGGCTAGTGAGCTTCAGTTCAATAAGAGCCTTTTAGGAGAGCCCATTGTCTCAGACTTAAGAGAGGGGAGCAGACTGATAATGATAATGATGATGATGATAAATACACACCCAGTAATCAAGTGGTGTTTGACAGACACAAGTGCACAGTAGGGCTCATCAGAGTTTAGCGGCACACAGGCGGCCGATCTATAATCCATCTATCCTCCAGACTCGCTTACTCTGTTCGAGGTCACTCTCCCAGAATGCACCGGGAGGGAGGAGAGAGGAAGGGAAACACCTTCAGTTCTATTCAGTTTTATTTGTATAGAGACAAATCACAAAATACATTTATTCAAGGACATTTACAATATTATAGAGAAAACTCAACAGCTTCTACAGTGATGATGAACTAAAAAAGACTTGGACACAGTTACAGACCAACTCCATCTACTTTCCTCGTCACTGAGAAACGGCACGTTGTCCTGTATCAAAACATCACTTTAGCTGTTTTTGCATCTAAAGCAGCTTGTAAATGGCTCAAGAGACGTATACGAGTCATGAAACTGGATGTATTTAACCAGAAAGATGCAAATAATGACGGAGCTTCATTCCTCCACATCACCTGTGATTCAAAATCCATCTGTACAAGACACGAACGTCCACTTTTATATCAGACGCTGGGTTTTTACAAAACCTAAATCTTTCACTGGACAGAAATCCAAATTATTCGCAGCCGCTGTCAAACATGAGGGTTTCGCCTCTGAACAGTCACCTGCTGCTGTTAAAAACAATCACAGCAACATCAGCAGCAACAATCAAGAGAAGTAGAAAACAGTCACTGTACCAAAACTATCAGAACGTAAGGTGCTTTCGTCCACTTTACTCAAAGTGAAGTCTCAGGAGACGAGATTCTTCTTTTACAAGTATTACAGCTCATACACACACACACACACACACACACACACACACAAATACCCTTCAATTGAAACAGCTGTAAGTAGTGATTGTACTAAAAACCGTAATGAAAACAGAACTAGACAAAACATCTCAGAGTTGAGATAAATTTGATCCAGACAGTCGATGCACTGACGACCTCGTTAAACGACCTTGGATATTTTATAAAACAAAGTCATTATTATTATTATATTACTACTATTATGAGGAGTTCACACGTCTGTTAATGGAGATAAATGTGTCTGATCTCACGTCAGACCAATGACCAATGACCAATACTAAAATATCCTGCAAGTGGAACCAAATCTCCATATTTAAGATGCAACTGATTTATTATCATCTACTTAATCTAATTATATCAGGAAAAAAAACAGAGACTTGGGCATAAACCAGTGTGATGAGAGCAAATTAAAGTCAAAGAAACCGTCAGTTTGGTCCATGTCTCATCTACTACAAGCAGCCAACAGGGGGCGCTGGAGATGTTTCAGTCACGTCATCCATCTTGATTTATTCTCACCAACAAGCCTCGACTGAGCGCCCCCAAGAGGTAGAAGGATCAAACAACAGCTGCAACTATTAGCATTTCTTTTTATACATTTTACTCCTGTTTTACTTTTAAATTTGAATATTTTCTGTTGCTGCCGGATCAAACCGAGACGTATAAACAGACGAGAAATGCACCACAATGAAAAGAAAACAAACTGTTAGGTCAAACTATTAATAATATTAATTCTTCATCTCATTCCCTTCATTTTTAAGAGGTGGTTTAGTATCTGATAGACTGCCCCCAAGAGGTGGAGGAGCAAAACAACTGAAGGTTTTTGTTTTTTGTTTAGATTAAACTGATGTTTTTAAATGTTTAAAGGAACATAATTTGAAACCATTATCTTAATATACTCAACTTATTGTCATTTAGGTTTTTATCAGATGTTTTTGTTGCATAAAAACCAAATATAATGGTTCCCCAACAGGCAGACAGGTTGGTTAGTAGATGGATAAAAAGAAAGTGAGACAGGCAGAAAGACAAGCATGCAGCTGAAGCCTTGCCACTCTGACACCTGGGGAGCTATTTGCAACAACACACGCAGAAAAGGGGAATATGAAAAAAAGCTAAAAGAGAGAAAGTAGATAAAGTAAAAGCACTCTTTCATATGAAATCAAGAGTTTAGGGGGCAGAGTTCAGCCATAAGTGGCGCTGCTACAACACGGCGCAGAAAAAAAAAATTAATTTCACATTCTTTAATTTTCAGAATAAAATGGCCAGCCATTTCAGGTCGAATAATTGTTTGAACCAATGATTTTATCATTAATCCGACAGCGGCCCCTGAGAGCTGGGGGTCACACCGGAGGTTGATTAGGTACGAGGCTGCACAAAGAGCCCTCCAGTCGATGCCATTGAAAAGGAGCAAGTCATTTAGATTGTGAATTGGTCCCGGGGCTGCGAGGCTCGCTCCATTACAGGCCATTTTCAATTTCAGCCTCACAATAAACATCAAGCCGGGCCAAGGAAATTACAGCATCTTGGAGATGTAGCCGAACAGATAGGTGGGGTACGGACAAGATGACACGACTGGAGGGAGAGGAGGGGCGGGTAGCGGCGAGAGAGAGAGAGAACAGAGATTATCCAAAGTGGAAAACTGGAAAACTGAAAGAAAAAGAAAAAAAGTGTAACCTCTCTGACTCTTACAAAGTTTACAAAGACTGTGTGAATGTAAAGTAATAAAAAATCTAATAATATAAAGAAAAGGCTTTAAGGTGAATTACAACACAAACATAAATTCTTCTATTTGCTTCATAAATATAAAAAAAAAAAACTCCAATTAACTGTCGACCAAATGTCCAAAAATGTAATAAACAGAAGACAAAGAAAAATATTTATTATTCCAAACATCATCTGCGATAATAACAATGATGTAACGACGATTCAATTACATAAAGTCAAAGCAAGAACAGATCGTTGTTTGTTCATCTAATAGTGTCACACGATCAGTTTCCAATCTGAAGACAGAAACATGTTGGTCATGAAAATCTATTCACCGTCATGAATACGAACACACAATACCACCACCTGTTTACACCATAAACACGCCTATAGAACAACTTTAATTACATTAGTTTAATTTGTGCTCATTGCTCAAATCAATGCGACACAATTTCTCTGCTTTTTTGTAAACAATGGTCTTGTTTACTCATGGATGTACATGAAAATCTATACAAGACCTAAACAAATAGAAAATGCTTCGTTTCACATAATCACTTTGTGTTAATGGAGGAAAAAAAAACAATTGGTTAAATTTCTACTCACCAGTGAAATAATCTGTATGTACCTGTGGTGATACGTGTAGTTATTTATGTATAGTAATGACCTTTATTGTTCATCGTTAAGATCAAAAGGCTTTAACGCTGTAATATCATCAGAGAAAGTGACAAATGTTAAAAGATACTTGCCACAGAAACTGGAGAGACTATTGAATAAGATGCTGCTGTTACTCATCATGTGTGAAGGCAAGTTAGCATCAAAGACACTGAGACAAAAACCATCGCTACAACTGTCAAGACAACAGTCAAATACAAGAGCTGTTCTTTAACACACCCCCATGAATTTATTCAGCCAATCACTGCACAACTTTAAGCTCACATGATCTAAAGTTAATCTAATGTAGATGGATGATTTTTAGTGCAAAAGCCAGAGCCCAGAGTAACATGAACCAGAGTCTATTTCACCATGAATATGAGACAAACTTCCCCTCAGGAAATGTTTTACGTTGGATGAAGTAATATCGAGTTAGTTAACAATGAAAGTAAATGGGGCAGTCAGCCAAACGTATCTAAATTGTCATTTTTTAACCACTAATAAAGCTCAAAATATCACTTCACTTCAGCAGTAGCATGAATAGGGTCCCTACACATAAACTGAAGTACTGATAACTTAGTAACTTAGTTTCCACATCAGCAGATTCATCATTTTTCTGACTCTTCAGACACATCAACCTGTTGTTCAGTAAAATGATGAATCTGCTGATGTGAAACATCCTTCATCACCAGTTGTTATAAAACCAGACGTTGGGTAAGTCTTGTAAAACAGTGTTTTTAATAAACTCTGGGTTCACTTACTAAGTTATCAGTACTTCAGTTTATGTGTAGGGACCCTATTCATGCTACTGCTGAAGTGAAGTGATATTTTCAGCTTTATTAGTGGTTAAAAAATGACAATTTAGATACGTTTGGCTGACTGCCCCATTTACTTTCATTGTTAACTATTTGGTTGTGAAAACAAAAGACGGTCAAACTGGATATTACTTCAACCAACGTAAAATATCTGTTG